>CM023624.1:17027987-17217496 GCA_013358685.1 Antennarius maculatus
TATGTCTTTTGTGATCAACTTTAAATTAGTAATTGTGCTCACACAACTCTACTTGTATCTCTACAAATGTAAATGATGTAGTTAATGAGATAAAAACTGGAGTTTACATCAGTTCTGATGTAACTGACATATTACATGAAAATATGTCATGAATATTACATGACATATTTCTGACAGCAAATACTTTTATGAAAGAAGCGAATGGCAGAGAAGAGAATGTGTAAACATATAAAATTAAACATAAAAAATAATATATAACATGTATATACATATATTCACATACATATATACATATACATATATACATACATATACATACATATATATACACACACATATATATATATACATATATACATATATATATATATTTATAGAAAGTGATCATGGAGGGCATTGAGGTGGGGGTGGTAGGTAACTATAAGTACCAGGGACTGCAGCTAGACAGCAGACTGGACTGGTCACTCAACTGGGACTGTGTGTACAAGAAGGGGCAGAGCAGGATGTACTTCCTGAGGAGACTGGCCTCCTTCAACATCTGTCCTAAGCTCCTTCTCATGTTCTATCAGTCCATAGTGTCCAGTTTGCTGTCATACAACATTGTGTGTTGGGGTGGGGGGGCCAGGAAAAGAGATATGGACCGTCTGAACAGACTCATCAGTAGAGCGGGCTCAGTGGTCGGGCTGAGCCTGGACTCTGTGGAGACGCTTCTGGAGAGCAGGACCATATCTAAAGTCAGGGCTATCATGAACAACACCAGCCCCCCCCTGCACACCACCTTCTCCCAGCAGAGAAGCACCTCCAGCGGCAGACTGCTGTCCCACAGCGCCTCCACAGAGAGACTGAGGTCCTCCTTTGTGCCCCGTGCCATCAGGGGGTACAATGACTCTCTCAGGAGGAGTGGGGGGGAGGTGGCGAGGTCAGCACGCGGTTGAATGGATTTCATTTAATTTTATACTGTATATAATTTTATGCTGTTTATATTTTAGTTATAGTTTCGTATTTGAGTCCTGTTAGTGCTGCATGTGTCTGTTAGTGTAGTGTATGTCTTGAGGTTTGTCCTGTGATGTCAGTGTTTCTTTCTCTCCTGGTGTTTATCCAGTATTTATTCGTTATGTAATGCCTGAGCAGTGGATATGTGCAATTTCCTCCAGGATTAATAAAGTATGTATCTATCTAATCGCATTTTAATCTCATACCTGCTAAACGCCCCCAAATAAAGAATTTGAATTCTAGGATATTACATAATTGTATTGCATGACTAATCAATAGAATGCACCAAGAAGAGAAGATTTGAAATCCACATTTTTATTGGTTAATTGTGCTTTATAAATGAAATTCAAAAGAAAAAAGGCCAAGCGCATCAGCAAACCAATTAGGCCAGGTGCATTTCTCAAAAATACAATACATGTCATGGTTCTGTTCTGTTTGTGTGCTCGGCAGGTCTGTTATTGTGAAAACTCATTTTCTCCTGACAGGTTAAGCTGTGGCAGAGGGTGTGACTGGATCCTAGCAATACAAATACAGTTAAATAAAATAAATAAAATTCAGAAATAAGGCTGAGTCTCAAATAGGCACATAAGCAGACTCTCAATCAAAATGAATACTAACGCTGACTCAATACAGCATTTCAAAATGAATAGTATCTAAATAAGGCAACTAAATAGCAAGATGCCAACAGGCCCAGTGGTTCTTAACCTTGTTGGAGGTGCCGAACCCTGCTGGTTTCATATGCTCACTCACCAAACCCTTCTTTAGTAACATTTTTTTTTTTTTTTTAATTTAAGACATAAGTATATGTTTTACTTGTGTATTTAATGAATTGTGCATTAATGTCACCTTTTTCAAAGAATCATTTTCACAGCAAAGTCTGTTTCTGTTGTTTTCCATCAGATTACGGAAGTGTTCCTTCACTTCCCCTACGGAATTAAAGAGTGTATAGAGATGTTTACCATCCCTTGTGTTTCGTCCAATACTTCGTGTTGTACTGTCTGCTGTACTACCTGTGTTGTCCTGCCTGTGTTGTACTACCTGTGTTGTCCTGCCTGTGCTGTACTACCTGTGTTGTCCTGCCTGTGTTGTACTACCTGTGTTGTCCTGCCTGTGTTGTACTACCTGTATTGTCCTGCCTGCTGTACTGCCCGTTTACCACGGGTCAGAGAGGAGTGCAATTTCATCTGTGCTGTATGTCACGTATATATGGAACACTTGACGATAAGGCTGACTTTGATAGTTACTATAAATTAAACTATTAAGAAAGCAATCAGATGACGGACCATCATGACAGCCATAAATCGACTACCGAGTGCGCAAAATCCCATGTAGCACAGGTAGGCTAATCAATGTAGCGTGATCACCTGCAGCCAGTGATGGCTAAGGGGGCGTGTCATCACGAATTGACACGATGTGTCAAACGTACACAGTGATTCATGTGTGTTCGGCAAAAACACTCGAGTGGGCTTGCCTCGCTCTCCTGTGTCGCCTCCATCTCTGTTGTCAGTCACTCTGCTTTTGACTAGTGGTGCAGGTAGGAAGTGACGTCACTGCAGCCTACGGGTCACCCAATGGGCCAAATTTAAAATGCTTATATATATAGACACACACACACGTAGTAAATATACAATACAGACTCACACACACACACAACTAACATCAAACTCCAGTTCTCACCACCACCAGTGTCTCGGCCCCCAGGGGGAGAGGAAGGCCGCCTCAGTTTCACGGTAAGTCGTATTATTTTATGATATTCAATGTGTCATTGTTTCACTTTTGTCTTTCCTGATTGAATTATTTACACATTTCAAACCCCCCACCCCCACCCACCCCCACCTCCCCATCCCTACATAGCAGTTTGTTTGTTATTTCCTTTCATTCCTCATGAAAACGGGCCAACAGGACAAAGACTAATGGGACTTTTTTTTTTTTTTTTTTAATTTTACTGCCGCAATGCAGAGAAATACTGTGATTGTGTGTGTGTGTGTGTGTGTGTGTGTGTGTGTGTGTGTGTGTGTTTGGGGGAAGTGGGGGTGTTAGGGAACAGGGAGAACAAGGAGTTAGGACAATAAGAGGCGGTGTGTGTGTGTGTCCAGCGGGGACCAGGACGGCGCTGGTAATGACGCAGTAATTATATTTGTCATGAAAAGGTGGCTGAGGGGCTAACATTAGCGTAGCGTCAGGGAAACCTCATCAGACGTTCACAAGGACCGACAGTCTCATTAAAGTCCAGCTCTCCTCGTCTGTCCAGAGTATTTATGAAGTAAATCTGTAAACCCCCACCCCCCACCCTCTCCTGAAGGTTTCTTAATCTTTTTGTCTCCATGCATTTAAACTGGAACATCAGCTGTAGCTAATGAATGGACAGAGCTGAGCAGCTTTGCGTCAGTCGCCACCTATTTCCCTCATTAGTGTTTAGGTCTCTTTTAATTTCAGCCCCTTATCTGTCAGTGTAACGGCTAGACTGCTATTGATTGGCTCTTTATGTATCGCTTTGGGGTGAACAGAAACGCGATGGTCAAATCTTTGGAGTTCATTTTAAAGAAGTATCACCAATACATCAGAAAAATCTCTCCATGTCACAGAGGACATGGGGTGGGGGGGGGTGGAGGCTGAGTATCACTGTGGGTGTAAGCCAGGTGATCAAGTATTTAACACAGCGGTCCTGACAAGGAGTCACACCCCAGAGCAATTCAAGAGGAGGATGCAATCATCCTCAGCACACACACACACACACACACACACACACACACACACACACACACACACACACACACCTCTCTCCCTGGACACACTTACATCTGACACGTTTGAGCTCTTGAATCGATCATGATCTCTACCCACACGCCTTCCTCAGTGTCCCCCCCTCCTCCTCCTCATTTGATGTCTTTGCAGGAACAAGAATCATTATGACGTACCAGTTGAATCATAAAATATTTGGATTTGTCAGAGGAGCTTGTTTTGTTGTTTTTTTTGGAGAATTTTTGGAAATCAAAACACAAAAATGCTCCGTTTAGGATGATTCATTTTTAAGAGCGACCACATCAACAGTAGCACTCCATCAAAGCAATGGTCTGACTTACCGTTTAACGTTTAAACCTTCTTTGACATCTAAAGCTAAAGGCCGAAAGGACAAAAATGCGACAACTTCCATCTCCTACAATAATGGTGACTGAATACATCTAATCCAGGGGTCTGCAACCTGCGGCTCTGGAGCCGCAGGTTGCAGACCCCTGATCTAATCCATGACCATCACCAGTCTGAATCCTGCAAATGTCTTCCGTGTGATGTTTCTCCAGTATATGTGGTGGTGTTTTATTCAGAAAATAAATTTCACCAGAATGAGAAAAACTTGGGCAGCGTGCTGGTGCAGGGGGGGGGGGGTTGTGGGGGGGAGTTAATTCAATTCCACCTGTGGCCTTTCTGTGAGTTTGATTGATCCGCTTGGGTTACCACCTGGTTCTGTGGCGGTTTCCTCCCACCACAAAAACCCTCCCCCCAAAAAAACCATGCAACTTGGTGAAACTGGTCACTCCAAATTATCCACAGGTATGTACAGATTATGTGCTTGGCCCTGTGATGAATTGGCGATTTGTCCAGGGTGTACCCTGCCCCTTGCTAGCAGTCAGCTAGGATACACGCCGGAGTAATCCATGGCTCAGGTTTGAATGAATGAATGAAAAAAGACAAATCTGTTTTATTTAATTTTCTTTAAATGTCAAAGAAATCAGGCTTATCGGGGGAATTGATATCTATGAATTTGTGCAGTTTAGGACAGAGACAAATAAAACTCACCACCCGATCAAATGTATTTTGACAGGGGGGTAATCTGTCCTGTAAACTGTGACTACAGTATTATGAGACTTGCCTGTACTAAAGGGACTGTTGGGTCTTAGCTGAGGGACGTACTTTACTGAGCGTCCTTCTTTCTTCCTGTATTTTGAAACTACAAATCAGTAAATTATTAAAGGGTTTTATCTTTATATTATCATAGCTATTACTTTTGTGATTGCCACCAATGTCTGTAAGTTTCTCTCTTTTCTCAATTTTTCTATTTAATCATACCCCTTGTATTCGAGTGCCCCTCTAAACACCGTTGAAATGTTTAACCCAGGGAATGGGATGCTGCTGTCACGTCAGCGGTAGATCACGTTAATTACGGTTGAGTTAATTATTACACACATTTCTAGTTTGGCAAAAGAATACAAGAGTCAGGTCATCCGGTCCCACAGCCAGTTGTCAGAAAATGTTCTTTTTCTTTTGCTTTCTGCCGAAAATAGGATCAGATGTTTTTTTTGCTAAATGTTTGAGTAAAGTATGTGTTTCTATGAAAGCTTGTTTTTGCTACTATTATCAAATAGTGACAATTCTGACCTCATGCACTGAATAGAACAAAGGAATAAGCAAAAATAAACCAAATTGGTAAATAAATGCATGTTAATTGGCTGAAACTGTATGAAAATAGAATAATGCCTAATGTTTATTTAAAGTACTTAAATCTGAAAACTCTTTGTTTGTTCCATCTTCTTTCTGAGGTTTCTGCTTGTTAAAAGCATTCCCCCGTGAGGGAATTGTTGGTGTAAAATAGAATACAGTAAAGACCAGCTCATTTAGAATGTGTCATTAAAATATATAAATTATAAATTCATGTAAGATGAGTAAAAAAAAAAAACATTTGAAAAGTTTCAGCCTTGTCTGTCATTGAAAAGAGCCCAGAACACTAAGGGTTAAGTTATCATGTAAACAACTCTTTTCCGTCCTCTCAGCCTGCAGACATCAGCTGTTCAGGGAACGCCTTCTTGATGATTCCCAAGGTGCATTTCAGCAAGAAACATCCAATCCACTTTGAAATCTACAGCAACTCAGATTTCAATTCTGATTATTGTGTCTGATTGGGGCCGGTTTCAAACTGCCCGTTGGTGTGTGTGTGTGTGTGTGTGTGTGTGTGTGTGTGTGTGTGTGTGTGTGTGTGTGTGTGTGTGTGTGTGAATGCTTGTTTGTCTATATGTGGCACTGACGTCGTGCCTGGAATGTATCCTGCCTTGTGCCCCCATTCTACTGGGGTAGATATTATAAAGATATTAAAGAACAAAAGCGTAAATGACATTATATCCCAACACTCCTTTAAAGTATAATCTGTTTGGGACAGAGGTGTAAAAGAGATAGTGATAGTGTTGAAATACGATGCAAATTATCCTGGTAACACCTTTAAATCCAGGACAAATTGTTTGCAAGTCCTGTTGAGCTGCTACAGCTCACATTAATATTTGTGCAAGTGCTGCCTGCTCTTCTTTGTGTGTTGTTACGATGATATACATGAATGTGTGCCACCTTTCCGGTTTTAGTTCACACTCCAAACTTTCTGATCCGCGTGGGTCTTGAACCGGTCAACCTCTGGTCCAAAGCCCAAGACCGTCGCCCCTAGCAGTTGAGAGTGGTGGGGGGGGGGGCAGACTTTTGGTTCTGTCAGTCATTTTGGAAAATGTGATGTTTTTGGAATTTAGATTGACAAGTTAATTGTTCTGTTTTGAATTCAGAGGAAGTGCTGGGAGATTTTCTGCTTTGTGGTTCCCACAATCATGGCAAAGCAGTGCTTGTATACCTGGATAAAACAAAAAAGAAACAATGAATTCTATTTTTTGTGAGTAAAAGGTGGTGCAATGCTCTACACTCATACATGTTATTAATGAAGATGTACCAGTAATATATCCATACTAATCAATATTAGGATCCCTGTGTCATCAAACAAGAAAGTGGTTTTTGGCGCAAATTACAGTCTCTGTCAGATCTGGTGACAAGGATTAGCTGAAGAAGGTGCAGCATGTGCTGAAGCTTGGTCTGAGGCAGATGCTGGAGAATACATTTCAGGGAAACTTCAGGGATGTGTGGAGGGGTTTGAACGAGATAAGAAGCTTCAGCATCAATTCGATCGTCAGCAGGGGAGACAGCCTGGGCAGAGCCGACAAGATGGATGCATTTTTTAACAGGTTAAGCTCAAGACGGAATGCTGGGCTTCTCCTCAGAGGACTAGTCTTCACGCCGATTGAACCCTTACGTTGCCCACACTATCCCACGCTGGGCTCCCCTGTTCGTCATCCCCCACAGCTATCTTCCAAAGGGGTAAGTGCACTCCCTGCACAATTGTGATGATAGACATGGTGGGAGACACCTGGAGAGATTCCACTGAGTGAAGCTACAGACCCAGACAGATTCAGTCCCCAGCTCTCTGCCGTTCTGGAACACATCATTAGCTAGAATCTGTGCCAGGAATGGAAGGCAGTAAATCAACTGAATGGTTCCAGCATTGGGGAAATGGCTTAGGGCACCTGTCGCTTTAGAACGGTACTAGAATACTACTAGAAATTGGTCCCTGTTACCTAACTCAGGTTTGAGCTATCCATTTCACATAATAGATTTACCAACACTAAGAGAGGCGGGTACAGTCTTGATGTCACTCACTCATCCAGATATACTGTCAGGTATTGGCATTTGGTATTGAATTATTTAATTTAAATAAACTAGAATCAATACAGTCACAGACTGCAACATCCTGTGACACCCCTGAATTCAAAATTTTACTCTGACCTACTGTCATTGATCAAAGCATAGCTTTGATCTACGGTCTTACTCACACTGGCCTTATCCCTCTTCTTTCTACCTTATCCGGTTCCTGAGTGTACAAAAGTTGAAATTTGACCTTGACCTAGTTTTCTCAAGGTCAAGGTCAACATTTCATTTTCATCCCCTATGCTGCCTGAGTCATGTGATTTTTGTTTCATCTTTCTGCAACGGTTTCGAAGATATTTGGCGGACTGACTGACTAACGGACGGACAGACCGGTGGATGGATGAACACTGACAATTAAAATACATCACCACCTTGAAGCGGGATGTAAAATGGTCATTTGTAGTGCACCAATAATTAGGTCAGTATGCCAGGAGTAACTTGAGAAAACCACATGTTTCGGATATTTTGCCTTAGTTCACACACGATAAAGGTACTGGAGAGACCAGTTCTGACTTGTCTTATAAAACAGGTGACAACCTGCAGGAGACTCACTCCAGTTTGCTAACCAGCTTAATGTTAGTGCCAGGTTGGTCATCTGCCTACTGAATTCTCCTGCATTCACAGTTGTGGTAAGGAGAGATTCATATTCTGTATTTTTTTTGCAGCCCACTGAGAAAGACAGGTATCTGAATGGGTGTCAAACTGCCTCCCCAAACCCCCCCCCCCTCTCCTGAATCACTGTCAAGCAAGGTGATGTCTGCGGGCATCAGGGGACTGTCCTGTCCGTTCCGTTCACTCTGTAGCCTTCATATTTTCAGAGGAGCCTGCAGGTGCAGGTGTGTGGTGGAGATGGACAGGAGTCAGAGCATGAGGAGCTGCTGGCTTTGTGGTAACATCTGTTTATCTGTATGTCCATCAGCATGTCTGTCTCTCTGTCTCTGTCTCTCTGTCTTTCTCTGCCTTCCCACATCATCATTACTCTCTTGACTTCACAGATTCGACAGCTTCATCCTTTCACCAGTCTTTTCAATGTCATCAGCCACCACCACCACCACCACCACCAGCAGTTGGGGGATTTGTCTTGCAGACAGCCTTCAATCAGAATTTTACTTCATTTATCTACTTTTATTAATATTACCAACTGAAATAAGCAGTTTGTACTGATTCAGTGAAACAGATGACGGGTTGTTTTGACACAAACCTATAGTTATGACAGAAACATTGCACAGTTTGTTTTTATGCAATTGTATTACAGATCTGACATATCTGTTACCAAACAGAAGAACTTACACAATCTTACACACAGTTGTGTTTTCATTGTGTTTTCATTGTGTTGTGCCCGGTTGGCTTAGTGACCAGAAAAAAAAGACACTTTTTGTTCTCATGAATCAACAACTTCAGCTTGAAAGTACTTGTAATGATGCAGAACCTGTTAGCATATGCAGACCTTATCTGTGTTGCTTGAGTGCTGTAAGTATGTATGTACTGTAATGTAATTTAAACAAAGAGTATTGTGCTGCTCGGGGTCTCACTCAAGGTCGTTCCTAGACACTGTGTGCTTGTTTGTCAAAGCTATCTTATCTAACACGTTACATTGCTCTTTCAATTTCAACACTGAAGTGTATTTGCCTTTCATATGTTGCAGAAACAAGCAGTTTACTTCAGGGATTAGACCGACCCCTCTTCTGGGCTCCTTTCTTATTTGTGGGCAGCCCTCTGAGCAACTGAGTTTTGATGGATTTCATGTTGGGTACACAAACCTTCAGTTCATCAACTGAACACACACTACCCCCACCTGCTAGAATGGGCTTCTTCACAGATGATGTCGGTCACTGCTAATGCTTTCATGATGACTTGAAAATCCCACGTCTCAACGCAAACTCACCTTAAAAATTAGATGAAAGAAGATTGACTTATATTTAGTGAATGGGTTTAAATGTGTGTGTTTGGACTGCTTTCTGACGTATCTTCTTTATCATATCTCATGTTTTGCACCTGATTTTACTTTGTTTCTTTTATTCTCCCCATGATTGAATCAAAAACCTATATTTCATATTTCAAACTTGTGTTTTTCTCACCATTTCGTCCATTTTGTCCTGCAGCTATAGCATAATGGAAGCAATGGGGTGTTCACACAGTATCATAGCTTCTATCTGAGGACTACATGTAGAATAACTTGTAAAACCATGATTCTGATGCACATATAAACACATCCATTGACTGACAGCAAATTAAAATTATTATTAGCTTTTCACTCAATGAAAATGTTAATGTTTGTAATTAGTTCTCGATGGTGGCACCAAATAACCACCTGCTATGAGACAGATGTGTCTGAAATGGACAAAGGTGGTGAGAGGATTGGATACATGTGTTGAGCTGGAGTTAAATATTACGTACTCCTCACCAACGCAGCACTTTGGCATTTGACACTTATCAGCCACAGACAGGTTAGCTTAAGGCGCTATCATATCTGGGGGCAGCGCTCCCGTCATCTACCTGCCCACCTGCCTGTCTGTTTTTTACTTTATTCCTCAAAACACAGGTCTGACTCGACACCAAATCCCTCGTTTCATTCCGACTGCTCGGGACATGACTTTGATTTTCAGGTGAAGTTAGGAACATTTTCCAAAAATACAGAGTTCAGCGTCTTGATTAAATATAAGAACATACAAGTTTTGAATGAACTTTTTGGTCATAAGCTGTTTAGTTCATTATTTTTCCACAAAATAAATCTATTTTGACGATCTGAAACATGTTCAAATGTCAGGTTTTTTTTAAGCCAGGCATTACAGGATGCACACCTAAAACAGATTCCACTTGTTGTCCCATAAGTCTACCAAATATTTTCCCGAATGTCATGGGAATCAAGATTGTTTTTTTTGGCTTATATGAGCCTTTGTGTTATTTTGTTCGTGGTTCTTTTGTGACCTCTTTTATGAGTGATTTTGGGTTGCCAACCAATTCTAGGTTCAACGCTGTCCCAATTTTTCTCCAATTGTTGTGTGTGTGTGTGTGTGTTCTTTCTATGAAAAAGTATCCTCTAGAATCCTTACGGGTGAATCTGAAACATAGTCATTAATAAGCCCAGGGCTCACAAACAGGATCGGCTGATGGCATCCGGAAGTACGCTGTGTTTCATGAGTCTCAGAACGCAGAGACACAAAAATGCTTTAAACAGTCTATAAGAGTTTGTAAAAAGGTAATACAGATAGAAGGTGGTTTAATATCAGTAGGGGGAGGGTTCAGAAATGTTTAAATTACCGTAAATAATAGTTTGTCGCTATATCGCAGAATTTTGTTTTGCGGGTGGTTGGTGGAACGCATTAACCGCGAGTAACGAGGGATTACTGTATTCCTCCGTTAGGTTTGGAATTTGTGTAAAATTTTAACAGTAAATGACTTCAGATCAGAATTCAACTGTATCTTTAACAGCAGGAGCAGAGAGGCGCCTCTGTAACCAGAGAAAAAGCACAACCAACCAACATTCAATCATTTCCCCCCTCATCCCTCTGGTACTCTTTGGTATAAAGCAATCACACAGCTGCCAAGGCAATGGCAGGGCACTTACATCAGCTTTCAGGGTTCTCTCGCATTAAAGTTCACATTTTTCAAACAGTGATCTCCTGCTGCCGTTTGAAGCTACTGGGTTGAGAAGCTAAATGGTGCAGCTTTAGATTACAGTGTTTCTGGCTTTAAAAGGTGACTGTAATATAAACTGCAATCAAAAGACAAAGCAGGACATTATCACCTCCAAACTCTCACGGATTTTCAGACGTGTGTGTGTGTGTGTGTGTTTGCCAATCTAGACTCTAAGGGCTGTTTCTATTTTGAGCGCAATGGCTGCTGGACTCAGGCAATTTGGGACACGGTGATGTGTTATCAGACGACCACCTTGATGGGATGCCCAGATACATCTCTAGGTGCTCACTGCATTTCAGAGACATTCCCTTAAAGTTCCTATTTTGATTGTAGTCTTAGCAATTCCTACATGCACATCATTAGCGTAATCTGTGAGAGAAACGAAGTTTCAATGGTTTGGGAGCAAAGACCACGTCTCAAACACAGTTTCTACACTCAACAATATTTAACCCTTCAAAGCCAAACGTATCATCTTTGATTCACTTGGCCTTTCAGGATTTTGAGACTTCTACATCATAAATCCAATGTTTTGTTTTGTTTTTTTCCTGAAAAACCTGTTGTATATAATCAGACATGTATCTGTATTTTCCATCAGGAAATTTTCTGGTATCAGCCATAATTATACAATTTATACATTTTTTTTTTAAATTTATACATTTATTTATTCATTTATTTATTTAGAAATTTGTCAAAAAGTTCCACTAGATCTTGGTTTCTGAACTTTACCTTCTTCTAGCAATTATTTCATGGTTCAGGCCTTAAATGTTTAAGCATGATGTCTCTTTATTATCCATTCACTCAATTTTATCATGAATTGGGATCGAGCATGGGTCAGGATCTACTTCTCAACCTGATCAATTTGCAAAAGATTAGAGAGAAAAAAATTAAAATCCAAATTCCCCCTGAATTCCCCTTGTTGAATCTTTTCAACACCGTCGGTTACAGTCAGGATGGTTCCTGCCTTCTATCCTCCAGTGTTGGTTTGCTCTCCAGTCTCTTTAGGGGTTATTTCAACTCACATTACCAAAGACATCATGATCATAGGTGTCTGGAAAAATAAAAAATAAATAAAAACTTAGATTAAATTTACTCTACAAAATCCTATGGTTCCACAACTTAAGGCACTTCTGAGGTTTGTGCCTTAAAAGTAAATACATTTTATTTAATTTTTTTCTAATTCTTTGCGTTTGAATTCTTAGAATTTTTTACTTTATTTTTTTCCAAGAAACATTTTATAGCAATCAAATTTAATAATCACAATAATTCAAACTCTGAAAAGTTATTGATCCTCAATGGGTGCTCCAATAACCACTTTTCTTAAAGGCTTACAGGTGCTTAAGGCTTTAACACTGGAGATGGAGAGACAAGACACACGAGACATTTTGAGACACCTGAAGCAGCGCTGACATGTTTGTTTCTAACCCTTCATCAACTTGTTTAGCTGAATCCACCATGAATATGTTGTTTTAACTTTTTTGTAAAGGTAACTGGGACATGTGAGGGACGTTTTAATGTATTTGTGAATTCAGTTAATGCAGACGAAATAGTAATAGATTTAATGACATGGTGCATAATCTGTAAACCAACTTGTTTGTTCATGATGCCTTTAATTTGAAAAAATAAATGTTGATATAAATTGCACACATAGTTTTTGTACTACTGTATTTGCAGTTGCTATAGCAGCTATAAACCATCATAAACATGGTTTAATTATGGAAGGATAAAAAAAATAGAAAGGAATTGAACCCAGAACCTGATTCGACACTTTTGTAAAAATAAAGCCAATTCCAAGGAAATTCATTCTTCAAACGGCAGAATGAATGAATGAATGGATGCATGAATAAATATTGGGTAATTAGCTACACGGAGGCAAGATAGTGGATTACACCGTTTAAATCACAGCTGCCACCGCAAATGGCAGAACTCCTGTAGAGAAGCTTTTGGTGGGGCATCCTGGTTTACAAAATGGGACCGCTCCACAGTATAGAACAAATGCTTATTAACCATAAGAAGAACAGATGAAATGTGGCTCTTCACTATGGTAAAGACATTTACAAAAATCTAGGGGCTTCTCTTTAATCTGGACCACCAAAAATGTCAAATAATTACAATGCCATCAAAGTAATGATTAGTCAATGATTGACAACATGCTCAAACGGCTAACTTACGTAGCAGTTGTAACTTTATAGGTCCTATAATCAGTTTCACACAGCTGTCAGACGTCCAACTACACTATATTCTACATGTTTTGCCCCAAACTGGTCCAGCTGTCTAAAAGGACTTGTTCAGACTGGTCGCCCATATCTGATTTTTAGCCCATCCAGAATGATATCGGATGTCTCGTTTGTAGTCTAAACAGTCCCATACCACCTTATATCCGATTTTTGCAGGACGGACACATTTTAGAGGTGGTTTCATATCGGATGTGGACAGATGTGTCTCAGTCTGAACAGCTCCAAACACTCCGATCGGATATGGCGGACAAAGTGCCTAATGTGTCGTGCATTACAGAGCAGTATAAAATGGAAGGTGTGTGTGAGATTTTCTCCACCTGTCACAATGAGCAGGGTTTGGATTCAAATGTGGAGCACTTGTGGAGAATCAATCAAATTTTAATCACTAACGCAAAAACCCAGGAAACACAAGAAAACTCAAAGTCCAGCAACTAGACAAGGGTATAAAACAGTCTGGCACAGAACCAAGAGACCACCAGGCTTAAAAAGCCTCAGGCTAATCACCCTGATCAATTCCAGGTGTTGAGATGAGGGACAGGTGTCCTACCTTAACGCTGGACACACCCACCGTCACCTCAGGGGCGGGGCTATATAAATGTATCCATTCATGAAAGGAGCTGACTCTGACCAGGATGTCTGATCACCATTTCACCAGTGTGTGAGCTGTACAGTCAGTATGGAACCAGGTTGTTGTCCTCATTCTTGGAGCTGGTAGGGTTAGGCAGAACCCCTATATGTATGTAGAGATGTTTGTGATAATGTGACCCCATTACCTGATTCCTCTATTGAAAACCAGCAGAGAGGATCACAATAGGCCCATTATTTCTTTTCCTTCATATTCAAGATGTCTGTGTGGCATTTTTGCGATGCTTGGCTATGGCAACCAGCCATATGGAAGTGGTAATATCCTGTAAACTAAAGGGACCTTCAGAAAAATACCTGATATCGAACTTGACTCCGGTAGCAAATATCACTGTGGAAATGCAGCCACAATGTCCTGAAAATCAATCAAGAAGTTTTTGTGTAACAGTGCTGACAGATAACTAAACAAGGCAATAAACCCACAGACGCCCATTCACAGACATCCTTGGTGGAGGTAATAACTTAATGTTTTGCTGCGAAACAATTTAATGATTGGCTGAACACATATCAACCCCTACACTTCTTTAGAGTCTAGGGATAATACTGATGTCACCTTATATGAACTTGAATAAAAAACATTGAGCCTCAGAGCAAACTGTCATTCAGGACTCATAAACTAATGAACACAGGAAATGTTGTCTCACTTCTGTTTCTCCTCTTTCCGTCTCAGAGGGAGCTTCATAAAGATTATTAGTCTTTTCTAACAGATGATTTGTAAGTAATGTAAGTCATTACAGTAAATTGTAGTGGCTTTTTTCAGGCACATTTATAAAATAAAGACGTTAACAGCTTTGACAATCAAATTGTGGAAGACATCAATCCAACAATAAACCTGCCCATTTCTATAACTCAATTATAGGATTTCAAGAATGCTGGAGATGACTAAAGCTGAATCTGGTGAGAGAGCAGGTCAGCAGGGGTCTATCCTACAAACCAAGTTCAACACACACAGGATGTGTTCCTAACAATCACAATCACACTAAATGGTGATAAAAAATACAGTATTTTCTGCACTATAAGGCTCACTGGACTATAAGGCACACCTCCAATGAATGGCATATATAGTGTTTTCATATATAAGACACACTGGATTATAAGGCACACTGTTGGTTTTTGAGAAAATTAAAGGTTTGTAGGTGCGCCTAATAGTGTGAAAATACAGTGGTACCTCTACTTACGAAATTAATTGCTTCCAAAAGAAATTTTGTAAGTAGAAAATTTCGTAAGTAGAGATGCGTTTACCATTCAAATACCCTAATCCATTCCAAGCCCCCAAAAATTCAGACATAAATGTTTTATAAAGCATAAAAATGCATCCAAACATGTAACAAATACATGTTACAGTTAGATTATTACACAATAAATGAGAGTTGTGCATAACGTAAAAAACAAAGAATAGAGTAAAGAATAAAATGATGGTCATTAACCTTTGAACTGCTGTCCTCATTGTTTTTTACCCTCTTTGGTTCATGCGCTCCTGCCTCACCATGAACAACAGAGTGAATTCCAGTCCTCCTTCTGAACTTCTCCAACCACCCACGCCATGCCTTAAACTCCTTAAACTTCCTTTAGTTTTAATAACGTGGTGATTGTAGATGCATTACGGCCATATTCTTTGGAGAGATCAACCAAACGCATCCCTTTTTCATGCTTTTCTATCATCTCTTGCTTTGTTTGTAGGGACAAAAAAACTCTTTTCTTCGTCTTTTCTTTTCCTCTTTTCTCCGTCACTTTCTTGGGGTCCATAGTGAATACTCTAAAAGTTAATATATTTACGTAAAACTATCAGAACACATCATGGGTCGAGGGCCGAATGACGAGGACGCTGCATAGACACCTATCTAGCTCCACACAGAGGTCCCTCTTAGCCAATGGGATGCCAGGATGCTAGGTAATAGCCAATGGCAGAGCAGATATGAGAATGTTGCGTTCAGGAACCTGTGGGAGCTGCGAGTATCAGTATTTTTACCTTTCGTAACTTGAAATTTCTTTCGTAACTCGAGGTAATATTTTCCCGTTGAGGCATTTTGTAACTTGAAAATTTCATATGACGAGACGTTCATAAGTAGAGGAACCACTGTACTACAATTATCAACCTGGTAAGTCAACCCGGGGTTTTTGAATGTAGCATTGAGCCTGTGAACATAAAGGGTCTGTGTCTACAGCGTCTGACCAATCACAAATATGGACACACACAGCAGGAGTAGAGGCATGTTTTTAACAAATGATGAGCAGACAATAATTCTGTAGTGATATAAAAAGCAAAAAGCAGAGAATTGCTGACTGTAAATGCAGAAGTTCACTGGCTTAGAATATCACTGCTCCACCATGAGAGCTGGGGTCTGACATTAATCTGTGTATTCCTCTAAATTGGCGTGTTTCTAAGATGTAATTTTGTGGTGTGTATTGATGTGTTTGTGTGTGTGTTTAAATTAATAGAGATACATAGAAATAGATTATTTGTATAACAGGTCCAGTTCAAAATACTGTAGATGTCATAGATAAAAACAACCATTCATGCTCAGATCCACTCATCCACATTTCACATTCATTTCATTTTAGGATGGCATGTAACACCCCCAACCTAAGATATTGAACAATGCAAATTAGGAAAAAAATAATTTTCACAGCATACATTGTGCAGGAACAACTGCTCACAGGTGTGACAATTCGTCAAACAGAACATTCGTGAAATGCGGATGTCACGGATGTGTGGCAGACACGATGACCTCAAGTTCCAATTCGTAAGAGGTATGGCTGGTCTACTCTCCACCATGCAGGTGAGGGACTCACCACTCCAACATAATCTGGTCATCACTTAATAAGCTAGTCCTACTCAGCACTCACTAGTGACTCTAGTGTTTGCTAGTGTAATTTATTTAGTTATGTATGTATTTATGTATTTTGTTTATTTTTTTATTTATTCGTGTTCATTTTTTGGTGTTTCCAGTTTTGATTACCTCATTTCTTGCCTATAATTTTTTTTCTAGTATTCGCCTCACTGCATTTCTTTGGGGGCTACCCTTTGTTCATGCCTCCTTGAGGTCAACTCGTCTCCTGCCGACTTCACTTTGGAAAGTGTTTGTGAGTGTTTCTTGGGGCACATAGTTTTTGACGACTTTAGTTTATCTGACATTGTCAATCTCACCATAATTTATCACTCTGGATTTAAACACAGACCTGCCCTTTTGGAGCACAAACACTCAAACTGACTACTTTTGTCAAAATCAAAGTATTTGTTGTAGAATATTTCTGATCTCAACTGCTCATAATGTCTTGCATAGAGTATCCTTATACTTACTGTATTAACATTTGGTCAGCAGCAAAACCTCATGCATTTCTAGCAGGTGCTAATTAAGCTATACGGGAATCTCTTGACATGCACATTATGCAGAGCAGGGATCTCCAGCAGGATGAGCAGAGCAGAGGCTTTCTCCCTTTGCCGCTTGCTAAGAGTCACGTACGAGACTAAAAGTGCATTCTAAATAACATTTATTTCGTACTTACCAATATACATTTACAAAACCTCTTCCTATATGTAATAAAAGCAATGGAAATGAAATCTTAATGGCTCATTATACTAACCACCTGATAGAGCATGAAGTATGAGTTTGAATATCTTAAACCTCTCGAGGGGTTTACAGAATGAACCACCTCCCTTCAAATTGCTGGTGTCAGAGACAGGTTCTGTCCTTCATTATTATTGCACACTCAATACTGCCTTCATAATTTGTAAAATAGTAGCTTTTCAACTACAAAGGACTCAACTAATCATTTTGTTATATGTGTCAAATTGTGGACAATGCATCAAGGACTTTGTGGTGGAATGATGGCCTGAGTTTAATTTTCAAAAAGCAGAACAGTTGTACAGTGCACTGAAGCTGCTACTTTTACTTTGATTTCACCACCAAACTGTATGTACGGTATTGCCTCGCTTATTTGCACTTCAACATTCACAGTTTTACTGCTTTGCAGGTTTTTCAAATGATATATAATTGCAAATTTCTCAAATCCGTGAGGGATGACACTGTGTGGGAAGTGTAAGTTTCATCTCATCAAGGGAAAGGGAGAGCATCAGAGGCGAGGAGCACCGTGAGACCGTATGCACATGTTATTGGCCAACAGCATCCGTGTGTGCACTGTGTTCCGAGAGTCAAGGTTCCTCCTGCAAGTTTACTTTTACTTTGTGAAGTGGAACTCAATGGAACCTAATGATTTACTAGAGTAGAGATAGAGTTTTGTACAGTACAGAAATGGACTTTTCTTGAATACAAAAGAGTTTTAAATTGTATGAGTGTGGGAAAAGGTAATACAGATAGAAGGCGGTTTAATGGAGGGTGAACAGAAGGTGGCTTCCCCCTCCTCCTTCTCTCTGACCATCCCTGTTACTCCTCCTCCTCTCTGATCTCACTCTCCAAGTCTCCAATCACACCTTAACTCAACTTCTTCCCTGGAGTCTCTGTGCTGTATGTCCTTATAGGTTTTCTCAGGTTCACCCCTCATCCACCAATACGCTACGGACCTGCTCCTGTGATCCCACCAGTATCACCCCTAACCTAATCATCGGCTGGGGTCTGGCTGCCTTTCTTCCTCCGTGTCACCATACTGTTCCACCCCTCATCCGTCCATCCGCTGGGGACCATCTGCTATGGACCCGCTCCTCTAATGCCACCAGTACCACCCCTCATCTATCCATCGGCGGGGTCCTGCTTCCTTTCGTCCTCCGTGCCATCATACAGTCATCCACACAGCTGTAATTGTGCTTTCAATTTACCATCTACATGATGGGGAACATGTATTGAAGGCAACAACCCCAGTTGTCTAACTATAACCATAAAGACACTGACTCTGTCTGGCCTATCTGACAGCCGCCCAAGAGTCTGGGTCCTGCCCGGAGTTTCTTCCTCAATGAGGGAGTTTTTTCCCGCCACCGCCACTTATGCTCTGGAGGGTTCAGTTGGGTTTTTCTGTCTGTTAAAGCGCTTTGAAATGCCTGCTGCCATGATTAAGCGCTATATAAATAAATCTTGATTGATTGATTGATGATTAACCGCGAGCAACAAGGGATTACTGTACTGTCAGAAAACTATTCTATCATATTGAGTCTGGGTTCTGACACCCGGGGTGGCAGGGTGTGTAAGGTTGGGGAACAGATAAATGTGTCCTGGTGATGCGGAGGGGTTTGGGTATTCAGTTTGGATTCGTTTGCAAAACACAAATTGCAAATTTATTAGGTACGACTATCAAAAGTTAATGAACTCTATAGCAATAATTTAATTTATACTAGTCCTCAGGATTCTTTCAGCTTATTCTGAAGCTGTTTTTTACGTATATTGATTGGTATGTATGACTATGAGAATAGAGGCAAATATGCATCTATTCTTGCTTCAAACATCGAAACAATGATGTCAAAATATCAAATTAAGGAAACAAAATTCTAGATGAGATGAAGTCTGACATTATGTGCAACAGTAACCTGATGTTACCTCAACCGCCCTGGTTATTCCAGCTCTTTTTTAGCCCAAATCCTTAAATTTAAACCGGCCTTCACTTTTTAATTTGAAGAATAAGACTACATTCATGAGGGGTAATGGTTGAAATCTTTATCCGGGAAATTGGATTTCACTCATCACTTCATCAGTTGAAAAGTCATCCTGTGGTTGTGATAATTACTAGAGATATTTTTACATTGGCAAATCCATCCAAAAGTCAGGTCACTCGCTCCAACAACAGTTTGGCAGAAAAATCGGATTAGATGTCTGGTTTGCTCAGGCATCCCTTGAAAACATAAACGTATTATCATAGTATTATAATTCATTACAGTACATGTTGCTGGTAGCAGCAATGATCATGAACACTTCCAGTAATCAATAAGATACTGGAGAGAAATCTGAGGGGTTCTGCTGCCGGTACGCTCCCTCAACAAATGTGAAATCTGTCAAGGTTTTGCTGAGAGAGACTGAAAGCTCAAACAACTCTCTTTGGACTCCGAATGGAAAGAGACAGAAAAAGTAGTATTGCATTTTGTTGTGTTGTAAAGTGTTTCTGTTTGTCCTACATTTTGACCACTCTGAGATCTAACGTTTGTGCTCTGTAGCGCTAGATGAGAAAGAAGTGAGTGACAGGTTTCAGAATGGACTCACCACCTACAGGTCAACGGGTAACCAGGGAACACCCGACTGCTGTTTCCGAGCAGCTTCCAGATTATGGCTTGGATTCTCATGTTCAAACATCTCATCTATGCTCTGATGTCACACAGGATCTATTCATAGAAGAGTTTTTCTTCACTCCACTCCGAATTTAACTCCAATCAATGCGTGCAGAAAGTGAGAGACTTGCATAATTAATGGATGTTTTATTTATGGCGTGATGGTATCTACAGCTAGGGCCTGACTGTTGGGTTAATAAAACATAATGATCAGGAGAAGACTCCTTAATGCTAGCTTTTCATTCCAACTCATTCTACACGTGAGCACATAGTGTGAACATTAGCTGCACAACCCTGAATGTATCAGCATAGGACATTACAAGATTACATTCAGTTTAACATCCTTTTGGAACTCTACTGGAGCTGTGATTGTAAAGCTGCTCCTTCTTCTTTTCCTTTTGGCTTTTCCCTTCAGGGGTCGCCACAGCGAATCAACCGCCTCCATCTAACCCTGTCCTTTGCATCCTCTTCTCTCACACCAACTACCTTCATGTCCTCTTTCACTACATCCATAAACCTCCTCTTTGGTCTTCCTCTAGGCCTCCTGCCTGGCAGTTCAAAACTCAGCATCCTTCTACCAATATATTCACTATCTCTCCTCTGGACATGTCCAAACCATCTCAGTCTGGCCTCTCTGACTTTATCTCCAAAACCTCTAACATGTGCTGTCCCTCTGATGTACTCATTCCTGATCCTATCCTTCCTGGTCACTCCCAGAGAGAACCTCAGCATCTTCATCTCTGCTACCTCCAGCTCTGCCTCCTGTCTTTTCCTCAGTGACACTGTCTCTAGACCAAACAACATCGCTGGTCTCACCACAGTTTTGTACACCTTTCCTTTCATTTTAGCTGAAACTCTTCTATCACACATCACACCTGACACTTTTCTCCACCCGTTCCATCCTGCCTGGACACGTTTCTTCACCTCTTTTCCAGACTCTCCATTGCTCTGGACTGTTAACCCCAAGTACTTAAAATCCATTGTAAAGCTGCTCCTACAGAGGGTAAAAACCATGAACCCATATTTAGATTAAATAGAAGTCATGTCCATTTAACACAAAGTGATGCTATCTGGTTATATTTAGTGGTGCACTCTCGTACGCACTAAGGTGAGTCTAAAGCTTTTGTTGGGCCCTAAAAATAAGTTTAGGTCCAGCACCCAACCCAATAGATAACAGCAACAGGCAACACATTGATAAAAAACCATATGCAAGAACAAACTGTCAGACTAAGGTGTCATATTTTCTCTTTAGTCTACAAAGTGGCACAAGCGAAACCTTCTTAATTAAACTCAGCACAACCTCAAGATTTGACTCAACAGCAAAGGCGTCATCTCAAGGGGAATAAAAGTAAAAGACAAAACTAACTATTCTAACAACTCATTCTAACCCAATATCCAAATCAGCCCAGTGGATTCCCATGAGTCCAATTAGAGTCAACATTTTTACACGTCGCAGGCTGATTACGCTGTCACTCAGCTCAGCCTCAATCAGACGCTGAAGCTCAAAGGAAAAACCTGGGTTATAACAAGCACCCCATAATAAAGAAGACTCACAGAGCTGTCAATAGGAATAAATAATGTCTCTTAAATGAGCTCTGACGTAGCTCCAATACATAATAACTTTCAATCTATACAACTTTATATATATATCAACAACTTCTCATACCTTGAGGAAAACATGGGGCTTCATTACCCTCTGAAGTGAAAGGACAAGTAAATTTCAGATAGAATGCTACTGGCTACGTACCCAGCTACCACCATCACCCCACCCCCAAGCTGAGAATGTAGTAAATCTTATTAATAACTTTTTGTAATGTAGTCTTTACGTAGTAGAATGTAGCCGCAAGAGGGCACAAGCCAGTGTCTTATTGTGCCGGTCCCAAGCCCGGATAAATACAGAGGGTTGCGTCAGGAAGGGCATCCGGCGTAAAACTTTTGCCAAATCAAAGATGCGAATCAAACATATGACTTCCATACCGGATCGGTCGAGGCCCGGGTTAACAACGACCGCCATCGGCGCTGTTGACCTACAGGGCGCCGGTGGAAATTGGATTACTGTTGGTCGAAGAAGGAGAGGAGGAAAGTGCGTTCGCACGAAGAAAGAGAAGAGGAGCGCCAAGAGTATAGGACTAAGAGTAGGGACGTTGAATGTTGGAACTATGACAGGAAAAGGTAGAGAGTTGGTCGACATGATGCAGAGGAGGAAGGTAGACATACTGTGTGTCCAGGAGACCAGGTGGAAAGGTAGCAAGGCTAGAAGTTTAGGAGCAGGGTTCAAGTTGTTCTATCATGGTGTAGATGGGAAGAGAAATGGAGTAGGAGTTATCTTGAAGGAGGAGTTTGTTAGGAATGTCCTGGAGGTAAAAAGAGTGTCGGATAGAGTGATGAGTCTGAAGCTAGAAATAGAAGGTGTGATGTTCAATGTTGTTAGTGGGTATGCTCCACAGGTAGGATGTGAGCTGGAGGAGAAGGAGAAATTCTGGTTGGACTTTGATGAAGTGATGCAGAGCATACCTAGAAGTGAGAGAGTTGTCATCGGTGCAGACTTCAATGGACATGTTGGTGCAGGTAACAGAGGTGATGAGGAAGTGATGGGCAGGTTTGGTATCCAGGAGAGGAACGCAGAAGGACAGATGGTAGTTGACTTTGCAAAAAGGATGGAAATGGCTGTAGTGAATACTTTCTTCCAGAAGAGGCAGGAACATAGGGTGACCTATAAGAGTGGTGGTAGGAGCACACAGGTAGACTACATCTTGTGTAGACGATGTAACCTGAAGGAGATCAGTGACTGCAAAGTAGTGGTAGGCGAGAGTGTAGCCAAACAGCATAGAATGGTGGTGTGTAGGATGACTCTGGTGGTGAGGAAGATGAAGAGGACAAAGACAGAGCAGAAGACGAAATGGTGGAAGCTAAAAAAGGAAGAGTGTTGCATGACCTTTAGGAAGGAGTTAAGACAGGCTCTGGGTGGTCAGGAGGTGCTTCCAGATGACTGGACAACTACAGCTAATGTGATCAGGGAGACAGGTAGGAGAGTATTTGGTGTGTCATCTGGAAAGAAAGTAGATAAGGAGACTTGGTGGTGGAATGAGGAGGTACAGGAGTGTATACAAAGAAAGAGGTTAGCTAAGAAGAAGTGGGACACTGAGAGGACTGAGGAGAGTAGACAGGAGTACAGGGAGATACAGCGTAAGGTGAAGGTAGAGGTAGCAAAGGCCAAACAAGAAGCTTATGATGACTTGTATGCTAGGTTGGACAGTAAGGAGGGAGAGACTGATCTATACAGGCTGGCAAGACAGAGAGATAGAGATGGGAAGGACGTGCAGCAGGTTAGGGTGATTAAGGATAGGGATGGAAGTCTACTGACAGGTGCCAGCAGTGTGATGGGAAGATGGAAAGAGTACTTTGAGGAGTTGATGAACGTGGAAAATGAGAGAGAACAAAGACTAGAAGAGGTGACTGTTGTGGACCAGGATGTAGCAAAGATTAGCCAGGATGAAGTGAGGAGAGCACTGAAGAGGATGAAGAGTGGAAAGGCAGTCGGTCCTGATGATATACCTGTAGAGGTTTGGAAGTGTCTAGGAGAGGTGGCAGTAGAGTTTCTGACTGGGTTGTTCAACAGGATCTTAGATAGTGAGAAGATGCCTGAGGAGTGGAGGAGAAGTGTGCTGGTGCCCATTTTTAAGAACAAGGGAGATGTGCAGAGTTGTGGCAACTACAGAGGAATAAAGCTGATGAGCCATACAATGAAGTTATGGGAAAGAGTAGTGGAAGCTAGACTAAGGGCAGAAGTGAACATTTGTGAGCAGCAGTATGGTTTCATGCCAAAAAAGAGTACTACAGATGCAGTATTTGCTTTGAGGATGTTGATAGAGAAGTACAGAGAAGGCCAGATGGAGCTGCATTGTGTTTTTGTAGATCTGGAGAAAGCTTATGACAGGGTGCCCAGAGAGGAACTGTGGTATTGTATGAGGAAGTCTGGAGTGTCAGAGAAGTATGTTAGAACGGTGCAGGACATGTATGAGGACTGTAAGACAGTGGTGAGGTGTGCTGTAGGTGTGACAGAGGAGTTCAAGGTGGAGGTGGGACTGCATCAGGGATCAGCTCTGAGCCCCTTCTTGTTCGCTATGGTGATGGACAGGCTGACAGACGAGGTTAGACAGGAATCTCCATGGACTATGATGTTTGCAGATGACATTGTGATCTGCAGTGAGAGTAGGGACGAGGTGGAGGAGAAGCTAGAGAGGTGGAGGTTTGTCCTGGAAAGGAGAGGGATGAAGGTTAGCCGCAGTAAGACAGAGTACATGTGTGTGAATGAGAGGGACCCAAGTGGAAGAGTGAGGCTACAGGGAGAAGAGATCAAGAAGGTGGAGGATTTTAAGTACTTGGGGTCAACAGTCCAGAGCAATGGAGAGTGGGGAAAAGAGGTGAAGAAGCGTGTCCAGGCAGGATGGAATGGGTGGAGAAAAGTGTCAGGTGTGATGTGTGATAGAAGAGTTTCAGCTAAAATGAAAGGTAAGGTGTACAAAACTGTGGTGAGACCAGCGATGTTGTTTGGTCTAGAGACAGTGTCACTGAGGAAAAGACAGGAGGCAGAGCTGGAGGTAGCAGAGATGAAGATGCTGAGGTTCTCTCTGGGAGTGACCAGGAAGGATAGGATCAGGAATGAGTACATCAGAGGGACAGCACATGTTAGAGGTTTTGGAGATAAAGTCAGAGAGGCCAGACTGAGATGGTTTGGACATGTCCAGAGGAGAGATAGTGAATATATTGGTAGAAGGATGCTGAGTTTTGAACTGCCAGGCAGGAGGCCTAGAGGAAGACCAAAGAGGAGGTTTATGGATGTAGTGAAGGAGGACATGGGGGTAGTTGGTGTGAGAGAGGAGGATGCAGAGGACAGGGTTAGATGGAGGCGGTTGATTCGCTGTGGCGACCCCTGAAGGGAAAAGCCAAAAGGAAAAGAAGAAGAAGAAGTCTTTACGTAGTAGATTTTTATATGATTGTTCCTTCTTGCGCTGCCAAAATCAGTTTGCCAATGTGTAGAAGTCTGTGATATTTCTTGTTGGGGTCCCAAAAGTGTGTATCTTATCAGTTTTGTTTCATTTGAACTCGATGACTTTCATGTCAGTTTACTCTCCTTTAACATTTGTTGGACGTTATGGTCTGTCCACATCAGCACATAATGTGTGACATAGAAACAAACCAGAAGCTGCTGGCGAAGGCTACATATAAATACTGTTAAATTGAAATTCATGACAGCACCAATGACATCTGTATATGACAGTCGGAGGTCATAAAAATTAACACTGAGTCGATGTCTAGTTTTGCCAAATCTGTGTCGGACTCCGTCTTTTTGTCTGGGCCCCTGCCCAATCTGACCAATGACGATATGTTCAGCTGCATGTCATCACTCTATCTCTGGCTGTCCAGCTGGCGTCTACAAAACAATCTGGGCTTCATAGATAGTTGATGGACATTCTGGAGAAAACCTGTGTTGTTAGGAGGTGGTATTGATCCTACATTTAATAATACAACTCTCATTTGAAAAAATCTGGCAGAGTATGTTACACAAACAAAACTTAAACCAATCATATATCAGATCACAACATATATATGTTCTGTCTGACTGAAGCCTGAAGTCATTTTAACTCTGTCATTGCTCAAGAACCTGATATAGTAGGTGCGACTAAAGCCATTTATAACTCTGAACTGCAAATTAACCCTAAACCCAAATTAAATGGTTGTAGTAGTTGAAATGAATAGTTGTAATGTACTGTTCCCCAGGCCCATACTTTGACTTTCTAACAGAATCTTCAAAAATTTGACAAGTGTAATTGTGACTTATCCAAAAACATCACTGCTGCCCCCTACAGGCGATCAGTTTATCAATCCACTACGGTATAAGTACTGTTTATTATATTGGTCTTCAATGAGTTAGCAAAATCAAATCTGTTAGGGCTGACATGAATTTGCTTTTGTCATCATGCAACACTGCTCTGTCCTGAGCGAAGGAACTGGAGATACAACTGTTACTCTCATTGTTATTCGAATAGATTCTTTTCCGTCAACCTGCAGCAACAAAGTTCAGTCATTACCTCATCTAAACAATGTGCTCGTCCCTCAGACAGAGCTGAAACTAAAATAGTTAAAAGTCTTTCCCTTAATTAGTATCCCATTAATAAATATATTACTAAAGGGCTATGTACTGACGTCTTTTAAAATAGTTTTTATATACCTCATCTCAAAAAATTGACAATGGATCCTGAAGATCCTCCATCAAATATCATATTCTACACTAGTGTAGTCACAAACTGATCCGTTTAGGTGACAGCAGTGCTGCTTTTGGATGAGAGGTCAGTATATATTATATGAGAATAAGTCTGGAGATGAGAGAGACAATGGTGAAACTTTCATGCAGCTCACAGTTGTACAGAGTATATGTTGTGGTAGTCCTGGAAGAGAGAGTGTCTGTCTCTGATCCACATCATCAGCCCAATTTCTATCGTCACTGCTACCATTAACATCTGTAGTTAATTTATTTCTTCTATTGCAGCTCTCTAATAAGTAGCATCATCTGCATAGAATGAATTGCATAGATTAATATCTGCATTATGTTGTCTTTTCTTTCTCTCTCTCCCCCCTGCTCTGTGTCATTGTCTCTCCGCCACTCTCCCTCGCTCTCTGTTTTTGTTTCTCCATCTACCTGTCCTTGGATCTGTCTTTCTCTATCTGTCAGTGTCTCTCTGTCTTCCTACCTCTGTCAGTCTGTCTCTTTCTAATTCCAATTCGGTCAAGGTAGACGGCCACCGACTATGAGTCTTGGGTTTTTTACAAGGTTTCTGACTGTTATAAGAAAGTTTTTCCTTGTCCCCATTGCCAAGTGCTTGCTCAATAATCTATCTGACCTGATCTATCAGAGCAGATATTTCCCTACAGAGATAATTGAGATAGCTTTTTTTGTTATGCTGTTGTGCTACACAAATAAAGGGAAATGAACTGAATCTCAACCCATTCCTAAGTTATGGATGTGCATCACAGTCCAGCCAAGTCCTCCAATGTCCCTCAACTCTTATCATTATCCCAGGAAGGCAGGTTCAAAGAGAGGTTCAACATCATGTCAGGACTTGAATATGTAATGAGATTGGAATTGTTCGGTTTGGCAATATTTGTCCTGGTAGTATCTGTGACCAGTAAAATAAATATATCCTTCCAACGCATGCACACACGTCTCACTTAAGGGCAGAGTAGTGCTGTGAAGTTTTCAGCATCATGCTATTAGTCTTATTTACTTTTAATGTGACAAAGACAAAGAACCGTACGCAGCAGCCTTTTATTACACAGCCTTGAGAAATTGGGGGTCATGCATCACTCTCCCCCCACTTTCTCCTTTCTCTCCATCTATCTCCTCCATTGTTCCTGCCTTTATCCATCTATCAATTCTGCTCCTTTCAGTGTTGATATTTTGTCTTAAGTTCACACACGGCACTCAGAAGATTTCCCTTCATAAGCCTCTCCTCTTATCCGTCTCCATTTTCCCTTGTAATTCACTTAAAGGTGGCATTTCCAAGTCGCCAAATGGAAGATATTTAATTGGAAAGGCTTATAGAGAGGTGGGGCTGTTTATTGTCTGCTGTGGAGGAGAGTCGGAAGGACTGACTTTAAAGAATGGACCAGCTCAGAAAATGCAAATGCTTGGCCGGGAGGATAGCCAACGCAGAAGGCAAGCTGATCATATGAAATGCAGAAGAAGAGATGAGAAAGACCACCGAGCGTGGATAATGCCTCCAACCACCCTCCACCTTAACCAAACTACTACTGGACACTGTAACAAATGTAAAAATATTTGGTCTCTTATATAATTCATCATTTTCCCTCAGTTAAATTATTTATAAATGCATTTCAAGCTCAAGTGACAAGAAATTGATGATCCGAAGCTTTCAAGCACACTGGATTAGAAGAGGAGCTTGAGGCTGAGAAGGAAAGGCTACCAGCAGGGTGCTCAGTCTTCCAACATTTCAAATCTTTTTATTTTTTGCTACCTGAAGGCCTCAAATGAAATCTGTGACAGTGGGCCCTAAGTGATAATCAAAATCAAGGTTAAAACCAAAAAATAGTCTATACAGAAGATAAAAAAGTATCCGTGCACGTGTGTGTGTGTGTGTGTGTGTGTGTGTGTGTGTGTGTGTGTGTGTGTGTGTGTGTGTGCGTGTGTGTGTGTGTGTGTGTGAATTTCACACCTAGGCCTTCAGTCATGTTCTCTATAGTCAAACATGCATAAATGCATCCCATATTACTATGAGTGGCTCCCACCGCTGCCACCAATGTGGCGTACAGGACGTGTATAATTTCTTTCAAATGGGGAAAAAACCGGCGTCTGCCCCACCCCTTTTATTGTCACTCACACAGAAGAACCCGCGGCCACACCTTTATAGACGTCACACAACTACGTCACAACAAAACCGACTGAAATGACCATCATTTATGACACCACAGCTACAGAAACTAAATACAGACATTCACCAACACACTCCTACATGTTGCATCACCTCTATCAGGTAGAAAACAGGCAATTTTCCAGCAGGGACACAAGTGTCTTTGTGTTTCCACTACAATCACACAGCTGCGCAAGTGCACCAAATTATTTACACACATTGCAGAAGAGCAAGAATTTTTAAAAAATATATTTGTCATTTTATTTCATTATAAATGATTTGATGTAAGTTAAATTCAATTACAAGAACATTAATATGAAAACTTAAGATAAATGAAATGCTTGTACTCACCGAAACAACTGTTCAAACGGCTGATTTAAACACAAAATCCATTCTCCTTTGTTTCCTCAAGAACACTCCGTTAGCTCGAACAGGTTAGCTCGAACAGATTAACTAGAACAGGTTAACTAGAACAGGTTCGTTAGAACAGGTTAGCTGGAACAGGTTAGCTAGAACAGGTTAGCTCGAACAGGTTAGCTAGAACAGGTTAGCTAGCTCATCTTAGCTGGAACAGGCAAGCTAGAACAGGATAGCTAGAACAGGTTAGCTAGTTCAGGTTAGCTAGAACAGGTTAACTAGAACAGGTTAGCTAGAACAGGTTAGCTAGTTCAAGTTAGCTAGAACAGGTTAGCTGGAACAGGTTAACTAGAACAGGTTAGATAGAACAGGTTAGCTAGCTCACCTTAGCTAGAACAGGCAAGCTAGAACAGGATAGCTAGAACAGGTTAGCTAGTTCAGTTTAGCTAGAACAGGTTATCTAGAACAGGTTAGCTAGAACAGGTTAGCTAGTTCAGGTTAGCTAGAACAGGTTAGCTGGAACAGGTTAACTAGAACAGGTTAGTTAGAACAGGTTAGCTAGCTCACCTTAGCTAGAACAGGCAAGCTAGAACAGGTTAGCTAGAACAGGTTAGCTAGAACAGGTTAGCTAGAACAGGTTAACTAGAACAAGATAGCTAGAACAGGTTAGCTAGCTCAGGTTAGCTAGAACAGGTTAAAAGAAGAAGAAGAACAGGTTAGCTAGAACAGGATAGCTAGTACAGGTTAGCTAGCTCAGTTAGCTAGAACAGGTTAGCTAGAACAGGTTAACTAGAACAGGATAGCTAGAACAGGTTAGCTAGAACAGGTTAGCTAGAACAGGTTAGAAGAAGACGAAGAACATACTGTTTATTATCCCCTTTGGGAAATTACTTTCTTCCACTCTAGTCTATTCCAACACACACATAAGTATATGGTACAGGCCCTGAAACACACACAAATAAGGGGCCTGTATAGCATGCAGGTAGATAGTGAGGGGTAGAGCGGCGGTCAGCTCCTCACTGGTGCGCCCTATGAGCAGCTTGTGGGGGACGGTGCCTTGCTCAAGGGCACCTCGGCAGTGCTGAGGAGGTGGAGAGATACTGAGATACCCTCTACTGTCTCTACTACGCTCCAAGTAGAATTTAACCAGCTATCCTCTGGTGCTCCTCTGGTTCCCAGCTGAAGAATTAGTGGACCGAGCTACTGCCACCCCAAGGTTAGGTAGAACAAGTTAGCTAGAACAAGTTAGCTCCTTCAGAGATCCCTCCTGAAGAAATGCACTCCTCAATGTCAATTATCAGTTTTTAATGACAACGATGAAGAAGCCCTGCAGTAAAAACATAAAACAAAAATACAGGCTGATCCCAAAAGTAAATAAAAGCATATATTTCTTTTTAAAGAAGTAAACAGCATAGTTTTAAATATACTGTGACCAAAGAAAAGACAAACTTACAATAAAAGAGTGGGAACAGCTAAACAGCTTCCAAACTCCATGAAAAGAATGTCCGTCTGAACGTGACCCTCATAACAACAACAGTCCAGCAACGGAACAGCTGGTATCACATGACACTAACTCAAGAGAACAAGGAACCTAATATAACACTGCCCCCTAGTGGCTGGCAGAGAACTCTTCATCCCCCCCAGTCCGGTAAGCTAAAATAGATTGAAGGACTCAGTTCACCGCCCAGCGGCCAGTCTCAGGCTCGCAGTGCTTAGGCGGTCTCCTAGTGCGGCACGGTCGCGCAGACAGGGGCTCAGGCGTAGGCGGCCGCGTCACCCAAGGTGACGCAGGTGGGACGACGCTGGAGGGAACGGGGTCGGCCTGGGTTCCGAGGTCGGAGGCCACCTCATCAGACGGCAGCGGAGGGGAAGAGCCGGATCCAAGGCCGGACGTTGGCCCATCAGACGGCAGCGGAAGGGAGGGGCCCAAACCTGCATCATGGGGCGTCACCGGGCATGGGCGGACAGGCAGAGGCTGGCAGTCCGGAGCCACAGGACGCGGCAACGGAGCCACAGGTTGCAGCGGGGAATAGGGGGTGGCCGGCGTATAGCCATGGAGGAACTGCCGGTTGCGTAAAGTCAAGCGGCCCGATCCATCCACCTTAACCCGATACTGGTCATGGCCAAGCGACTCCACCACCACTCCCGATCTGTCCCACTTGTTGGGGCTCGGGCCCTGCTGATTCTGGAGAAACACCCTCGTACCGGGTGCCAACGGGCAGAGCGGCCTCGAGTGAGTCCTCAGGGATTCGGCTGTACGGGACTTCGCCGGCCACGCCTGGCGCCAGAGTGGGCGGACGCGAGACTCCGAGAACTTCTCAAGCTTGGTGGCGAAGGAAAGCGAACCACGAAGGGGGCGACCATAGATAATCTGCGCCGGTGAGAGGTTGCAGTCTGGGTCAGACGTGTTGCGCAACTGTATCATGGCACGCAGAAAGCGGTCGTGATCGAGACTGCCAGTCGGGCCAGTGTTGGACATCAGGAGGCGCTTTGCAGTCTTAACCGCGACTTCCGCCCTCCCGTTCGACTGCGGGAAAGCGACAGAGGACACACGATGCGCAACGTCCCACAGGCGGAGGAAGTCTTGCGTCTGGCCCGTCATGAACTCTGGGCCACCATCGCTAGAAAGTTCCTCCGGGATGCCAAAGGAGCCGAAGAACGAACCAAGGTGGCGAACCAGGCCAGCCGAGCCTCCCATATCAGTGCCCGCTGTGGAGCACAGGACCTGCGCCCACCTTGACAGACAATCCCCGACAACTAGATAGTGGCGGCCCCCATAGTCGAAGAAGTCAGCAAACACAGCCTCAAACGGGGTGGACGGCGGCGAGGACAGCAGGGGGGGTGTGGCTGTCTGTGACGGCGCATTGCGGTTACAGTCCGCACACCCGTACCTGGTGGCTCAGATGCCCTCTGACATCCCAGGCCAGTAGACTATGGCACGGGTGCACCGCTCCATGGCAGAAATCCCCTATTGGGCCGCATGGAGGTTCCGAAGGACTCTGTCACGGAGGGACGGCGGGACCACGACACGGTCACAATACAGCAGGACGCCATCCTGTGCGTAAATGGAGTCGCAGATTGTAGACAGACTAGCCAGGGCGGGGTCGTTCACATCGACTCTATACTCATGCTTAATCAAGTACAGAAGGCGGCCGAGGTGTGCGTTGGCTGCGGTCTCCCATGTGAGGAGGGACCAGGAGATGGCACCGAGCCCCTCAGCATCGTCGCGGATGGAAGCCATATGTGCGGACTCCACATCGTCAGGCATGCCCGGCAATCCCAGTGAGAGGCCGTCCACTGAGCCTGAGGGAGAAGGATGCCTGGAGGTTGCATCAGCGGCATGGTTGCTCTTGCCCGGCAGGTGCACAATGTCGAAGCGCCACAGGAGGCTGCGCTGCTTGAGTCTAAACAGGCGTGAGTTCGTGATTTTATCCAGCGTGCAGTCGCCGCAAATCTTCACCAAAGGCTTATGCTCAGTAACCACGACAAGGTTGTCACATCCCAGTGTAAAGTATCGTGTCTGCTCCAGACCCCAGGCCACGGCCAGGGCCTCCCCCTCCACGGCCGCATAGCGCTGCTCCGCCGGGAACAGGAAGCTTGAACCGGCGAGGGTGATCCTCCATCCTCCTGGGCAACAGTTTGGCACGCTCACGGTGCAGCTGCAATGCTGCTGGAGCAGAAAGTAACCAATACCACGCCTGGACCAGTCGGGACGAAAGCGGGTAAGCCGCTGCATGTCGTAGATCTCCACGCCCTCACGGATGGCCTCAGCAATGGCACGTTTGGACAGGTGGAAGGCTCCCTCTAATTCAGGCGATCACGAGAACTTACAGCGCGGGCTGAGGAACGGCTTGAACGGAGCCATCGTATCGCGCAACTGGGCGTTGTTAGCCACCTGGTTGACAAGGCCAAACCAGCTCCTGATATCCGTCGTAGACTCTGGGGTAGGGAAATCCCGGATAGCATCCAAGTATTTGGGGAGTGGATCGATGGTAGCATCCGACACCCTGAATCCAGTGAAATCAACATCTCTCTCCGCAAACTGGAACTTATCCGGGTTCAGCACAATGCCTGAGCGACCAACACATGTCAAAAAGTCAATCGTCCTCCACCAGTGCTGTTCCAGATCGGTGTCGTAGTGAATAGTGTCATCCACACAACGTTCTTTGCGCTCATAGTCTGAGAGGACAGCATCAAAACGGCGGTTGTAGCCATCCCCCGATGACAGGAAACCTTGTGGAGCCCTTGTGTAGCGCCAGCGGCCAAAGGAAGTGATAAAGGTGGTCAGATGACGATCTGACTCACGCAGGGGCACACTATGGTAGCCGTTCCAGGCGTCTGTGACAGTCTTCCATGTGCCCTTTGGGATACGACGTGGAGCGAAAGTCTCATGCCAGCAGAACTTGTTGAGAGGGGAGAGATCCACAGTCCTGCGGGGGGAACCGTCATGCTTCCGAGTGACCACCATACAATGGCACCACGACAACGGTTCGCCATATGGCACACGTTCAATGACCCCAAGGGCCTCGTCACGCAGAAGGTCATCGTAGACTCTGCTGCCAGTGCAGAGGCACCACCAGCATAGTTTTAAATATACTGTGACCAAAGAAAAGAGAAACTTACAATAAAAGAATGGGAACAGCTAAACAGCTTCCAAACTCCATGAAAAGAATGTCCGTCTGAACGTGACCCTCATAACAACAACAGTCCAGCAACGGAACAGCTTGTATCACATGACACTAACTCAAGAGAACAAGGAACCTAATATAACACTGCCCCCTAGTGGCTGGCAGAGAACTCTTCACCCCCTTTCACTAGAGCTTCTCTTCAAATGTGCGTCTGCATAGCGCCCCTTCTCAGAGTGAGTATCCAATCACAGGACACGTTCAGGTGAACGTGAGGCCAGCTAGAAGGCCTTAGTGTCGCTAACTCATGATCTGATTGGCTATCGCACCAGTCTATTAAGAATACAGTATGTTCCCGTTCACTCTCAGTGCAGGGAGACCTGCATTCTAGATTCTGAAGGTCCTGACCACTGACCCAGTGTTGGCCTATGTCATATTATATCCAAATGTATGATTATATATTTATACATATATTTGAATATATTTGTTTAAGGAAAATGCAATAAAATATAACTAATTTTTATCATTAATATATCATGATTTCTGGTTACAACTTTTTGAGGCTCATCAGTGTGTGTGTGTGTGTGTGTGTGTGTGTGTGTGTGTGTGTGTGTGTGTGTGTGTGTGTGCGTGCGTGTGTGTGTGCCTCCAGTAGTTTCACTTTACACAACTTCAAGATACAGTGTTAATAATATTATCCTCACCAGGTGTTTAGTGGTATGGAACCCAATATAATATTCACACATGGAGGGAGATTTACTCCGAGATTATGGGCTCTATAATGACTTTAAGGATGCAAAAGGAGTTTTCCTTGTGTATTATCACAAGCAGGCCATTGTCACGGGTATACTAAACAGTGTACAATTCAGTCGACAAAAGTTAAAAAAAACATCATTTGTCTGCCGATTAAAAATCTGCCATTGTAACATTTGAACTATTTAAAAGGCTAAAATAACTTGAAACAATAAAAAAAAAATCAGGACATTAGGAACACTGAACGCTCCAGAGTAAATGTAAATGATGAGCGCCATGGGCAGTAAGGACAGCCTTGAATGTACAGGAACCCCTCGTTACCTGCAGTTAATGCTGTCCAGCACCACCCGTGAAAAACAAAATTCCGCAATATAGCGCCAAACTATTTATTTTATCATTTACGGTAATTTAAAAGTTAATGAACCCTCCCCATACTGATTTTAAACCACCTTATATCTGTATTACCTTTTCCCACACTCTGATAAACTGTTTAAAGCACTTTTGTTTGAAAGAAAAGTCGCAGGAGGAACCGTGAGTCGGAACGCTGTCAGCCAATAGCATGCGTGTATGGTATCACATGACTAACTACTAAAAATCCACAATGTAGTGAAGCCGTGGATCTTGAAGCGTGAATAAGCGAGGGACTACTGTTTTATTATTTGTATTCTGACTTTTTTTGCCCCACTATATAAGAAGAAAGTCTAAATAGCACAGAGAATATAATCATAAGTTGCTGACACACCCCAATTCAATACACCTGAAAGCAACAGTCCCCTGCTGGGCCGACCCCCATCATGTGACTGCTGGATAAGGAACCCCACTCCCCCATTGAATCTGCATCTTACTGGTATCATTATTAGTTTGATATACTGGACTAAAAAGGTTTCAGCTACAATCTGACCTCAGGTCAGTCTGTTTTAATATTATTGGCTATCTCACTGTCATGAATTCTCTGTGATTCTGAAAATGCAAACATTTTGAATGGCCAGACCTTAAATGTGACACGAATCCTGGACAAACTCTGATGTCTATTGAACCTGAAGTTATCATTTTTGTTGTTCTGCATTGAAAGTATGAACTTCAAAGTTACTGCTAGGAGCAAAACAAAGTCTAACACATTTTTCTTTAGGCCTTTTTCCCATAAAAAAAACAACAACAACAACAATAACAACAACAAAAACCTGCTTGATAGCAGCAATCATTTCAAACATTTCGGCAAACTTGCTTTCTTAGACATAGTAACAGAAACTCCGCACAGAGCAGGAATCAAACCGGGAACCACTTTGCTGTGCAGCGACAACAATTGTTACTCTGTTTGTTCCTCTTTGATTCTAAATCCGTTTAATGTTTCTCCACCATGTGATCAGAACTATTTTGTCTTTAAAAGGTTCCTCTAACAAAGTGGATATAATAGGCAGCAGGCAAAATGACAAATAAAATCCAGTTGACATTTCTCCATGAAAATTAACTTGAATGTGCTTCAGTAGTTTAGAGGACTGTGATAGAAAAAAAATCCAAAGAATAGGATGAGCAATGTTTTCCATGATTTTAGTGATTTGTTTTTGTACTTTTAAGAACTTAAATTCAAATAGAGTTGAATGCAAATTGGCTTTAGACGTGCTGTATTATGTGATTAGTTACGCATTCTATTCAAACTTTATGTTTTTGCAGCCAATACGCATTAGTTATTATTTCCTTATAATAATGGAAATGACTTGTATATCTAAAATGACTTTAATTTAAAAATACATTGATGCAGCTGCCTTTTATTTCAGCTCTCATCATCTAATACCTGAACAATGTGAACAAAGAGAGTCGTGTTTTATTTTTTTGCTTACCGTCTTTATTTGACAGACTTTGCTGATGCAGACTCATTCAGGACAATGCAGACTGAACAAAATGTAGAAAAGAAGAGAAAAATAACATTTATGTTTTACAACCGGAAGTGTCAGACCCTTCACAACAGCAGCTTTGATAAAGAAAATAAAAGACAGTTTTATTATGTTGTAGGAGAGGACATTTCATTGCTTTCCTCTTAGGTACAATTAAAAAGACATCACATTGTCAAACAGAACTATTTTAGCACAGTTCTGTTTTGTGTTTCTATTATATCTCTATTCTGGTGAACAATACTGATTATCATTTTTCAGCATCAGCTATAAGTGTCTTCGCACTGCTTAAGAAATACTGCAAGTGTGTGTGTGTGTGTGTGTGTGTGTGTGTGTGTGTGTGTGTGTGTGTGTGTGTGTGTGTGTGTGTGTGTGTGTGTTGTAGGGTCTTATTACATTTTGAAAGCTAAAAACATACATCACCATCAAAAGTTGACGCTTTAATATATATAAGTGTGCATGTGTGTGTGTGTGTGTGTGTGTGTGTGTGTCTGTGTGTGTGTGTGTGTCTGTGGCAACAGAGGACAGAACTTTTTCAACCTTACTAAAGAAACACAGAAAATAAAAGCAACAAAAAGTCTCATAAAGTTAAACAATGAAGACATCTCCCAAAATCCATAGATCTTCCCTGTCATATTTTTGAGAGGCTTTACAGTAGAAGAAACACACTGTACGTTTCAGCTGTGTGTGTTTCTTACCTCAGGGATGAATACTATTTCATTCGGTTTAGGAAAATCAAAACCATTTAACTTACACTGTATTCATTTTGATACAGACAGTTTTTTAAGCAGCGTTGTGAGTAAAAAGCTGCGACTCGCAGCCAGTTGATGCAATTTCATCTTGTTGGACAAACAGAATGACTGATTAGAGATAGAGATTCTCCTAACATCACGCATGTGGATGCCAGTGGGACATTCATGTTGAAAAGCAGCAGCAGTTTATTGGAGCCACACCCAGAGCTGTGTGTGCTGATTACCAGGACGTTGTGCAGTTTGGTTCCAAACGATCTGTGATTTCTAGAGCAAACACTGGACGGCGGTTAGCCTCACTTGTGTGCCGGTCATTTACACTGTGTCGAGTGTGAACGCAGCATTATGTTTGTTCACATGCTGTCCAAGTTCACAAAAGCTCTTGCCAACTGGTGTGAAGTCTCGCAGTGGTTCGTCCCATCCACTGCACAACATCCCTGTGCGTGCTCATACTGAAAACCCAACATGAGAGGCTTCACGCCGATACTGAATGACAGCGAAGCAAGAATAGGTGCTGTGATAATGTGCAAAACGAGTTTCAGTTTGGTGAGAGCAGGTTGGTACTAAACCTTCATGTGATCCACTATTAAAATGGAGGTGTAAATCTCTTTTTGGTATGTTTGGAAAGCATCTGCAGAACCTCCTCTGTGTAAGTCCTTGAAAACATCTTCAAAAGGATGGTTTTAACGTTCAAGCAAATAGTCCTTCACATACATTTAAGCCCTTGGTGACAAGAACAGACATACCCACAGCGGCCCCATGCCTCTCCCTTAGGGCTTGTTATCAAGCTCGATGGAAATATCTTTCCTTCCAATAAATCCTCATAAATAGATAAACCGATGTCTACTAGAAGGCCTTGTTAGGTGAGTTATGGAGATAACTTGCTTTCTTCAGGAGTTGTCTCTCACATATAGCCTGCTTTTCATTCCGAGGTCATTCACGTCCACCTGCGGTTGCCAGATCAGAGGAAAACGTCATGCATGTTAAGCAGCGGAATGTTTGCTACCACAGACGATGGTGTTGACAATGGGGATGGAGCGCTAACAATTCTTCCAAACTGGGATTCAAGGACACTTGCCAGTGCACAGGATTTCTCTACATCCCCACCGTGACTAGAAGTAAACACGAGCAGAAAGCACGACTCAGCAGCAACGGTTGAGTCATGCTTTCTAGGTTTTTGTCTTTTTAACATGAACAATTGATTTGATGTGCAAGAAGACTGAGGCCCCATCCACACTCTTTTTGAAAACGCAACTTTTTTGTTGCGGTGACGCCTTCAGTCCACACGACAACGCAGATATCCGGGACGAAAACGCAACTTTTTGAAAACGCCGGTTTCTGAGTTGTCGTGTGGACGCAAATCTTTTTCTATGCGGGGTGAAAAAAGTTGCGTTTTCAAAAAGGTACGGCACCGTGTGGACAGGGCCACCGTTTCTGCACTCCTGCCAATTATATCAATACCAAGGTCAAAGGATGGGCATAAAGGATTAAATTACCCATTCATGATTATTTCTGGAGACTTTAATCATGTCCCCCACCTACATTTACTAGTACAAAGGTATACATGGAAATGTATGGGTGAAGATCAGCTTTTTACCCTATTGAGGGTAAAACAGTCTGATGTTGATACAGACATTAAAATCATGTCTGTATCAACTCAGCTTGGGCTTAAGGGTGAGATTCTCTGCCAGTAAATTGACTCCATCCTTTCTCTCTGCCGTTTTGTAAAAAAAAAAAAAATCTCTGGTGACGTGGTGGTGAACAGTCCAGACCGTGCTACCTCCCACAAATCTATCCCCAATAGAGAAACAACTTTCCTTGTGTAGGAGGATCAGAAATGCCACAGGCATGGTACAGAACCTTAAATTAGCTCAACGTGCTGGTGGATGACACTTTTGATTACCTTTTTGTTTTGGCCCAAGAGAATCATTGTCAAGTGCAGAACATAATTCAGTAAAATTCAGCAAAGACGTTGATGATATTCTTAGGGAATAGCCTTAAAGAATGGAATATGATACATTTTTTGGCAGCGTACATCAGTCTGCACAGGAGTTATAACATGCTGCGGGATACACTCCCTTCTCAGAGGACACCCAATGCCACTACACAAACCACTAGAAGCATAAAGCTCCTGTCTGTGCTCACTCCTCCATTATACACACCTGCTGCAGAGGCAGCTGCACATAAATAAATAAAAATAAGAAGGGCTTCTCTTTAGGCTTGTGCCACTTTACCCAAGCATTGTCTACAGTATTCCCTCGAAAGGCAGAACAAATCACGACTCATTATTCATCACTGCAGTACATTGCAATGAGGTCTGCAAGTTCAAATGAAAATATAATTAAAACCAGAAGTAAAACCAGTGGCTCAATAAATATTTCTTCACTTACGTAAATAGGCAGTGAACCCATAAACATGCCAGGTTAGGGATGCAACTCCCAAAAGCTTCATAAATGTAACAACAATTCATGTGAATCCCCAGGTTCTAGTGTTGTTCCGGAGCCTCCTTTGTGCTCTTTGTGCTGAATCTGACTTTCAATGTCTCTCAAGTGCGTCCTTATCCAGTGAGATAGTTTTTGAAGAGGTAAAGTTGCTTGTGTTCTTATTGCTTTTAGTCCCTTAGTATGTGGTGAGCCAAAAGAGTTCTCTGCTTGCAAACACTAACCCGAATTCACTTGAATCAAAGAATTAACAGTATTTTAATGTCAAAGATGATTATTATGGGTTGAAGCTCACATCAGTGTCTCACTTTACAAGAGACAAGAAATAAATTGGTAAGAGCAAGATCACTTATGAATATGTAAGATGCTACAGAACAGATTCCTCTCTTTATTTTCAAACTGACTTGACGACTGTAACACATTTTTAGTGGTTCCTGTGAGATATTTAGGTCATTCAAAATTCTGAAGGTTGACTATCAAACAGAATCATGAGAAGAAAAAGAAAGAATTCGTTCAGCTTTGAAGTTCCAACATGAAGACTATCTCTGTGCATGCTCTTTGTATCCTATGTTAGTCTTACATTTTAATCTTTCGTTCATCTAATCCCAATTTGTCACATTGCTGCAACAGCTAATCACCTGAAAGCTGCATAGTTTGTTTGCTTTTTGTCAGCCATCATCCAGCTGTCACCTTCACCACCTTCACCCAGGACACCCCCAAACAAATCCTCATGATCATAAGTACCCTTTATGAAGTCTGTCTCCCATGTTCCTCTGCAGTCTATCTCTGCTCTCAGGATAGCTGGCGCTAAAAGTCTCATATTATGAGGTGAAGCCGATGTTTGGAGTTTGTGGGGCTGAAATCATCTCAACCTGTTAGCAAATCTTAAATGAATCAGGGGGGTGGGTGTGGTTCAGAATAAATCAATCAAACTGAGCACACCCATCCCTCCTCTAGGGCGGTGAGGTCTGGGTAGTGCTCGCAACAATGAGATTATTGGCGTGAGCTACCAGAATTCATTTCATTGGCGCGGTGAAAAGCCGGTGGAGGTGATTCATGCATCTGTTTGAGATGCCTGCAGGCCATCTCTATTGTCAGGTTTTCTGGGGATATACACCTCGGAGAAGACCCTGGGGTAGATCCTGAACTTGCTGGAGGGATCATATCTCTCATCTACCCTGGGAGAGCCTCAGCATCCTTCAGGAGAAGGAGGCTCAAAGGTTTCATGTGGAGACGAGCAGGTGGAGCATACGTAACATCCACTACACTGAAAAGAGAGGAAGATGGATGGATGGATGGATGGATGGATGGATGGATATATACAGTAATCCCTTGCGCATTTGCGCTTCAAGATGGCCGGCTTCACCTCATCGCAAACTTTTACTAGGCAGTCATGTGATACCATACCTGCATTCTATTGGCTGACAGCATCCGGCAGTGCGCTGCGTTCTGAGTCTCAGTGAACGCACTGCACTTCTGTGTATTAAAGAAACACATAAAAGTGCTTTGAACAGTCTATCAGAGTGTGGGAAAAGGTGATACAGATATAAGGTGGTTTAATATCAGTTTGGGGAGGGTTCATAAAGGTTTAAATTACCATAAATAATAAAATAAGAAGTTAATCGCAATATCGCAAAATTTTGTTATTTGTGGGTGGTTCCTGGAACACATTAACCTCGAGTAACGAGGGATTACTGTATTGTTAATTTAAGATTGTTTTCTTAGGAAAGAAATGCTTGTTTACTCAGATATTTCAAACTATCAGGAGGTTAAATAAACTCAAATTAAACACAACGATACAACTTGATGAAGTTGTGATTGTCAGACACAAACAGAGCGGCTGAATTGTTCTTTTTGGTGATTAATGCCTGCAGTGGATTACTGTTGAGGATTAGTTTGTATTGAAATCAAACAATGTGTCTGGTTTGTTCCTTGTATTTTTTTTATTAATTATTTTTTTCCTTTGTTTGTTTATTGTTTGTAATTGTCAGTGTAAAGTAAAATCTATCTATCCTCCACAGTTTACTGTGTTTATGGTGGGAAAAAACACAACACAGAAGAAGAAATGTACTTTATTAATCTTGCATCGGAGAAATGACCTTTACCACTCATACTGTTAAACATGCATATATATATACAGTATATATATATATATATATATATATATATATATATATATATATATATATATATATATATATATATATATATATACATATATATATATATATATAACCACACACAAGGGGGCTTATAAGCATGCAATTTTAAACACAGTGGGCGGCAGAGCGGCGGGTTGCTCTGACCAGGTGCGCCCCCCAAATGAGCAACTTGTGAATTGGGACGACAGCTTGCTCAAGGGCGCCTCGTCATCGCAAGGTGCAGGAATCGAACCGCCAATCCTGTGATCACTGGACGACCCGCTCTACCAACTGAGCTAATGCCTCCCCAAAATTTTCCTCCAGGTTTTCATCCACCCATTTCCTGTCATATTGGGGTTCACAGCAGCGATCAAACCTCATTCATATCCATACTGCTCATATTTATGTTTGGGTTCATTAGGCTAGTGGGGTCCCACCACATTGCATAACGTCTCATGTCGTAGTCGACACTGCAGCATGTTTCTCTGAGATATAATAACTAGACGAGCCCCTGGTAGTCCTCTCATCTCTGCTGTCGTCGTGAGGGAGGGGGGAGACAGCTGAACATTAAGGGTCCACAGAGGTTAGGACAATCTCCCTGGTGAGTGAGTCGGACAAGGAAGGCTCCAAAAAGTTGGACAGTAACTTAATTAGTGACTTATTTAATTATAGTTCAAGGCAATTGATATTATTCCCTGCAGCTAATGCAATCACATTTTGCTTTCTTCCCTCCACCAGCTTGACTTTTGCTTGGTTCAATTATTTTCGTAGACCGGCCTCTCTCCCTGTCTTTGGTGGTAATGAAGCTCTTCAGGGTTTCAGAGTTTTTGCTCTCCTGTTTTATGTCTTGTCCAATTATTTGCCGTCATACTGCTCACCAGAGCCTCTGAAAATCTTCAGCTTATTCAGGTTGTTCATTGTGTTTCATTTGGATGATGGCTTTCATAGAAAATTAACTTCATTCAGGTTCATGCTGAGTAAAAATGGATTCATCTGCCATAGAAAGATTGTAGTAGACTTTTCATGGCAATCAACTGGAGTAACCTTTCTACAGGTACATGTAAGACATAGTACAATGTGTTTAAAATGTATTTAAAAGTGAAAATAAATTGGTTTTCATTAAACCAGAGCCAGAGCAACACAGTGGAGGATCCACAGGTTCCCGCTGGTATCATATAACATAATAAATAAGTCTTAAAGGTGTATTTATGTATTTAAGTGCAAAGGTAACAGTATGAAATATTACATATTCATATCAATAAATCAGGTGATAATCAATCTGTCACATCTCTGTGTCACTGCATTTAACAAAACAGGAACTGCGTGCAGTGAAAGTTTCTACAACACAACAACGTTGTTGTGTCAGAAAAAATGTCAGTCACCTCTCACCTGAGCCAATCACTGAACACTGATTCAAGAGAGAACATTAGAACTATGTGAGGGTCCTCCTTTGGCCATGGAAGAGTGCTGCTTTGGGTTAGGTGAGGTCCAGTTGTGGCCTGGCTTAGGGTCCTGTTCTGGAAGAAATGACACATAAAAACCTTTTAGACATCACATTTTGTTCACGTTAAAACATTTTGCACAATGACATGCGCTGTTGATTGTGATACAGAATAAGTTCTTGTAACTCTTGGTCTGTACATGCTAAGATTACGCTGCATAGCACCAGTGAACCTTATCCTATCATTGGCTGGACACTTGTCACTTACTGGGTTACATTGCAAAACTGTACATAAAACAATATTATTAGTCTAATTTATTAGATTAAGTCTACTATTAGATATTATTTAATTTGTTTGTATCAACTTTTATTTTGTGCGCTGCGTAGATTTTCTTGTGAGAACGTGCGAGCATGGAGCTTAGAGGAAACACTGCTCCCAACCAGGTTAGTTCCACAGTCTGTTACTGCGGTAACAAACCCAGAGGTTCAGTTTACGTCACTTCATTATTAAACAAGCTAGGGTTATTCCTCTGACTCTGGGTTAAGTTACCTCCCTTTGTGAAACCGTAAACCATGGTTTTACCTCATTTCAGGGTTAACATACCCAGGGTTTCCACTAAACCTGCTACATGAAACGGGACAAAGAGTATTTAGTTTGGACTCGTCTCTTGCCAGTCGTCTCTCACAGGGTGGTCCCACATGCATACCATGTCCCTTTATGATCTTCATAAAGTAAAGATGTTTACAGGTATGTAGGCTGGATTTTCTGAACACTCATGTTTACTCTGTCTCCAGAATTCAAGAAAACGCCTCACATTTCAGACGTACCAATACTGATAAATCATGATGTTGCCTGCAAAACCTAGCGATAGATTCTCCACTGATTCTCCATCATTACCCCCCCTGTTGAAATACTAATAACACTGAATGTCTCCTGGCAAGCATTTTCACCAAAATCTTAATTACTTGCCTAAAGAGAAGCACTTTTTCCTATAATTGACCTTCAGTTATAAAAGCTCTCTCTATATCTTCATGCCACTCAGCTCAGTGTTAATGAGGATAATTTAACAAGACACCATAAATTATTCTGCAGAATGAATCCTGCCGAGAAAGCTGCAACCAATATCTTTGGGTGGGGTGTTACAGCTTGTGGCTTACTATCACTTCTTAACTTGTATGCAAAACAGATCTTCTTCCAGTTTTGTAAGTGACACTAGAAGTCAGGAACCATATTTATCTTTCTCAAAACATACACTACACAAAAATACATACATATTATAGAATGAAATGAATTCAATAAATGCAAAACGTGCATTTATAAGGAATCTGAAAAAAATCAACCATTTTTCATATTCTTCTACATATTTATGTTTTGTGTATTATTTCTTTTTTTACTTTTATTTCACACTTATTTCAACAAGTAAATGGTAGCAGGGTTTCTGACTGTCATTGTTTTTCCATTTCGTAGTATACAATTATTTATATTCGGGAGTAGGGACAGTATATTTCTAATCTGAACCAGGCGACGGAACAATGAAGATCCTCTACATACAAATACAATTGGTTCTAAGAGGTTGTTCGTAAGTTGAATTGTTCATAAGTCGTTGATAACAATAACAGGTCGTTGAAACAACACATACTGAAGTAAAATACAAGTACAGTTCATTTTCAGTCCTTGATTAAATGTCGGTCTTTAAAAACAAATACACAGAAATATATGTAATTTCACTCGACGTCACATAAAATGCCCGTAATATGATACTATTGTATAATAAATAAGTATAAAAACATGTAATATTTTGTTAAAATATGTAAATAGTCATGTGATTGTTACATCCCACATCACAGCGGTCATGTATTGTGGTTGTCAGTGTTGGCGTGTCCGTCTGTTCGTTCGTTAGTTAGTGAATCCACCAAATATCGTCACAACCGTTCAGATAGAAAGATGAAACAAAAGCACATGACTCAGGCAGCAAAGGGGATAAACATGAGATGATGACCTTGACCTTGAGAAAAGTAGGCCAAGGTCAAATTTTAACTTTTGTACTCTCAGGAACCGGATGTGACGAGGGAGAAGGACAGTGTAAGACCATAGATCAGAGCTAGTGCTTTGATCAATGTAAGTAGGTCAGAGCACTCACTAGCTTCGATATTTGACCTACAAAAGTACGTCAGTGCAAAATTTTGAATTCAGGGGAAAGCAGACTTCAGGATTGTGTTTGCTGTGTTGCAGGATGTTGCAGTCTGTGACTGCCTTGGTTCTAGTTTTGAATTTAGATTAGTTCACTGTAAACTTTTGTTCCTTATAATTTAAACCTTGAAAAGGATAATAAAAAAAAAAAAACTTCAAGGAAGTTTTTAAAGCAGGTACAACAACAGCTAAAGTCAGCTGTACTGTAGCATGTAGCATGTAGCATGTAGCTTACCTTTAGATTGAAAGAAGAGGAGGGAGTCAGAGTCCACAGAGAGATGGTCACCACTACCACTATCTCCGCTAGTCTTTTCTTTCTCTTTCGTTGATAAACTGTAAAGTATCCAAGGTACGAAGCCTGACGCTCTGAGATGCTAACAGAGACAACAACGATCAACAACAAGAGGGGAAGACGAGTGTTGGAGCTGTGTGAATGCAGCAGTGCTGCTCTGCTGGGGTTGTGGCAGAAAGAGGAACTGCAGGACAACAGTCGGATATGGCAACGCGTGTTGGTTTGTATCTCTGAATGTTCGTAAGTCATATGTTCACATGTTGAGGACTACTTGTACAATGAATTATATCATGTCATCGATGATTGTACACATTTTGTGTGAAATAATGTTCTTACAGAAATTGTCTCCTAAGCTGTTCTATGTATTCTTATGACCTCAGTTGGATTTCTTCATTTAAGTTGAAAACAACTCGTGTAAATAACGTTCCTAACATTGCAAGGTATATTACTGTCATCAATTGAACCAGTAGTCTTTATTGAGTTGTAATTATGTTTACTTTATGCAAAAGTGAACAAGTGGGATTTCTATTATTACAAAAACATTTCTTGTTCATCATTTACTGTTTTTCAAGTAAACCAAGGAAAACCTGCATCAGGAGTTACCTTTTAGCCGCTGGTCCACAGATCAACTGAAACCTCACTTGGCTTCATGCTGGTGCTTCAGTATCAATGATTCATGCTTTTTACAGCTCTAAATGGAAGTGGAAATTACCTACTTCTACATCCATAATCTATTATGTTCTAATTTTAACAAGATTAGCTGTAGACCTTATGGCCGGTGGCTAATAAGGTCGATGATTAACCGCAAACAGCCCTGAAATTATTCTGTAATGTGTTGTCATTCATGTTTCAGTGAGTAGTAGCGCCGCTCAGAACGAGTCAGCTGTGCTGGAATGAGCTCCGTGTTTCCATCAATGTCACTCCATTCTAAATGGAATTGGAACATTACTTTAAAATTAAGACTTTAAATCAAACTTTTTATCTTTAACATCTTGACGAAATGCACGTGTTAGAAAAAGGGAGAATTGTTCCAGAGAAAGCAAATAGCATTAGCATCCATTAGCGACTTGTTTACCGTGTAAAGACGTTCCTGATGAACCTAGTGATTTCAGAGCTGCTACACAAGAAATGCTAAAATTACAGATCCTAACGTTAGCATGATTGTGAGAAAAAAATGATTGCTATAAATGACGGATAATGGATGTTCATTTCATTTGTGCAAAACTGGATTTCTGGGAAACATTTTGTCTGAAATTGTTCCGTTTATTTGAGATTGTGTGAAAATCTAGATTTTCCCAAAACATTTTGTTTGAAACAGAATTTCAACGAGATCATTTATTTCAACACTATTTGTTGCTTATGCACACCATCGGATTAATCACATGTGATTTAGCGTAAACTGCATCCCTGTCACTGAAGACGTTATTGGTCTTTACGTCTCTAGCTAAACAACAGTGTAGAACCACGTACAAACTCACACTCCCATGCACGTTTTTTTCTTCCTCTGGATTTGGAAGACTTTTCACTTTTGATTTAGTCCATGCAGCTCCAAACTGCCTTTCCCTTATAATATGTCAGTTTTGCACAATGTCCAACGTCAAGAGTCTCAATGTGACCCGTCGCTCTGGTTCTCTGCAGCTTCTCTCCTTCAGCCTATCGCTGACGAGAATTGGACGCCACTCCTCCAGCTGTGCCTGTCTCCTCTTTAATAGACGTTTGATATTCTCAGGTTGTCATTTCAAGAGGCAGAACAAGGGGTTGCCATTCCTGTAAAGGGAAGGGGTGGGGGGGGGGGCACTCAGTGTGATGGCTCTGTAATGTGTTTCGGGTTACAGACACTCCTGTCAGTTAGCTTTGGCGCTCCACCTTCTCTCTTATTCAGAAGACAGAAATTTTATTTAGCATTTTTTTTAAACGTTCACTTATAAACTGATTGATCTGGACGTCCAAAAGTATAAGGAACATTTTCTGAAATGTTTGCCTTTATGTCACATGTTCCAAATCACTGATAGCAAAGCTCAGATATTAGATCAAAAATAAATTTGAAGTACACTTTATATTTCACGGTGTAAAGTTAACCGTGGGCAAAATAGGGTTTAGAAGACAAAATGAGTTTTTGGTTGTTTTTCACATGACAGAGTGGTCACTGGGCTGTGACACTGCAGTGTGAATCCAATTTGATCAGTAAGTAATAGTGTCATCTTCTCTTATCAAAGCACAGACTGATGCTACCTACTCTTTAAGGCAGACTGTTAAACAGCTATTTGAGCTCTGCCTGAGCTATCAAGCAATTTTATGGAATAAAACGGGCAAAGGGAAAGCTTCCACATTGCCTTTATTGCCCATATTTGTGTTACTTGTTTCAAAATGATTTAAATGCATCTTGAATTAAAACGCATTCTGGAAAAGTTTGTCCACATAATGTTTTTTTACTGACCTCGTCTTTAGTTTTGAGGACTTGCGGGGCCGTTTAGTCGTGCATCATATGCAAATAAATCACAGCGAGGCTTGGAAAGCACAAATTTTCTCTAAATATGTAAAAGCTAAGAGCTTTCCACTTGAGTCTCTGTTTTTCTCTTTCATGTAAATTGTTTGTCTGGCTGTGGGTGGTGTGAACAAAAAAAAACATAAAGGGTGAGGGGTGCTCATGTTTATTTAGACTCATTATCCATCCATTTTCTTATAGACAAGACAATTGCAATCATCACTGCTACTTCAGCTTATAAGTCTTGCAGGTCACAGGTTATATACATGCAGCTGGGGTGAATTGGTCACACCAAATTGTAGTTGTGTGTGTGTTTGAATGTCTGTCTTTCCAGTCCATCTCCAGTTTGGACCTCACGGTGTCGCCAGCTGAAATAGGCTCCAGCTGACCTCTGACCTGCCAGCAGAAAAAACGGCTAGACTCATTATATGGAGATGAATACCTATTGATCTTTACGTAAGCGGTTATCATGCAATCCTAACTTCTAATGATCTTATCCTCTGTGGATAACAGTTCCTGACTGAGAATGTAATCAAAAGTTGGTATTATCTGAGTTCAGTCACTTTTTTTTTTTTTTTTAGCAATTTGAATTTAAAGTAAGCAATTACATTCAAGATTAGAGGAGGCTCTTGAGGATTAATAGGATGTTTTCACCAGTGTCTGCTGGTTTGTTTGTAGCATTATGTAAAAAATACTGGATGGATTTCAATGAACTTTTAAAAATGTTGCACATCAAAGGAAAGAACCCATTAAATATTAGATAAAACCACACATCCAAGAAGCACTGAAATGATTTCCATGAAGCTTTTTAGAAGGTTGGGTGACTCAAGTGTCATCAGCAGGTTAACACACACATACAGGTATATATGGTCGTGTTCAGGCTTCAAAGCGTGACACTTACATTAAAGTCAGGTGTTCTCCACATATCGAAACAAGTTTTTGCAAAGAGAAAATATCAAGGTTAGTTGTTAAATAATATTTTTCTTTTACATTATGTTTCTGGTTAACAGCTTAATATCATGAATTACCATGTATGCAGGAAATAATATGGAATTCATGTTTCATTTAATGAACTGTCAGCAAGGTATATGTATTAATCTGATCTGATCTGACTGGATCAATATGACAATCGTGAATTTTTCTGGTAGATTACTTGTGTTGTCATATAAAGTGGTGCCCTTGTTTTAAAACCCTCTGTTAAACCCACTCCAATAATGTTAATGTAATGCCATCAAAAAGGTGTTGTTGTTTTTTTACCATTATTGCAAAGGCAGCTGGGCTGAAGAAAGTGGTGGCAGGACTTAAGTGGGGGGCAGTAAGATAGATGATGGTGGGGATGATGGTCTGACAAGCCTGTCGTGAGTAAGAACCCTGGCAAAGCACAAGCAACCCCAACCTCCACTGAAAGGGCCCAATGAAGACAGCATTACAATTAATCACCGGTCCAATAGTTGGGACTCAGCAGATCATCCTGAGCCACTATATCCATTACTGTATTTATATACAGTATACGATATTTATTTGTCCATTAAACTAGTGACTGAGTTTGTTTTTTAAGGTCGAAGTTGAATGGATATCTTTCCCAAAGCAATTCATGACAGTAATGATGTTCAAAATGATGATACGTACTTAGAGTAACATCTAAAAAGATAGAAGAGCTTCCTTTACTTGCAGGACCACCACCACAATGATGTCATGAAGATGTTCACCTGCACATAACATCACCGACACGTCACCCCTTGTGTTTCTCACAGGTGCCTTTCATGCCAGACGTTACATCGATAAGGATATCATTAATAGCTCATTAGTCATGATGGTTGCATTGATTAGTCATGCATGAATCCATACATGTTCTAATATTAAAATGTGGAATATTAATAATTTGTGAAGTACAACATGAATAAATTCATGTTTTGCCATGCATGAAGTCATGATCATTTATTTAATCTGTCATAAAGTAATAAAGTACTATCTGAGTCTGGAAATGCCTCCTTCCACTCCAGTGGACAGTATAGACCACATGTGTCAAACTCAAGGCCCGGGGGCCAGATGTGGCCCGCCGCATCATTTTATGTGGCCCATGAGAGCATAAAAGGTCAGAATGTCTAAAAATAAATATGTCAAGTGTGCTTTGACCAGAAACTACATTTCCCACAATTCAGTGATTAAGCCCATTTTAACATTGACAAAAACATTTCGAACAGTGTGATGTTATTTTTCTTTATTTATTTGTATAGTTTGAACCTTGATTGATGGAGTTTTGTAACCTGAAAAATTAAAGGGATTTATATTATAACAGAGTAACAAGCAAAGATTTTTTTTTTTCTGTGTAACTGTAATGTTTGTAACTTGAATAAGTAATAAATTCAGAGTTATTTAACTTTAATTTAACTTACATTTATGTTACGTTACATTCAGTTACATTTACAAGTTACATCTGGCTCTTTGAGGACAGGCATGATGCTGACGTGACCCCTGGTTCAAACATGTTTGACACCCCTGGTATAAATGAACACATATATACTGCAGAACTGCATTAAGACTCTACATTTTATTATGATCCACATAAAAGTTTTATTGAAATTTACATTTAATTTATAATATTAGCAATATTAGATAATTTGTTTTCTGATTTAAAATAGGATTTTAACAGTTAGAATGGAATCATTTTTCAGACTGTTTGAATGTCAAGATGTTTCGTTTGGTTAATAGTTCAAACCATCATTACAACTATATTACCTTGTAATTTAACTAGTAATAGAAGAAAGACCAGTGTTCTCCTCCAATAAAAAATGAATAAAAATGTAATCATCCAGACGCATGTTTTTATTAAAGTAATGAGGTATCAAATTATTCAAAGGAATTATGTTTGTAGAGCGACTGGCAGCCATCGCACCAAAACCATTTATGTGTTAGAAAATGAGATGTTCATCAAAGGATGTTGATGTGAGATAACAAAGATCACAAAACTACCACACATTCTGTACAAAGCAGGTGTATATTATTGAAGTGTCCTTTATTGGACCAGGTTTCCGTTACGTCTTGTGACAGGTACCTTCAGTGCGGAGCAGCGTTCACCCCACGTGGCAGCTCGGATCACTCTTTCACGAGGAACGCGTTTGATTGGCCTCACGTCTCTCCCTGGCCAGGTATGGCAGAACAGAAATCGCATGGGGAGCTACAGGAAACATTTTTGTTTCGTTTCCAGCGTGTTGCTGTCAGCAGTCAGCGCTGTAAAAGAGCCCAACGGGACGTGTCAACGTCTGTCAACGCACAAGCAGAAGAAACCGGGCCCCACTCGGTTCAGCAGAGAAATTGGAGCACTACGGTCGCACCATTAAACTCAAGTGGCTGCACCTCTCTGCAGGCCGGCACACACACACACACACACACACACACACACACACACACACACACACACACACACACACACCTCTAACAATAACCAACCAAGTGTTGCACCACTCCCACTCTCTCTGACTTAAAAAGAAATACTAATCATCTCAGCTTCATTGCTCCTCCATCCAATTTGTTTTTGAATTGATTTTAAATTTATTTCAATCACCTACGAGGCATTACGCAGCAGAAGTCTCCATGTAGGATGCTGGGACCTTCGGACCATGGTATCCTTCATGATGTTTGCAATTATCACAGCACTGCCTTCAGATTAAACACACCACCCTCTGGATTGCTGTTCCTGGTGTTTGACTCTCATGGCCTGAAGTCAGAGGCGATAAATAGAAACCTTATTTAGAAAGCTAGAAGAGGGGTTTCCTCTCAGTTAATACTGATGGACTGACAGGTCTCACACTCACACTGAAAACTCTTCTAAATGCCCCGTCTTTCTTTATTTCTTATTTTAGAAATGCCCGATCCAGCTGCAGTGTTCCTGACACGAAGGGGAAACACACACTCAGCCCTGTTTTCACATCCTGCTTCAAAGCGGTGATGTGTCGTCCGTTCGTTTGTCCGTCTGTCGGTCCGTTTGTCCACCAAATGTCTTCAGACAGGAAGATGAAACCAAAGGCACATGACTCAGGCAGCAAAGGGGATGAAAATGAGATGATGATCTTGACCTTGAGAAAACTAGGTCAAGATCAAATTTCAACTTTTGTACACTCAGGAACTGGATAAGATAGAAAGACAAGGGAGAAGGCCAGTGTGAGTAGGACCATAGATCAAACTTAGTGCTTTGATCTACCTACGCCTTGATTTAAAATTTTGAATTCAGAGACTGCAACATCCCATGACTTACCCTGACCTGCCCTGAAAGTAGGTCAGGGTAAAATTTAGGTGTCGAGGGATGTTGCAGTCTCTGACTGCCTTGTTGTTGTTTTTGTTTGGTTTTGAGTCATAGATGTTTAAAATTGGTTAAAATTAGTGCTATTCTTTATACCACAATCAAACCATCTCAAGTCTAAATTAATGATCACACATGTATATTTCATCATTTAAGAAGGGAGGGAAAAGACAGGGACGTCGACTTCATGTTGCAGAGTGTTGCATGAGCTGCTGCGGTTTGGAAATGGTTCACAGTCATGTGTGTCATTGGTGCAGCATTGCTTGAATAAAATATGTTTGAAGTCTTTAAAGAACTTCAGTGGAGACAGTGTGGCTGAACTTCACTAAGAACTCAAAAGTCATCACCGTACGTCTTTGTCGAGCTGCTTTTGTCCTAAACGTTGATGAAACGGCGCGCAGCCAATCCACGGGCGGTGATGTCATCGCTGCAGCTTTTGACAGGGCGTGGGGATGCTGTCGGTCTCCTCAGCATTCTGCCTATTACATCCTTGGCAGGAGGGATTCCTGGACCCACAGCTCACCTCCAAACAAAACTCATATCCGTCCATGATGGGAGATATCGTAGAACTAAGACACGTTTTAAACTGACTTTTAAGGAGCCAACTGACAGCATTTCCTTCAGTCTGTGACACAGATGTCCGTCTCTAGTTCAAACCATCTCATCCTCAGTCGAAATGCTGCTGCCAGCGTTCATGTCGGTGGTCACAGGATACTGTGTCCTGCAGCAACAGAGCCTGCTGATATTTTTCATTTAAAGTAAAACTGACTCAGAATTGCACATTTTACATCTTTGCTTATATAAGCCGGAGCAGGGAGAAGTCACTCTGACAGACTCCTCTGACTTATTAAAGTGGGATTTCCATCAGTCTAGCAGGAATATGTTACAGTTACTATAGTAACAGAGATCCTACTGCTAAATCAAAATGTATCTGCAAATGACAAAATGAAGACCAAAGAAAAAAGGAGCCAACCGGACTGTAAGAGAGAGATCAGTTGCGTATTTTTATCTGTCGATCAAAAAAAAAAATACCTATGGATCTGATCAAAGTCTGATCAAACCGAAGCTCGTCTCCAAAGATGCTTCAAATCGTCTCCAGAAAGCAAGTCCTGCAAAAGGTTTATGCCACAGACTGAAAGAAGAGCAGCAGAACAGACGAGGCCCACCTCAGGTCATCGGGGTTCTGCTGATCGAGTCTGTCGTGACGATAACGATTTCCTTGTGTGCAACATTTCTATTAGCTGCTCTATCCTCTCGAGGATGAGCTTTATTTATTATTCAGTAGCTGTGGTAGTTTTACCATTTTTAATAAAGAAATCTTTAATAAAAGGTTATATTTTATTTTGTTTAATGTTATATAGAATAATAACATGAACCTAAAGATAATGAAAAAGCTGCCAACCTGGACATTGTCTCATAGAATTGACTAAATTCAGTGCTTGTGGACACATAAAGCACTGACGTAGCTCATAACAGCTGACAGACATCAGCCGTAGGAGGTCGAACACGTCCGTCATTAACAGCTCATCAGCTGCAAGTAAGAAACCGGATCTAATCTGAACTGAACAGTTAAAGTTTTTTTAACTGTTTAAAAAAACAGTCAAATGTCCTTTGTTGTGCCTTGTGCTGGTCAGGGATTTCATTTTATTTTATTTTTTAGTTCCATGTTTACTTGTTGGACTTACTTTTGCTGTTATTTAACTGTGATGTTTGTACCTGTTTTATCTTAGTCATTACAAATTGAATCTTGTCCTCCTGAGTGGTTCATTTTGTTTATGTGGTACTTCTCCTCATGGATCCAAAAAGAAGATTTTTTTGTTTTACTTATTTCTGAATTGTCTTCTTGACATCTCGCCATGTTCAATAAATCAATAGAATTATTCCCTGCTTTGGCTGTTATTTCACTTGTATTCACATCTCCTAAGAAACAGTGGATATTTTAAACAGGTTCTTAAAGCAGGCTGGTCAGTGTCTCCGTGGTTTGCCCTGTGGGGTCATTTTTGGAGCTTCACCTTCTTGAGACGTCTGTGGTAGAACGTGTTTAATCGTCTCTTATTACCTTAGTCTTAGGTAATAAGAGGGTTACCCACTTATTGTAAAGTCGTGATTCAACCCCCAGTCTTCCCAGTCCACATAGTGATGTATCTTCAAGCAAGAAACTTCACCAAACTTACTCCAAAGGCACCATAATGGCTGCTGACTGCACATCAGGGATGGGTCAGTTGCAGAGAAAAATATCAATAATCAATAGAGTACGTATCAATCAGTGCTAACAAAAAGTAACAAATAAAAGTACAGATCACCAGATGGACAGATGAAGGATCATTTTCCCTGTTGGAGACGTCCAGCGTGAGAAACTGAGGTCTGGAACTTGTTTCATTCATAATTTACATAATTTTCACATCATGGATCCCAAAGGGGGCGGAACCTGATTACAGATCCACATTTGATAAAACAGCATATCCTGGTCCCTCAAGTGATGAAACACGTTTTAGATGTTATTACACTTTATGAAGCCCATGATCAAAGGAGCAACACGTTACACGTCACGCCTGACACGCGATACTAAATACTTCCCTCTTTTAGCTTTTGACACCCCCACGAGCCACGGACTAAAGTTAAATTAAACATAATACATAAGTCATGTGACTCATCACTCATTCAGGGATTTTTATCATTTATATAAGGATGATCAAATTTACTCATAAAAGTATTGGTTTAAAGCATCCCATGAAGTTTTGTGTGTGTGTGTGTGTGTGTGTGTGTGTGTGTGTGTGTGTGTTTCCCAGCAGATTAAAGTACATTATCTAACTGATATTGGAGCTGAGCATTACGTTAACACCAATTCTTACTCTTTAATAATTTGAATTTTCGGGACCCAAGCTCTCACATTTGAACATTTAGAGTCTACCTGCTGTTTCTTTGTGTTGTTCCAACTATTATAGTCACCAAATGAATTGCTGTGAGCCCCTGAAGATGCTGTACATTATTACTTTTTTTAAATTAAAGCCATACTTTGGAAAAGTTTTGAAAAAATCATTGTAAGTGAAGTTAAAAAGTCAATCAAAATATTTTTAGATCTTATTGTTTTAAAGCCCCAGAGGTTTGTATTGACTGTCTGTGGTGGGGAGAATGAAACAAAACATTGTTTGGCTTCAGTCTATTGAATATTATGGCACAATAAAGCTGCAAATGTGAGGAATAACGCTGCTGTGGACGTCAGTATGATGTCGTTCTATGAGTTAGTGTGTTATCATTTTGTTGGTTAACACTCTTTTCTTTTACGTAAATCCATGATTTCATTTTTGGAGATATATAATAGGTCATGAAAAGGTAAACTAATATCTGTGGATAAACATGAGACTATCTACAAAAACCTTTCTATTGTATTCAGCTTTGCAAAGAGTCTTAACTCTTATAATTTAATCACATAGAATGAGGAAAATTAAATAATATACTTCTTTTTTTTCCCCCTTCTGACAAATTCAAAATTTCTTAACAGATATTTCATTATGTTGGACTACAAAGTGTTTACGGTCACTACTTACAGTACATTCTTCTACTTGTGCATAATTCTAGACTACTAAGAAGGAAAAACTCAAAATAGATAGTAATTGGAAATCAGACAAACATTTTAAGATTATGATCCATGTATTTCTATTGAATTAGTTACACTTACCTTAATCATTTCCTACACCACATGTTTAAAAAGGAAATGTGAGACTAAAATATTGGTTCATGAACTGGAATCTCTTATCCCAGAGAAAACAGAAAGATTATTTTAGATAATTAAATTGTGTTTGTTGACTTCATCTAAATTCACCCAATAAACCCCAAACAGAATTAGACTAGTGGGATCACCCCTTATCCCTTCCATCCGGTAATGTCCTATCATTTTTTTTGCCATTGAATAATGTGATAAAAAAACAACCCCAACTTAAGAAACATCTAAAAACATTGCTTTGCGTCCTTGATACACCTGACAGGTGACCAAACTTCTGCTCTGCCAGATAAAACCACGTGTGTGAGCGTCAGATATCCTGAGGCAAATTCAGAGGAGACCAGTTACTAGATGGTTCCATTATTCTGACATCCAATTTGGAAAACCAGTTTTATCATATCAGAGCTGCTATCGGCCTCCACCAGAGTTTCCTTTGACGTCTCCCACCATGCATTCATTGTCTTTCAAGTTCATTCCTACAATCTCCATTCAAAGAAATTACTGACATCCAGTGAACAGAATATTAAAAAAAAGAAATCCATCATCCTGAAGTGTCTATTACTGTAGATGAAAATGAAAGTCTTGGTGTTAAGCTTTTTCGAAGTACAATTTTCCATCTGTTCTAGTCAAAAATAGTAAATATTAATGCAGTAACAGCTCATGAATAACGTCTGTGTCATCTGCTCATCTTCAACTTGCAGAAATGAACATTCTCTGTCACACTTTTCATTGACTCCCTATGTGTGACCCAGTTTTTTGTCACACATCTGCAGCCAGAAATCATGGTGATGTCTGTCCATTAAAATGACATTTGCTGAAAGGGAAGCTCTACTACACCCTCACACATCAACGCCCCTCAATTTCATCTCCCACGAGGGCCAAAGGAACAAGTCTAAAATGGTATTTCAGCATGGACAAACCTCTTGTGCTGAGTCCGTAAATTAAAGACTCTACTATATATAACAAATTAACAAATTCCAAAAAGGCCACCAACACACCAGTAAGTTATGACATGAGATATTCATTCTATAAACAAAACTGAAGCACAAGTTAATTTTTCTGTAAGATATAGTTAAAAATATAAGAAAAAAAAAAATCAGCATCGACTTTCTAAGATGTGTTTGTATGAGATGTCATTTTTCTTTAAATGAACTGTCTGCTGAATATAACACCTTGTAAAAATGTATTATGTTAGTGGGTAGGTAGATTTTCTCTTCATTCAGACCACAACAGTAACAGTGTGAGAGCTCACACAAATAACACGTAACATCTGCCAAAGGAAAAATAATTTATTTCTGATTTGTCATCTCATAATTCTACAGTTATCTTGTAGCGGCATAAATTTTGACTTGATTTTGAAGCATCTAATTTCCACACAATAACCATCAATTTTTTCCTGCTTCGTCTTAAATTATTTGACTTTTCTTCTGACATTGTCGGTGATTTCCATCTTTAATGTCAGTTTTTATTGCTAAACTTTCTAAAATAGTGAGGCAAAGGTGTCTTTTTTTCCTTCTCCCTCAGACCCGATGATGATTTAATTATGTTGAAATGACTCTGTGAATATTTTAAAGATCACCCCTGATGAGAAGAAAGTATTTCATTAATGTCTGACGGAATGAGCTTTCCAAATCTGTTATTGTTTATTGGCTCAGCAGGAAAGGAAAATTTTTCTGGATGTTTTAATGTTTTCATTACACAGACTACTTCAGAATAAATTGATTGATGTCTTATGTTCTCTCATTTAATGAGTTTGTAAAAAAAAAAAACGGTCTCATGCATCCTGCATGCTGATGACGGATAAGGGAACAAGGACATTAGATGTGAACACATCCCAAAGCTTTGCTGCGTTAGAACAGAGGAATGTCTGTCTGAATATTACAGCAGTAATAGAAGTCAAAGCCCCATCAGTGTCCTCTGATATGTAGGCTTCACTGTAATAACAGCCCCTCTATAATAATAATAATAATAATAATAATAATAATAATAATCGTCTGTAGCGTAACAGCAGGTTGTGGAATAGTTGAGAAGTTTGGCTGAGAAACTTTTTCGCAGGATGAAAACATAAAGTACAATTAATGACCGAACACAAGAACACGTCTTTCACACACACGACGAGTTGTTGAACGTTTCCACACCATTCATTGCTCTGTAATACTTGAAGTCAAGTGCAATGCTTGATCGGCTCATTCTTTCAAAAAGACTTCTACATCACATGGTGACGAGCCTTCAACCTTTCTTCTTCCTTATTCCCTGCTTATCTTTTGTTAATGCAGGTTTGTTTGCTCAAAATGTTAAAAAGGACAAGAATGAAACACTTATTTTTTTTTCTAATCTATACTGTAATAATCCCTGAAGGGATATTAATAGCAGTCTTTTGTTAGCATAGTTAGTCAATTCCATGCATATACGTATATGTTACATATATGGATATACACAGTATATACATACCTACCTCTGAGCCACAGGCTGCCCCTTAATTATAAAGTCTTGAATAGAACAGCCGGATTGCAGAAGCCCTACAAAGCCCCTATATCCGACCTGTACCCTAGAAAGCCTGGCAGCCCTCCACGTTCAGAGGGACAATCGTCCTTTCCTAGAAAGGGGAACACATTTTGGAGCATCTCTCAGTCCAGGAAATAATAAAAAATAGTTTCCCTGAAAGAAAAAAAAAGGTTTTCAGACACATTTGTGTTAATAACGGAAATAAAAACACTGTTTGTTCTCCCTGTGTCTGTGGGTTCTCTCTGAGTTCTCTGGTTCCTAACACCTCCAGAGACATGCGACTGAGGTTAGCTGGTCAGTTTCCAAATTTATATGACTGTTTGTGAACCACAGATCAGTGAAGAGTTTTTTTTGAATTTGTCCTGTTTCCTGTGATCTTTTGCCTGTTTTTCACACATCATTGCTCGTCTTGTGGTGAACAACCAATGAAAGTGATTTCCTTCACCAATTGGCACAACTACCGAGATCAACAAGTATGTTTCCCAAACACTGTCACCAGGAAGTTATTTGTGGTAATGGAGGGGGGAAATAAAAAAAAAAAAAGATGCTCACCAATTTCCAATCGTGACCCAACACCCAGGGACTGTCGTCATGTGTCATCATATGTAGAGTAACTGAACAGAAAGCCCACCCGTCTTTCAGAGACACCTTTTAACACAGAATTGATGAAAATTGGTGCAAAACCTCTTCTTCTCCCTCTCGAGTCGATTCAAACTTCCATTTTACCGAGCCTTACCGGTTCAATAGGGTTTAATCCTTGGAGATTAATATACCCTCCCCACTGCTGTAGGGCTGTGAGAAGTCTCAGGGTCTCCATTAATCCACCTTCATGAGTCACCTGTAAAATACCCACAAATAACTGTCTACACAGGGAGAAGAGAAGGGAGGCAGAACTTGCAGAAAAAAAATAGATTATCTCCACAGTTGTTTCACTAATCATGCTTTTGTCTCTTTGTGCCTTGGCACAACCGCACAGACACTCACATACATAAATATATATCCTTCACCGGCTCACTGGAGCTGAATTGCCATGGCAACACAGGGCTAAAGCAATTTCTAAATAGCAGTGCGATGGCAGGAATTGAAAGATGTGCACAAACATAAACATCATTTAGACGGTTACAATCAGATGCTAAATGAGGTTCCCTCAAGTTTTCAGTGAAGCTAAAGAGAAAAGAGCAACTTATTTGATTTAAAGATTAAAGTCTGTGCACTCTTTGTACATGGAATTCACTGGAGAGTCTGTTAATTACTGAGTGTTGTTCCTATCAAATGCAATCACAATATCTAGCACGATGCTAGATTATGCTACACATGACTGTCCTGACTGTAACAGGGTTGATTGTAGACTGATCATCCAGCTCTTTGCAGCGTGGAGCTGGTAATTCAAAGGTGTGTGCTAACACGTCCACGGTGGCCGTCAGGAGCATGTTCTTCCAGCCAGCGTTGCATCATGTGAGTCCAGACAGCAGCACAGCAGGATGTGACATGTTCAAAAATTGAGTTCTGGGATGACATTGGTGGGGAGAAGAGTGTCTCCAAATTTAGATTTTTGGCAAAACCATGTGTAGGAAATTGTCCGTATTCTCCTGAAACTGCAACAGGCCTGAATGTGAAATTGAGAAAGGAGAAATATTATGTTGAACCAAGAAAGAAGGAAGAGTAAGAAAATTTGAATCCCCGTTTTGCATGTGATATGGAAAGACACACACACACACAGATTCATACACTTACGCTTGTCTTTGTCCAGTTGTGAGGCTTCAAGAGCACAACGTGACTTGTGGGAACCATCCTTTCCAGTATATCTACTGCTCTGGAAAAGAAACCAGAAAACATCCTAAACCAGCGTTAAACAGAAATGTCCCGACCCTGACAAGGATCCCGTGAGGACTTGTCAGGTATTTAAAGGGACGGTAAAGTCAAAATTAACAATGTGTGTATTTGAATTACATGATTAAACAAAAGTTTTGGTGGCATTTTTATTTGTTAATGGTCAATGGGTAAAAAAAAATATCATAAGTTACAGAATGCGCAACGACAGCAGAAGTGACACAATCGTAGACATCACAGTGAATCCATGTCAGCGCCGTTATATAAATATACAGCAAGCGACAACATAACAAGCCAACATTATCACATTTATTTATCAAGAAATCATCTCAAACCATGTTGTGCTGACCCTCTAAGACTCTAGTTTATATTAATATGTCTTGTATTAATGAATGTGTAAGCCTGACATGCTGTTTTTGTATGTTCTATTTCAGTGTCACAGATCTTGTGTCATAATTGCGTGATAATCTGGTCATAAAAATATTTATACAATATCTCCAGTGGCTCCAGACATGAACTAATTATCCACTAAACTTGGGAATTCAGAATAAATAATATGGGTTGTCGGAAAATGATCTTAGCTTCAAGATTTACTTTTTTTCTACATTTTCATAATGATAAAATATATATCTCTTTAAAATGAGTTTACTGTCCCATTGATATGTGAGGCCACACAAGCACAATATCTGGTTTATCTTTATCTTCAGCCCCCACTTGACATACTTTCATGTTAAACTTACTTTGTTGAACTTGAACCGGACATACGCCAGTGCACTGCTAAACCACACAGACAAACATGCGTGCACACACTCACACCTATGGTCAATTTGGGACCGGCCAATTAACCTGAAGCCCATGTTTTTAGAGGTGGGAGGAAGAACCTGGAGAGAACCCACACAGTCACGGGGAGAACATACAAACTCCTCACAAAGCGGGACGTGAACCTGTAACCGCATTGCTGTGCTGCGACAGCGCTACCCACTGCACCACCGTACCGCCACCCTAACTTTACATTCTTCACAATTAAGAATGCAACTTACAAATAAAACAACTTTTGTCTTCACAATTACAAACAACTAGATAACCTAAATTATCAAGTGAACTATCAAATGTCAGGATACTCTGGCCAAATTCATACTTTCCTTTTCAGAGCTGTGTGGTTCTGTGGTTCTGTTCTGTGTGGAATTTTATGGCTGACCAATTTCTGTTTCTGTTCAGCAGCAGAATTGTTACAGAAGGTGGAGGATTTTAAGTACTTAAGGTCAACAGTCCACAACAATGGAGAGTGTGGAAAAGAGGTGAAGAAGCGTGTCCAGGCAGGATGGAATGGGTGGAGGAAAGTGTCAGGTGTGATGTGTGATAGAAGAGTTTCAGCTAAAATGAAAGGAAAGGTGTACAAAACTGTGGTGAGACCAGCGATGTTGTTCGGTCTAGAGACAGTGTCACTGAGGAAAAGACAGGAGACAGAGCTGGAGGTAGCAGAGATGAAGATGCTGAGGTTCTCTCTGGGAGTGACCAGGAAGGATAGGATCAGGAATGAGTACATCAGAGGGACAGCACATGTTAGAGGTTTTGGAGATAAAGTCAGAGAGGCCAGACTGAGATGGTTTGGACATGTCCAGAGGAGAGATAGTGAATATATTGGTAGAAGGATGCTGAGTTTTGAACTGCCAGGCAGGAGGCCTAGAGGAAGACCAAAGAGGAGGTTTATGGATGTAGTGAAAGAGGACATGAAGGTAGTTGGTGTGAGATAGGGCTGAGCCGGATACTCGAGAGACCATATTTCTCCTGTGCTGGCTTCTCTGCACTGGCTTCCTGTGAAAGATAGGATAGATTTTAAAATACTTCTCCTCACTTACAAAGCCCTTGATGGCCAGGCACCAACCTATCTGAAGGATCTTTTAGTCCATATAATCCATCTAGAGCATTACGCTCTCAACATACTGCCCTACTGGTGGTTCCTAGAATACACAAAAGTAAGACAGGGGCTAGAGCCTTTAGCTGTCAAGCCCCTCTATGGTTGAACCAATAGACACAACATCAAGACTCACTGAGCTCCTCTCTCCTCCTCCTTCTCTCTGACGCTCTCTGTTACTCCTCCTCATCTCCGACCTCTATCCAAGTGTCCAATCACACCTTTACTAACTCACCTTTCACCTTTGAAATGTCTGTTAGCATGATTAAGCCCTTTATAAATAAAACTTGATTGATTGATTGATTGATTGATTGATTGATTGATTGATTGATTGATTGATTGATTGATTGATTGATTAAAGGGTAATAGTCAATCCCTCCCATATGGAGGAACGTAATGAAACTCTAAAAGCATACACACTTGAATGTCCTTTGCTCTGACCTGCTAGAGAGACGTTGTGAAGAAACTCAACGTTGATATCCTCAGAAAACTGGCCCATTTCATACATTGATTAATAAAACATCTTTTGTTATGTTTTTTCTGATTATTAATTATCCACCTTAGCAAGAAAAACAAGTTCTGGGTAAAGATTCAAGGAAGGCTGACACTGGGTAACGCCAAGCCTTTGTGTCCAACAGGTGAAACCTTTGCAGGCTGAGGAGCTTTTTTGTCGATATTCACATTGAATTATTAATGAAGTGTCAAACACACACACACACACACACACACACACACACAGAACAGAGACAGAAAGGGAACAAAACAAAAGACAAACTGATCATGGCACCACCATGACAGACATGTATCAGATGGTATTTGTTGTTTTGGATATACCAGGTGATTTTTTTTTCTGTTGATCCCTGCATGAATGGCCTTGAAGATAAAGCTCAACTCAATTCAGGTGCAGGAGTACAGGCATCTGTACTGACCACAGGACATACAATGATACCACCAAGGTAGCAGAACTTATCTACAACCTGTGTTATCTACAACCTGCACACTGTGTTGGAGATACCAGTTGGATCTGGTGAGGCTTACCTCCGTAGGTTGTGTGCTTGTGTGTGTGTGTGTGTGTGTGTGTGTGTGTGTGTGTGTGTGTGTGTGTGTGTGTGTGTGTGTGTGTGTGTGTGTGTGTGTGTGTGTGTGTGTGTGTGTCTGTGTGTGTGTGTGTGTGTGTGTGTGTGTGTGTGTGTGTGTGTGTGTGTGTGTGTGTGTGTGTGTGTGTGTGTGTATGGGGTGGGGTGGGGGGTTTGACTGTTGTCTGTGTGTTTGCACCAAATAGCAGCACAGAGTATTCTGCCTTCTTGGGGTCCCTAAATGGGGTCCTTCACGGAGGAATGTGGATTCCATTGTGGACGTGGAACAACGGAGCAGCTCTTTACACTTTCAGGGATCCTGGAAGAGGATTGGGAGTACGCCCATCCAGTCTACATGTGTTAAGTGGACATGGAGGAAGCATACGATTGGGTCTTCAGTGATTTCTTTTTTGGTTTATCTAACCAACCGCCTAGAGTTTGTGAGAACCCGGGACTGTGTATCTAATACGGTTGTTTGCAGCACAGGGGCCTCGCAGGAAATGGGTCTTTTCACCATCTACACTGCGGACTTCTGCTACAAATCCCCCACCTGTCACCTGCAGAAGTTCTTTGACGAACCTGCGATCGTCTGTCTCATCACAGATGGGGATGACAGGGAGTACAGAGAACTGACCCAGGACTTTGTGGACTGGTGCCAGCGGAACCGCCTCCAGATCAACACGGTGAAAACTGAGGAGCTGGTGATGGATTTCCGTTAGCGAGCACCCCCTGCCCAGTGAACATCCAGACAATAGACATTGAGGTGCTGTTGTCGTAGAAGTACCTGGGTGTTCGCCTCAACAATAAACCACCAACACAAATGCTCTGTACACAAAGGGTCAGAGCAGACTCTATCTGCTCAGGAGCCTGAGGTCCTTTGGAGTACAGGGGGCCCTCCTGAAGGCCTTCTATGGCACCATGGTGTCCATGGGGTGGTCTGCTGTAGGAGAAGCATAACAGCATAACAAAAGGAAAACACTGGACAGACTGATGCGTGTGTGTTCGACTATGTGTGTATGTACATAGTCTGATTAGTCCTAAAGGGATTTAGATCATCCTGCTGTACATACAATCAACTGGAACACAGTAGCTATACCTCAATGCATCAGTGTCACAATCAAAATCCAATCAAATGCAGCCGTGTAGACACTGTTCCTGTTATTATGCCCATAGTTGAAAGCAATATCATACCACTGAGCAACGGAGACTCCGGCTGTAGTTAAATTAGTTAAGGACATTTAAACAGTTTGAAATTCATTCATCCAAAATAATTAGTTTTCATTGATGTTTGTGGAATGTGAAAGGCAATCCTAATGCTTCATGACAGACACAAAATATTTTCCAATGTGATACCTCCACTGTTAGTTAGTTTCCAATTATCTATATGCTCTTGGCTATAAAGTCATTATGTTTAAACAGTACCCATTCCATGTGTTGGCACACCTTTCTCTAAGATTTAATCCTTTTGTCTGAATCCTTGTAATTTCTGCAAGCTATAATAAATCAAAGCAGAAAAGCAATGTCTGACCTGTGAAACATACTACAGAACATGAATCAGGATTCAAGACATGTTACCATTTTTTTTTTTGTGGGAAGGTCTATCTCTACAAATCTCAACCCTATTCAGACTTTGCTCACTGATAGATAGAAAAAAAAGAGCTTTTGTTAAGCACCACATTTTGCCAACACCAAATGTTCTTTGTTTCTGTTTCCCTTAAACTAAAGGTCGTGTACTTGAGTCTCTCTGCCTCGTCTTCGCCCACTCAGGAACTCTTTCCTCTGTCTGTCCTTGCCTGATGCTGATGGATCAGAATCAGTGCTCCCAGGGGACACCATTATGGATCATTGCTCACTTATGTTTTACAATCTAAGTGTATCTGTATTTGTACAGCCATAAAATTTTTGTATGGTCATTTAGATCTTTTTTTTTTTTTTTTTTTTTGTGGCTTGTCCTCTACAAAGTCCTCATTATTGAGAGGAGGTCATGTGGTACAAGGGACCCTTTGTACAATTCAAACAGCTCAGTCTTCGCCCTGGGTCTGTGTTCTTCATATTTCATAGAACACATGTCACATGTGCATTCTGTGATGTATGTCTGGGCTTTCCATCCTTGGAGAGAGACCCGTCCTTTGCTCCTGTTCTGAGGCTTTAGTAGATGGATGGTCTCCAGCTGCAGCAAATCTACTGAGCTCTGTGGCAGCTCTAAGCAGACCAGGGGTTACAGACAAGGGGATGTGATCTGAACCTCCATCCATGGAGAGGATAACTTTGTCTGTCTTCTTTTCATACAATACTTGCTGATCGCTCTTCTTCTCATTCAAAAAACACCATTGGCTGCTCCATAAACGTTTCTGATTCCTGGAGGTTTAAGGAATAGTGCTGACTGAGTTTTGCTATTACAAGTTATTTCCATTGATGTATTTGGAGAGTTGTATATATGTTGATATTGATCGTGAGTAAAATATTGACTACATGTTTAATTTGTTGAAAAAAAGTCGCAATAATCTTAATCTCAAAGAGGTCTTGTTGCCTAAACCAAATTGTAGTACTCTACCACATATTTCACTCCAAATTAAACTTATAGAACCATATAATACAAGTGTTTGAACATATTTGATGTTGAATATATGGACAAAAAAGAATGCATGTTTGAGTGAAAGGAGATTTATGCTCAAGGCAAAATCAATACAGTATTGTTTAGTTCCAATTCAACCTCGGACTGAATTTGTTCTGAGTGAAAAGAAGCCACAAGTAATTATCTCTCCTTCTGTCTTTCCAAAACAATAATTTTCATGTCCTTGAATCTTTTTCATGGACAAACACACTTCAAAATGACTGCAAATCCTCCACATATTCCTGTTTCTGCATATCTCCCTGTGTCAGTTGGGTAGCTCCGTCGATTTAAAAGTAGAAACTTTTCTTTAATCAGAATAATGATAGAGAGGTTTAAAAAGCACAAAATGTAACTCTGAAAAGTGCTAAATCTAGCTGTGAACTTCTGGCTCCATTTGCTAACACCAGGTTTGTCAAGTGGCTGAACAGAGTATAATCAGTTGAAACACCGTTGGCTGTCTTTGAATCATATTCGTTTTATGTTTGATATGATGAAAATTTCATAACTCCTGTTATGAATGTATGAGGTCATGATAAAAAAAACTAGGGAATTTCTAAATGAAACAATATTAGAGGTGTATATTGTTTCATAATGTGTGTGATCTTAGTGGGAAGCTGCTGCTAAAAACCTAAAGTAACATGTGATGCTCTCAAATTACATTTCTTTACTGTTTTCCTGATGGTGAGGAAACAGAATATTTGCAGATTGTCTGCTGGAAATAATCCGGTATTCAGCCACCAACAAAACCAACAGGTTGCATTCTCCAACTGTTCTCTTTATGCATTTACAACTGTGTGATATCCAATGATAAAGATCAGACAAACACTTAAAATACATGTGGCCCTAACTAAAATATTTTTTATGAAACTTCTATTTTTAAACATCACATTAATTGGATTTTTTTCACACAGACAGAAACATTTTTGGCAGGGCATCTACATGATTGTTTCCTTCTGTCTGTGTTTTTAATACAAAAGTTTAATAAACTGTTCATCAATGACCTTGTTGCATGCATTGTATACAGTATATGAAAACAGAGATGTAAGTAAACAGTAACTAAGACAAAATCAACATGTAATACTGTAAAAAGAAAGAACACAATGTAGTTGAAGATTACGTCTCTTCATTTTTAAATTTAAAAAATTACAATACATTTACTGTTTTTTTTTCTTTCATTTGCTGTTGGCGGTCTAATCTGGTTGTGAAGTCTTCTTTGTATTTTAAGTTATCAAGCAGGCATCCTGTGGTCCAACTGCCCGTGTTCCCTTGAGATCTTTTTCTAACAAACTGTTATAGTGAATTTAATGTGTATTAATTTATAAGTGTTTATCTTCCAAAATGGAGTATTCAAAGGCCCTAGGATCATTAATCCTAATCTTTTTAAAGGATTATAGTAGCTGGCATATTGACTGGTAACTGCTTGAACAGACATGAAAACACTGAGACTCTAAAGCTTCAACCGTCTCTCGCTCACACACACACACACACACACACACACACACACACACACACACACACACACGCACACACACACACACACCTCTAACAGCACAGGACTTCTGCAGCGCTCTGTGGTCCAGAGGTGAAAAGTCAGACTTAGCCGACTCAAATCCTCTCATTATGTGAAGCAGGATTCACAAGAAGGGAGAAGTGTTGTAGAGAATAATGCAGGAATTAATTCTAAAACTAAATAAAGAATTATTCTATTCACAGTCAGATTGTTTATATCTTTGTCAGCTAATTCACTTATTTTGCTTGTTTTGTTGGTGGCAGGAAGCTGAAGAACCTGGAAGGAACACTTGGAGACACAGAAAAGCCCCTGATGGAATCAAACCCGAGACACCCCTGAGGCAACAGTGATACCCACTGCCCCACCCACTGAATTTAGAATGTAATTTAGAATGTAATTTAGAATGTAATTTAGAATGTAATTTTAATGGTGAGACCAACATTTATCACTGGAGGGATTTCTCTTTCTCCCAGCTCCTCATTGGCCGGTCAGGATCATGAGCCCACCAGGAGCAGAAAGGTATGAAACAGCCAAAAAAAGGAGCACATCATATATAAATATCATTTTCCAAATGATGTTTGAATGTTTTACACAAGTTATATATTTACAAATACCCGTCTGACCTCGAGAATTTTTTTTGTCAGTTCTTATATCAGCGTACTTACATATACACTAAACTGTATTCATAAAATGAAGAATGTGCATGACAGTCATTTAAAGTTTTATTTTAAGGCTTTAATTCAGTCCCCTTTCCTTTTACGTAGGGTCATACTCCAGATTTAAATTTCCTAATTCCATGTGTGTCACTCTGAAAAAGAAAAATTTGAGTATGCTTCTTTCACTGCCCGTAATTACCGGAACTCATAAATATTAATGCAGATTGATTAGATACGGACTTAGATTAGACTTAGATTAGATTAAGATTAGATCCAGATTTATTTGGGAATAATCGTACAATTTTCCATGTTAAATAAAAGTTTTGGTTACTAATAATTAAATTAGCATTAGTTTGAGTCAGTTAGTATTTAACCACAAAGGTGCTAAATGCTACATTACAATATGCTAGGGGTATAATATTGAATTCTGATGTAAACTTTGAGCATTCAACTCAAAGTTTATCTGGTTTATTTTTGTAGTTTTATTTCCCTTAAAAGGAAACCAGGGAGCATTTAGGAGAAAATGATTTCTTTCTCTGTTTAATTGTTCGTTTCTTCGTTTCATTCCACTGTTAAAAAAAGTCTGATTTAAAAAGTCCTGGTGTTCCGTAAGACATTTGCTTTTCTTTTCCAGGAGGAAGTAAATCATCCCCATCAGCGTTCATTCACTCTGCAAATAAACACTAATGAATGTGCTGCATTTTACCAATCAGCTCCGTGTAATGGAGGTGAAACTGATGTGGAGCTACACTCAATGGCTTCGCCTTCACTGGCTTTTGATGACACGTTTTCCATCTGTCTGAGTCAGAATAGGTAAAGCTTTCAATAAATTAACTTTAAATCACTCGATGTGTGTGCTGGACTCTGTATTTTTTCGCTTCATTCCTTCCACGCTCTGACTGCAATGGGATATTTTTCTATATTATAAAAAGGACACAGATACGGAACTGTCCATATTTGCTCAGACAGATGATTCCAGACTCACATATTTAATCAGGGCAATTGCAAAATGTTTGCTCATCTCGCCGAAGCAGAAGCAATTTGTCATACTTTACAGGAGATAGGTCTCAGTCCGAGCTTCAAACAGAGACAATGAGAAGTCTGACCCGGGTCTTTTACCATTTCACAGAAGGATTTTTATGAAGCATCGAGTTCAAAGGTGCCGTCGCTTATCCCAGGGAGGTTTCTCCACTATGTGACAGTTTAATCCATTCACTGAACACTTTGAAGTTTTCAAAAACACAAAATCTTGTCTTTAAGTTCCTTCAATTCAAGAAAGAATAAAGTTTGATTCTTTACGTAAAACTGAGGAGGCCCTAAATGACATGTAGCGCTCCACAGACCTGCGGTGAGTCACTGCTTTTTGTTTGTGGGATTGAAAAGAACTTTTTTTACGGACTACCTGAAGAAAAGAGTGTTTATAATGCCACCAAGTAACTGCAACAAGAAAACATTGATTTCTGTATTTCTTTCAGCAGCAGTAACAACTATACAAGAACATACAAGAAGTTAAGAATCTGATAAATTGAAAACGTCCAAGGCTGTTGATGTTGACACGACTTTGCTTCTACTGTGGATGAAAAATGCAATTACTGATGGAAAGATGAATTTGATGGTCACGCTGTGGGTCTTCACTGAAAGTGATTAGTACGCTTCAGGTAACGCTGGTCAACAGTTTTATAATGAATGGAAGAAAAAACCTCAAAACAGATGCAGAAAATGGAACTTCTAAAACGGTTCACGGAGATGTGGAGAAAAGAAGGAGGAAACTCTGCAGATGACGCCAACAGGAAGGAAGAAAAGACCACAGGAAGTGACATCAGAGAAAACATATGAATGATAAACTGTTCAGAATTTAGGCTTTTAATCTACCATTACCCTAAAAATGAGTAAGTCCTGTTGATTACTTATTGTCTCCATGATTAAAAAAAAATAAAAAATAGCACCCCCCTTTGCTTTTTCGACAAATTGCACCCTGGGGTGCAGATACCAGACTCGTCCACTTCCTGCCATATCTCCACAGGCCTTGGGTTTACAGAGAACACGATTATAGATGTTTGTATGCGGAACACAATGTGATCAACCCTTGCGGTGTGTGCTGATTGTGTGACACCATGAGGCCCCGCCAGCAGAGGAACACACGTATGTCCCCCAAAGAGTGATACCGCCTTCAACTGCAGTGAGCTGCACCTGGGTTGTAAAGAAAATAGGAGATGACATTTTAACTGGTTAAGTCATTATATGCACAAACGCACACATACCAGTGATGAGGGGACGATAAACCTGTTAGTTTTTCACCTAGTTTGCCTCGACTACTCAGCATTCAACTAGTAAAAAGTGATTTGGACAAACCCTAAATGTTCTTGCGCCGTGGACCGCTTCGCTTTGTTTAAATAGCGCCCTAAGTCTCCTCCTAATCCACTGCTGCAGGTAATCTTCACAGACTCATGCAGAAATGGCAGATCCACTTGTTCCTAGACAGTTCTGGAAGAGGAAGAGGAACAGGTTTGTGTTTCCCAGCTGTCAGCCAGACAAAGCTTCCTGCTGTCTGTGTGGTCTGTGTGCAGAGACAGTTCTGGGTCTGTTGACAGTGTAAATAACATGTTGTCCTTTTTCTGTCAAAGTTTTGCCTCCCTGGCACTGTACACTGTGTTCACAAGCGAGTGCACTGCCAAAGTAAGCTCGGCTAATTGGAGATTCTCCACTATACGGAGGAAGAAGCATTCATCAGAGAGCGCACACGCTAAACGGAGAACGCTCGGAGACGAGTCGAATATTGTGTTTCTAAATCATCGCGGTCAGTCATTATCAATCTGTACTGAGAAAATAATTATTTTTGTAAGGCATTTTAGTTGATCTTCTATTGATGTCCCCTGGAGGTACAAGCAGAGCTCCGGTCCTCACTAAGTGGAACTCCCAAAGGAACTGCCCCGTGAGCTGCCCCCCAGTGCAGCACTAACAACACAGCTCATGCGTGAATCGAGTTGGGCCAAACCATTCGCTGCTCTCTTCCTCGCTCAGCTTCAGCAGCTATTTTCAGCTCAAGCAGCTTGTTTTTTGTTTTTTTTTTTTTTTCCTGTGCGGAACAAAGCTCAACTTCAATTAGCTAAGCTCACTGGTTCCCAGTTGGTGTGCCTTTAAGGGGAAAGTTTGACACCACTTTAGAGTCCCTCTCTCTTTCATGAATTCATTACAAGCCTCTGTGATCACAGAACATTTTACTCAATCTAATTATTTCACTTTTATCTGATAATAAAGGGCATGACGCATGGAACAGATTTCACATTACAAGAGAGCGACGTGTTTCTCTCTGCAGTATCCCGGGTTTCCATTAACAATAAAAGATTCACGCACCTCCTCAGGTTGTGTTTATGCTGCTGTGACATTTTGGTCGTGTCCACGGTCATGCTAACTGTGGACACAATGACAATGAGGGTTCATTGCTCTGCTACTGGATTAATGTAGTAATCTGATGACAGCAGCTGATAAGTGGGTGTGGATTTCTCCCTGAGTGGGTAACGTGTCTCACGGGGGCTCGCTGGGGTCTCAAATCCTTACAAATGATCTGTAACCCATTCCAGACTAGTAGATGTCAGTGAATTTATTCCTCATCCATTCCTGAATTTCTTGTAGCATTGTTGGTTTCTGGGATATTTTAGCTTTCTACCACTATACTATAGTGGTATATATATATATATATATATATATATATATATATATATATTTTTTTTTTTTGATTCAATAGTCAGTGTCAATAATCAAGCGTCAGTGGGGCTCATCAAATTAAACTTGGTCTTCCAAACATTTTGGTCAGCTCCAGTTAAATCATGATTTAACAGGTGTGGTTGGATAGCTTTGTCCATTAATAACTTAAATCCTCATTTAATAAATGCAATTTTACAATTTGTTTGATGACCTGAAACATTAAACATAAAAATGCATATATATATATATATATATATATATATATATATATATATATATATATATATATATATATATATATATATATATATATATATATATATATATATATATATATATAATAAATTCCACAAGTTGTTTTTTTTTTTTTTACTTTACATTATATATCATCACAGTTTTCGTTACACTGTGTGTGAGAGTTTCTCTATGTCACCTTTATGGTTTTCTGGACAGATTGCAGAAGAAAGCTGTTAAATACATGGTTTACATGCTGACATGTGAAATCTGTCATGCTCAGTATCTCAGAGCTGCACTTGACTGAGATAAACTCTTCTAATTTCAAGCTGACAGACCGTCAGCGCTTGATGTTCTTTGCCTCGCAGACAGTTTTGGTATCATGACATATTAGTTAACACTATCCTGGAGTGGATGTGAATGAGACGCTTTGTGTTGCCTCCAAACATTACTGGACTGTGTGGGATCCATCTCCAAATGAAGCGTTTCAAAGTTAACTTGTCGCGAGTTCACTACGGGTCCCCAGCTCTCCATTAATTATAATCCTGTCACCACAGTTACGTGTGCGAGGAGGAAGGGCTGTTGCCGTTCCTGTGAGCCTCGACAGTATATACAGCCCGGGCTGGCACGCCACAACTGAAGGAAGTGTGGGCCCGGATACGCTCCCCTTCACTGGCAGGCAAAGGCTGCATTATGCTAATGCAACAACCAGAGGAGAGGAGAGACGGACGGGAAAGAGAGACTGAAGAAGAGACGAGCGAGAGTGGGAAAAGAGGGAGAGAGACGTGCTGCGAAAGTGAGTGAGAGGAGCCTCGGTCTATACATGCGGGGGCGAACATGTTGTACATCTCCTGCATTTCAATGCCCCCCGCTTGTTCTTCTGCATGAGGTTCAAACTGTGTCAGACAAATGTTGAACATCCAGAGACGCTGAAACCTGATCAGGTCGTTCTGGCTGGTTGATTAGCCTCTACCCATGTGTCATCTGAGGGCTTTAAATGATTCATTCACGTTGTTATCTACGTTAACCCTTACAGCCCTATGATCACCCACCCCCCCACCCCCCCAGTGATCACATCACATGATGTTTTTGAACCATTAACAAATAAAGTCTGTCACGTGGATTTCTGTGCTCATGTTTACGTGACAGTAGAGATGTGAAACCGTCTTCCTGTTTTTATTTGGAGCCGATTGACCCCGGAAAACTGGAGATACGATCGTTTACATTTGATCTATGACAAGCGGTTCAAACGGCTCCGTATCGTCAGACGACAGACGCCGTGTTTCTGTCCATGTAGCCGCCATCGGACAAGCAGTGATGCATGTATTCACGTGATGTAAACATGTCTCGCTATTTGTGCATTTGGTCACGTGACACGAACATGCCTTGCATTTCAAGACAGTAAGACAGTGCATTTCACATTTCACATCTTATTTTGAAAAGCTCCTTTGAGGAGTGGCACCAGTGACACAAACTGTATTTAGTTATGTTAGAAGCCTACGGCAATTATTTTTTTAGCTCAAAATCAATTCGATGAGCATGTGTTTGATTTTTATGTGCAAAAAAAATACAATTTTTTCCATTTCCAAATTTGACTGTGTGTCTGTTTTGGCCCAATATGTCAATATAATAAGTTAAAGGGAACTAAAAACTATCTCTTCATATAGCTGAAGTTGTGCTGAAAATAAACATACCAAGTATGGCTATGATAAATCATTTTCAATGTGGTATATAGAGACAAATATAAAATGTACCAAAAAAATGACCAAAATAGGTCAAGGCTGTAAGGGTTAAACATGACATCGATATTATGTTCAAATTTACAGCTTTACTTTCTAATTTTTGACGTCTGTGCCAGATAAACATGTAAATAGATGATTAAACAAAAAACACAAACAGGTGAATTTGAGTTTGTATTTTGTCATTGTTTTGGTCTTTAAAATGGGTTTACCAAAGTCTTAGAATGTATATATATATATATACTATATATATACTGTATATTTACTGTATATATACTGTATATTTACTGTATATTTACTGTATATATACTGTATATTTACTGTATATTTACTGTATATATACTGTATATATGCAGATATAATGTACAAAAAATAAGAATTCATTAGTAACTTTGGAAACAACACGAGATTTCTGAATCAAACCAAGAAAAAAATGCAGATTCAGTATTAGTGGTCCATGTGACTCACGGTGTTATCCTGTAGCCAGGGCCAAGGACAACTGCTGCCATGGCAACCCGTAAACTGTCCTCGGTTTTATAATTTCACATAATTACTAGATCTACGTCCTTCTAATGTGCAGCAACAAATACTTTTGTGATGGAAACATAACTCTGACACGATGACACCTTCTCTTCCCAACACGAGCCAAAGAGATGTTTTTTGCTTAAATATCTCTGGAGCCGATTTGGGAACTGAACCGACATCAGACGGCGGTCATCCTCTGCATGTTCCACCTTCATCTCCTCTCTGTGACACCAGGTACCCAAACACGGTGGTCTCATACAGTCAAATAAACTGTTTCAGAATATTACTCCTGCACTGATTATATTGTCCTTGTAAACATATTTCTTCTGCAAATTGCTGCATATAAACATAGTTTCTAGGAGACAGGGTTGTTTTTACTCCAACTCTATCTGTTGCCGGCGTGGCATTCCAAAAGAAAATGCAAAGTGAGCGCAGTGGGGGAAATATGTCAATGGAGGCAGTAAAGTAAATGAGAAAGCTGGTATGGTAAGCACATTCTGAGCAGAAAAACAATGTTTCAAGCTCCCAACACAGACAGGCTGTATTGTTTTTCAAAGCAGCACTTTTTTCTGCTGTCTATGAAAATTCTTTCTTTATAGGTTCACTGCTTTCAAAACCTTTCCCATCTCAAAGAGCCATTGGTAAATTAAATTGTGTGATAGTGATCTGACCATTCTGGGTTGAATTTTAAATGTGTAGTGAAAAATATCAGGATTTTTTCAGGACTGTGAAAAGTAAGATTTTGACTCGCCCCGAAGTGAGTCATTTAAATCCTGTCAGCTGTATTGTCATTGTGGGTTTTTTTAGTATGCTACCTATATCAGCTATTATCGCCTTCAACGAATACAAAGATTATTTTTAGCTTACTATATTCTTCTTCTTTAATGCAAAAGTGTTTTAAACAGTCCATCAGAGTGTGGGTAAAGGTAATACAGATAGAAGGTGGTTTAATATCAGTATGGGGGGGTTCATCCATCCATCCATTTTCATAAATTATAATAAATAATAAAATAAATAGTTTGTCACTGTGTCGCAGAAATTTGATTTTGCAGGTGGTTCCTGGAAGCATTAACCACGAGTAACGAGGGATTACTTTAGCTCTACCTGTAGAGTCACATTACCCACAAAATACGTCAACTACTTGATACACCTTACAAATTTTCAGGAAGCCAAACGACTAACCTTGAATTCGGGACAAGTCCAGCAAAGTGTCGTTAGGTTTTTAGGTATTAGATATTTTAGACGTTCAGGCTGAATGAATACTTCCAGTTCTGTGGCGAACCTGAATGGTCAGGATGTCAAAATTTACACATTGTAGAAGACATAATTAAACATATAGAAAACCTCTAAATTACTTTTAATGGTAAAAAATGTAAGCACATACAGTGCGCCCTCATTCCTTGGGGTTAATGCGTTCCAAGAACCAAACGTGATCAACGAATTCCGCTATACAGCGACAAACTATTTATCTTACTATTCATGGTAATTTAAACGTTTATGAACCCCCCCCCCATACTGATATTAAACCACCTTCTATCTGTATTACCTTTAAAACACTCTGATGCGAGCGTTGATGCACGAGGGCGCACTCTATTCCCGTTATCAATATTATGCAAGTAGATCCATTAGACACACACACACACACACACACTTAAAAACTGTACATCAATGTCAGCTTAAGGAGACCAATAACACAAACCTGAGGAAACTAAAACGACCAACTCATCTGTTAAATCCTCCCGTGTCAAACTTTAGATGTTTCTGTGTTGTGATTGGTAGAAATTTATCACATACAAGCTTCATTTCTGAGTCCCACTTTGGAAGCCATCCTTTTGTCGAACTGTCAGTGACGAACCAATCACAGAGCTCCCTCTGGAGGACGTCACGTCCTCAGCACCCGACCCACACACCGGTTTACAGAAACAGGACTAGTGCCGTTACGAAGGCTGAGACATAGAACACACAGTTCAGAGTCACATCGTCTCCCTCAAGAGGTGAGCTTTTCATTTCATAGAGCAGCCTTAATGCATCTGTCCTTGCCTTCAAATCTCTACCTCAGGATCTCAAAGCATGAAGAAAAATACTAGTTTGAGATTCAATTTAACACAAATAAACCAAAGAAATGGTCTATAGAGGAAGAAGATGGAGAATATTCTGATTTTTCAGGAAAAGGAGCGAAGAATTTCAGACTATCCGGCTCCTTTCCAGAGGTTGATGAGCTAATTGATGATCAATCTCTGGCTTGGACTTCCTCTACTGGTGACTAATGTTAGAAACCACATTTACCACATCCATTAATAATCTGCTGGTTGGATGAGAAGCTTTCTGTCCATTTGATGATGTCTGCTCTCCAGTCCCTCACTGCAGCATCAGCAGTGGCTTTGGGATGGAGGAGGAGGAGGAGGAGGAAGGTTGGCTCGTTCTCACTGCAGACAACCTGTACTCTCGGTCTTTTGTTGAATTTGCAACTTTTTTTAAGTGGGTGGGTGTGCATGTTTTCTCTTAAACGCTATCGACTTTCCACCATCGAGATCCATTTAAATGCTGAATCTGCAGCGTCACAGTCATGGATCACTTCACGACATTTGCGGTTCAAACCACCAGCTGTAGTTTAACTTCTAGATTCTTACTCCCCACATCTTATTAGTTGGTGTTTCGTCACGTGTCTCGGCGCACCTGACAGTCTATACGGCTTTGTTTGCCGTTATCACAGGTTTGCTGCTGTCTCAGCTGATGGATGTGTCCTGCAGGAGTCCCGTTCTCCCCCAACAGATGACACACCGGCAAACACTACCGCACCTTAAGACAGGACAGCTTGATGGATTCATTCCCATGCTGCTGCCTTCATCCGGAATTACTTACATTTTTATGTTGTTACCACAACCATGGGCTGATGGATCGTACATCTCTACCCTCTCTTCGTTTTGTTCCTCTAATGTCATTTCACTGAATTCATTAAAGGCTGACTCTCCAAAAGAGGGCTTCCTCCACGGTCAGCTTGAGTGTTTGGAATTGGGATTAGTGATGGGAATTTCAGGGAGCCAGATCATTTGGCTCAGCTCAGCAATAAGAACCGGCTCCTTCAGCTCTTTATTTACAACCACGTCTGCCAATTTTGCAATATATTGACTCATGATTGGGATTGCCGCATGATGCTTTTTCAGTGCCATTATGCTAAACCCTGATTTCCAGAGTGGCATCATATTAACAAAAAAATGATGTTTGGCATTGAATCAGTAATGTAAAAATATTCAACATCAGCCATTCTGTATTGTCCATAATGTTCTCTCAGAAGTCAATCAGGCAATTGATCTTCTGATTTCTTTTCTTCCTGCGTTTGTAATTTCAGGTTGAAGAAACATTTTTTAGGTTTTTTTTTATGCTATATAATAATAATAATAATAATAGTAATAATAATAATAATAATAATAATAATAATAATAATAATAACAACCCACAAAATATTGTCATTGTCATTGAATAGGGAGAAATAGATACCCAGGTACTAGTCTAAAAAAATCAATCAGATGAGAAACAGTGAAAATAGACTTGAAAAAGACCAACAAACGTAAAAAAGGCACCTAAATTTAAGTAAAAGTAATGCCTTAAGAAGATAAATAAGTTATATGTGATGTACAATTCTGCAGGTGAGAGCCAGCCAAAGAACCCTCACTTGTTCAATGAGAACTTAACAAATTGCAGTCCTCAGAACGGCCAGGCCTCTCACATTGTAGAGAAATCATCACTCCTTAATCTGCCACAGCTCTAAAGACTGATGTTCACCTTTCTGTCATTTATTCCACTCGACCTGTTAGTGCAGACAAGGTCAATCATGACTTGTCAGCCCCCCTCCTGACTATAGATTGCTCTTCTGGACACTTCAGGATCCCAAGTGGATGGACAACTGTATGCCCCTGAATGCACCACGGCGCTGGAGTAATTCTGCACCTGTTACTGCACAGTGTTTGAGTGAAGTCAGGAAACTTCAGTGTGTGTGGTTGTTGGAGAGCATAATTTCCAGGCACAGAGGGCCACTAATTTCTGCACTTAGACATCCACTCGCTCAGTGCAGCAGCTCCTTCAAATGCCCTGCTGTTTTCAGTTTGACCCACAAGTCTCATGTCAATGTCTCTTTGCCTTCCCATCATCCTCCACTCCTCGTGAATAATTAGACTCCATTCTCAGTTTTGCACATATTGTTTATTCTACCATCCAATGGGCAAAGACAGTGAAGAGTTACAATCCTTTTTGTCCATCACTCAGCTATAGTGGGAATACTGGGTATCAGCACTCTGGTAATGATAGCTGGTCGGGCAGTGGGGGCTATCAGAGCAGGGATGTGTTCAGATGGCAATAAATCCCACCAAATCCTGTTACCCTGTCTCTATTATGAGCCATAATCCCTTTCTTTTCTGAGAGTTAAACATTCTCTTGGCACGGCTCAGACACCGAAATGCTGGACTCAGGCACTGGTTACCGTTGCCACAAGTGAGGGAAAGAGGAAAAGACCAATTAACATAACTGGTAACTAAGAGACTGCCCAAGGTAGTTTGATGGTCCAACAAAAGATAAAAAAAAAATCAATGATCTACTCTCAGTCATCAGTTTGAATCCTTAATTATGTATGGAGCCATTAACAAAAGATGGACTGACTTCAGACAACCTCATTCTTAGCTTTACTGGAGTCTCTTCACTTAAGAAACTGGCTCCACCTTCCAGAGAAAAGACAATTTGGCTTGTCATCAGAATTTGTTTGACTGTCAATCAGAAACACAAAGAACCATCCATCCATTTTCTATACCTATGTCACGGGTCACGGGCTGGAGGCGTAAGGGCAGGGGACACTCCGGGCCCGACGCCATTGCCCCGCGGAGCCAAAACGCAAACATATTGTATTTAATAGTCGCTCAGTCCCCTAGGTCTTGGGCTGGGGACCGGAGGGTGGCCGGTTCAAGACCCGTGTGGACCTGTGAGAGTGGAAACATACAGTAATTTCCCCAAGACGGTTAAATAACGTATGTTTCTGCTTCTTCCATTCCACGTTTATACAGACTGGTCACTGCTATAGGTAGTAATTCACTCTTTTTAATGCTGGTCAGGTTTCTCTAATGAAAAGCTGAACTAATTTAATCTGCTCTTAGCTTTCCCTACACGGCTTTTTTGTGTTTTTGTGAGGGGCAACAAGTTAACACTATGTTTGTATGAGGCAGTCAGACGGTTACACACCTCAATAGAAAATCAGTAACTGTAGCACAAAAACATACTAACAGTCTAATCTGTGGTCTGTCCTGTGAGACTCCACTGGTTTTATATAGGTGTTAAAGCTAAATATTAAACAATCATGTTTAAAATTTAGTGAAGCTGGACAATACAACATTTCAAATGTACAGCAAATAAGCAATGATGGCCAAACTCAGCTACCAGCATGAGACGGGATGTGAACACAGATTAGTGGTGTAGAAAGCAAACACTCTCCCAAACATCCATCACTGTGATCCCCACACTTTGCTTTTACTTCCTGCACTGGCAATGAACAGTGCCAGTGGACATAAATCACCAAAGGTAGATGCATATGAATGTAATATATGGGACACAGCAGCGCCGTTACTCAAGTTGCATGAAAACGGCCGTGTGTCATTGGGAAGGCTGCGTGTTCCTGTTTTCTTTACACTGAATGCATTACTTAAATGAAACTGCACAGTTTGAGCGAAGTGTTTTTAAAAACAGAGCAGTCATATTTGAAGAGCAACACATATTTTTTGGTAGAAAAAAATACCAAAAATTATTTTGAGACAAGATATTTAGTGGGACACGAACACTAGTCTGTGTGCAACACTGAACACTACACCTGCACTCCACTAAAGGTGTTCTCACTCTAAGAGATGTGATTGGTGCAGCTATGACTGCTAAATGCTGTTAAGCCTTATATGGGCATGGATATGTTTCCACTGGTGGAGAATTAAACCTTGATGTCATTGAAACACAAGAGCGCAACAAACATAACTACTTATAATCAGGAATGAGCTCTTTCATTTGATTTGTCAACCAAAAGATAATGTCAAAAATGCTGATTTTGACATTATATAGATTTTGTCATCCGGCTGAGCAACTGCAGCATCAGCAGGATATACTGGTTGAAAAAAAAAACATGGACAGCTAATTCTAACTTATTTCAGATTCAATATATCTGTTTTTTTTTCTTTCATTAAATCTGAAAAGCATCTTATTTTTCCGTGTATCTCTGTTATTTAATGGAGGTCACATTGCTAGAACATAAATATTAGAAGCAATAAGTAGTAGTGAGGTGTAAAGGTGAAGAAAGAGCAGCAGCAGAGGTGAGAGAGAAGTGAATCTGTGAAGAAAGCACTCGTCTGTTGCACATTCATAAAAACACAAGCCAAATATCAGACCAACATAACTTTTCTTAACGAAATTAAATTCAATAATTCATGCAAACCGCTGAAACTTGCCATGATTTATTTGGCGTTCGCTCCTCTCACTGAATTAGCCAGGAAGAGTGATGTAACATTAGCAGGCGCTGCACACATGATATGTGGGTTGTATGTTTTGTCGTAACGGATGTAATTCATCTTCTAAAGCTAAATGACTCAGGCTTTACTTTGGAGCGCCAGTATCTGTCTCTGTTGGGAATTAATTTCTTAATGTAGTACACGTCGTGTGTTCATGTCGTAAAATATGGGTCAATTCACTGCTTCAGTTTTACAGCTAAACGAGAGCCAGACATTATTTATGTCCAGTGTTTACACCCAGACGCTTACACACTTGTCTGCTTAAACACTGAACTCCTTATGCTTTTATAATTTCCATTATGTTGAGCAACTCTGACCAAATTTCATTAATTCTTAATTCTCACGTCTACCAATGTGTTTATGTGTTTATGGGCCAATGAATGCTCTGTAAACCAATCAGAATGATCTAAATTAGCGAGATGCAGCTGAGTTGAGTCTGAGGTCTAAGGTCCATCACCCAAAGTCGTAAAAATAAGAATTAAGAACACACACAAACACAAGAAACAAAAAAAAAAACCATTTCAAATACAGAAATATTACATCTATGTGGAATGATGAGGAGACTGTCTCACAGGATCAGGCAAACATACAGGGGGTGGATTTAAACCCAGGATCTTCTTGCATGAGTGTTACCCACTACAATACTGTGCTGCAGCATGCATTCAATTTAACACACTAAAAACACCTTATCCAATGAAAAAGCCACCGATTCCTCACAGTGACATAGGACAGCTATTCCAGACTGTTTTGCAAATTTTACTGTAATTTCACTAAAAGTGTTGTTATCTTAGGAAGTAAAGGAAGCCATGCTTGGCTAAAAGTCCTGTCTTCAGTACATGTAGTAAACTGGAATAAAGCCTAAAATCTTTAATTCTGACTCAAACTTGTTTCTGATTGACCAGTCCTGTCCAATGCTTGTACAGAAATATCCAAATGTTTAAAGGTCGGAACACATGGACGGAATGATCAACCCATGGTAACCATGGCGACTTTGGCTTGATCTCCATTAAACATGTTCCTCTGCTGATGCCCCCAGGACAGCCTTTCAGTACAACATTTCAGCGAAAGGAATTATTTGGTAACCTAAAGCACATGTCGACATTATTTGCTGACTGTTGTGTGTTTTTTAAAGACTTTCTGGTGTTAGGTCGACTGAAAAAAAGAAAGGGGTTGAAGGGCTGAAAACAGATTTTACGAGCAAAATACAAACATGTAGGAAATAGCCTGATTCTATTTAATGTCAGCCAGTTTGTCTTTCGTTGGTAAAGTCGATCGCTGCCTGACAAAACCAGAATACAAGCAGACGCCCAGAGCTCAAGGCCTGTTCTTCACTGATCAGTATTATCTGGATTTTAAACAGCTCTGCTTCCTCTGCTCATCTCTGCTATACAGTCCTGGTTCTGACTGCTCCATTCTTCCACTTATTGTAGAAGTAAAAGGTATTTATAAAAGAAACCTTTATACAAATCATTCAGTACAGAATGTGTAGTTTATTTTAAGGGCTGTTCAACAAATATGTTCATGACAAGTAGTTGCTTTAAGGTCATGAGTTATGTAATAAATTAAAGAGTTATGATGTTAAAAATGTAAAATGGATGTGATTTACACCAATTTACTTTTCAGGTTAAAATGCAGTAAAGAACAATAAGGGGTCACTGCAGTGGGACAGACTATTGATTTGATCAGTTGAAGGGACAACATCTCATTAAATAAAGGTTTGCTATTGGATATTCAACTTATAAGTGTCAATGAAACATAATGAGACAGTGCATTTAATATGCATTGAAGATCCAGTAAAAAGAATCAAAATAGAAACCTAATATAAAACTAACAATATCGTTTTTAGAGCAGAAACCCTCTTGTGCCAGTGGTTTCAGAGCATTTTGACCAGTCTTTCAAGACACTCAACATATAACATTGTGTTCTATGACTATGGAAACAATGAAACTACTAAAATAAAGTAGACTCTCTTCCTTCACATGGAAAAAGAAAAAGTTTCTTCTGCTGGTTTCACCAACTGACAGTTTTTGACCAAAAAAAAAAAAAAAATCATGTTTCCTTCTAGAAAACAAAAACCAACAAGAAAAGGGATTCTGATGACGAAACAACAATTGATTTACAAATGTACGACTACGTTCAATATCTGCATTCAATAAAATGTCCAATTTTTTGAGCTGTTGCCGCTGTAGTGAATCTAATCAGCTCTGTGGCAGCTCTCCACGGTCCAGCAGTTTCAGTAAATGGGATGTGATTCAGAGCGCTATTGCTCCGTCCTCTCCATGATCTCACTCGTATTTTCTTCCTGACACTCTTTCTCCCCGAGCTACCTGTGATCAATGTTCCCTCTAATTTTTCATGTGTCTGGACAAACACATACTTCCTGAGCACACTGAGGACCACTGTGAGCAACATCAGATGTTCACGCTGTGGACACACACCAGTATCGCACTTCAAAACCTTGGATCATAGAAAGTTACATGGATTATTAAAAGAATCAATTTTCAATATAAGTGATTTTGCCCACTTGAAATGAAAAAGACTAAAATATTGTTCCTCATGAGATGTGTAGTGTGTTCTATGTGAGGGTCCTGCTTTGGGTTAGGTGAGGTCCAGTTGTGGTTTAGGGTTCTGTTCTGGAAGAAATGACACACGTACCCCTTTCAGACATAACGTTTTGTTCACATTAAATTTATTCTACTACCCAAAAATATCTAGTAGTAACGGCATTTAATGATTAATATCCATAAATAAAAATGTCTTAATAAATGTCATTAGAATATGTACAATCTGACTTCTATTTGACCTTATTCTTCACGTGGTTGGACTTTGTCCAGGTTAATGGTTTCGTCTGCTTCTTGCTTTGAACATTCTTTCACCGCTTGTTCTTCTATTTGCATAAATTTTCGATCATCGTTCCATCATAAAAGAACTGCATTCCTTCGTCTCCAGTCGTTAACTAACTAACCTAACTAACTAACACGAAGCACCGTCAATACTGATTAGCATCAGTTAACCTTATGGCATCATTGGCTGGACACCTGTCACTCACTGAGTTACAATGCAAAATAGTACAGAAAACAATAGTACGGTATTGGTCCAATTAATGACATTAGATCTAAGATATACTGTAGATGTTATAGTATTTAATACTGTGACACCCCAGTGTCGTGTAATGTAAGGATGACAACCAACCACGGACTGCAGATTTTCTGTAGTTTTCTTTGAGTTAGTTATCAAGTTGTTTCTCCGGACATGATTCATTTCTTTCTGCTGTACATAAATCTGTCAGTAAAAGTTAACTGTTAATAACCAATGCTAATGCACTAGCCAATCAATGGGATTGTCCATTGTATGTTAGCACCGTGCTAATCTATTTTTATTGCCATTTCTGTTGTGTGGAGTAAATATTTTTGGTTGCATATTATATAATATCCACCCGTCCATCCATCCATCTTTAACTGTTTATGTGGTCACAGGGGAAACAGTCTGAGCAGAGATACCCATGATTCCATCTCCCCAGACACCTCCTCTAGCTCTTCCCGGGGGGTTCCCAAGGTGTTACCAGGCCAGCTGAGACACATAGTCTCTCCAGCGTGTCGTATATCTTCCCCAAGGCGTCCTCCTTGTAGGACATGCTGGAAGATCTCCCCAGGGTGGCGTCCAGGAGGCACCAGGAGACCTCAGCTTTCTCCTCCTGAGGCGCCAAGCGGTAGTCCTCCTCCATTGCCTCCCCTTACTCCCCCCAGACCTGAGTTTTTGCCTCCATGACCACTCAGGCCAGGGAATGCCTGGCCTGCCGGTACACGTCTGCTGCCATGAGTCCCATGATTCAACAAGACTAGGTAAGACATCCCTTACTTCCACCGTCCACCACCGGGTTCGGGGGTTGCCGCCAGAGACCTTGCGACCACAGTTCCAAGCAGCTGCTTTGACAATGGAGGTGGAGAACATGGTCCACTGTGACTCCAAATCAGGAAACTAAAATGTGAAAACACATACGATGGCAGGATACAAAGCACGCAGAACCTCAAACAACAACCTGGCAGAGACCAAATGCAGCAAGGGTAGTACAAATATTGAGGTAAATCAAAAACTAGCAACAAGGGATGTGACAGAATGAGCAGACTAGCTGATTGGCCAGTAGTCAAGGCTTGAAGGAGTGGCAGGAGGAGAAGGGCGACTCTGGAGCAGTGGCGGGAAAAGACTGTCCAGTGTTGGCTGTAGACAAAGGAGGACGTGTGCGTGGGGGGGTGGATTAAACAGAGCAGGAAGCTCCAGCAGTGTCCTTGACAGTCTGAAACAAGCAGCTGTCTGCCTGATGAATCAAAAGGGGCACGCAGAGGGCGCTCATGTGGGTGTGAGTCACTAAATATGGCCAAATAATTCATTACAGCCAGTAACAGGTGGATGCAATGTGGATGCTGTCAGAACTGATCCATCAGTTATGAACTAGATTCCGTCTTATTACACAGAAATACCAGCTGGCTCTTAAATCACGTTAACAAAGACATAGGATTTTGCTTTTTTATTGTTAATGAGGCTTTCTTTCCATTGATGCAACTGCGTGTTGTATGTTTTTATGGGTTATTTCTGCACTACAGTTATATTTAGACCAGCCTCTTCACTGGTCGGCAGCGACTCACTGTTAGAGCGACTTGCTTTTTGACATATCCTACCCTGGTCTCATCACTTGCACTTTGGCCACATCCACCCATAATAAGTAACTGCATGCTGGTATACGAAGCGCACAATTGTGTGATGGGAGTACAACACCAGTAATTACTGGAAAAGCTTTCCCAACTCGTTACCTGGGAATGTTTACCTCAATGTTGGTCTTCTTTTTCCTTCTCTGTCCTTCTGGTCCAGCTGGTAGCTCTAGTGTTGCCCTACTGTTCATTACTGTGCATTAACTGAGCTGGATGTCAGTATTAGACAGAATAAGCAATGGAACAGGAAGGCCCAGGGTCATTTCGCTCTGCTATCATCAAACACCTTTAAAATCTTTCCTTCTCCCAGTGGAATTAGCTGAACTCGAGGAAACCTCAGGCGTACCTGGTAATCGCAGCCCACATCTGTCTTCTTGGTATGAAATGTTTCAAACTGCCCTCCATTTAGGATGTATGCATAACAGGAGTCTGTGAGATGTGACTGCAGAGTTGCATCTTTTATATAAACCAGTAACAACTATTCTGAGGCATATTTTGTTCTCTTTAATATTACATTGTAGTTGCAATGCGTAAGGTTTACTCACATGTACTTTTTCATCTCAAAACACTGTTTCACCAGTAACAGTCACAGCTGTATACTCACATTTGGGGGGGGGGGAGAACAGATATAACCTTCAACAATAAATTGCATTTCATACAATAACCCATGTGGATGGACATTTCAAAGAATTACATGGAATCTTTGCATTTCCCAGATGAGCAAGTAAAGAAAAAACAGAAGTATACGGTTGCATGTGGTTAATGACACACATCCGTTTGGCCAGTTCCCATCCTAAACTAAAAGCTTGTGGCCATGCCAGATGTTTAGTTTTGTTCTGTTTTGTCTCTAGTTTCATTCCACGTCTACACTGCCAAGCCTGTCTTTTAGAAGTAAGTCCAAAATGTTTTTACTCCATCTATTTTGCCAGTCCAGATCCCAATAACCATTCATTTTGATGTCATGTGACCGTTTCACAAGCCAGATGCACAGCATCATTCTCCTCTTAACAGTGTCCTCTGTGCTTTGGTGTAAAGAATGAAGACAACAGCGTCCTCCAGGCTCCACGTGTCGCACTGAGCCCAGGATGCAGGTCTAACTTCTGTGACATTTACATTTCTGATTCTAGGATCAGACCTTTGGGGGCTTCGGTACCTAATTAAAGCATGACGCGCATACACTCATACAATCCTCCACAATGGGATTAGAAACAAGATAGCCCAGCCTGCATCCGTAATGTCTAGGCTTAACAGGAGTGTGTGAGCCAACAAATCTCTGACACAGACTACCAAATGCAAGTGTTCCCAAGCCTGAGTGCTTGACAGCAGTGTGACCTGAATCACTCTCCAGGAAAACAGGCCCCAAAATTCAACCCAACCGTTGACACTAGTTGACAGGACCGTGTCACTGATACTGAGTCATTAGAACAGCTGCAACATGTTCAGTAGACTAGCTCAGGCTCAGGTAATGCAGATTCACTTAGTGTATACGATGCCCTGCCCTAAAACACCATCTGTATTACATCTGCATTGGTTGAGTGGGTTGTCCCCAATAAAGCTTCAACGATGTCTCCAAACAGCAGAAAGCAGCAGACATTGATCTCAAGAGTCAGATTCAACCAGAATAATATGAAGTGGTGAATACCAACGAAAAAAAAATGTGCAGCTATATCTCTACCTGCTGTTGAGAGGGTTGTTCTTCTAGGATGGAACCACACAGCCATTCCATTAAGCATGAACTGAATAAATAACAGTTCAGTACAGCTCGATCATCTGTGCAATAGGACTGGGCTCTCTCCAGATGCCGACCCCTGAGCTCCCTAACTTCAGACAGAATGAATTCACAACTTGACTGTGTGGCCAAAAACTGAGAAAAGCCTCAAATGATATTTATTTCAGGACTCTCCTCCAGATATTATTCTGACCACATCTGTACCGAGAGAACTCAGTCTGACCTCCCAGAAATGTGTGTGTGTGTGTGTGTGTGTGTGTGTGTGTGTGTGTGTGTGTGTGTGTGTATGTGTGTGTGTGTGTGTGTGTGTGTATGTGTGTGTGTGTGTGTGTTACCTATGCAGACTTACAGTAAAGGAAGTATTTAAATTCCTTATTCTCCTTTTTAATTGCATTCCCCAGTTGCAATACAAAACTTTATACCTTTGTGTTATTAATAATTGAAGAAATGCTGAATTACAGCAGTTGTTGGGGGAAGTTGACTCTCTGATAATATCAGCTGTCATCGTTGTTGAACATGCACCAAACTTCACCATAGTGATATCCCACTGTAAAGTTCCCAGGCTGCCCCTGAACATCTTATTGTGTCTGAAATTCTAATAAAGTATAGTGATGTAAAATTACTGCTGTTCTCAAATGGCCATTTTTACAGTGACTAATTAACGCAGATATTACTACCTAAATACTAAAACTTTTTTTTTTTCCTGCAGTAATATACCTAAAGTTATCATGTCTCTTATTATTACACCGGTGTATCTGTGTGGGTCTGATCATTGGCTGCTCAATAAATACCACTAAAATGGGGCATGGCGCAGTGGGTAGCACCGTTGCCTCGCAGCAAGAAGGTCCTGTTTTTGTTTCCACCTGGGGTCCTTCTGTGCCGGATTTCTTTCTTCTTCCTCCCACACGTAAAAAACATGTTATTTCAGCGATTTGGAAACACTAAAACTGTCGGTGATTGTGAGACGGTGTCTGTCGTTTGTGTGGCCCTCGGCTGATGAGCTGGTGACTCGTACCCCCACCCCACACAGACACCCCCCTACCCCACACACACACACCCCTACCCCCCACACACACACACCCCCACCCCACACACACCCCCCACCCCACACCCCCCGTGATCAGCTGGGATGGGCTAACCACAGCTGGAAACAAAATCATTACGGATGTCTAATCTATAAGAAGAATGAATGAATGAATGGATGGATGCATGAATGAATGAATGGATGGATGCATGAATGAATGAATGAATGAATGAATGAATGAATGAATGGATGCATGAATGAATGAATGAATGAATGAATGGATGGATGCATGAATGGATGGATGAATGGATGGATGGATGCATGAATGCATGAATGAATGAATGAATGAATGGATGCATGAATGCATGAATGAATGAATGAATGGATGCATGAATGAATGAATGAATGAATGAATGGATGGATGCATGAATGGATGGATGAATGGATGGATGGATGCATGAATGCATGAATGAATGAATGGATGCATGAATGAATGAATGAATGAATGAATGAATGGATGGATGCATGAATGGATGGATGAATGGATGGATGGATGCATGAATGTATGAATGAATGTATGTATGTATGCATGAATGAATGAATGGATGGATGCATGAATGCATGAATGAATGAATGAATGAATGGATGGATGGATGCATGAATGGATGGATGAATGGATGGATGGATGCATGAATGCATGAATGAATGAATGGATGGATGCATGAATGAATGAATGGATGGATGCATGAATGCATGAATGAATGAATGAATGGATGGATGCATGAATGAATGAATGGATGGATGCATGAATGAATGAATGAATGAATGGATGGATGCATGAATGCATGAATGAATGAATGAATGGATGGATGCATGAATGAATGAATGGATGGATGCATGAATGCATGAATGAATGAATGAATGGATGGATGCATGAATGAATGAATGAATGAATGGATGGATGCATGCATGAATGAATGAATGAATGGATGGATGCATGAATGAATGAATGGATGGATGCATGAATGAATGCATGAATGAATGAATGAATGGATGGATGCATGAATGCATGAATGATTGAATGAATGAATGGATGGATGGATGGATGCATGAATGCATGAATGAATGAATGGATGGATGCATGAATGAATGAATGAATGAATGAATGAATGAATAAATGAATGAATGAATGAATGGATGGATGCATGAATGAATGAATGAATGAATGAATGAATGAATGAATGAATGAATGAATGAATGAATGGATGGATGCATGAATGAATGAATGAATGGATGGATGCATGAATGCATGAATGAATTAATGAATTAATGGATGCATGAATGAATGAATGAATGAAATGGAAAATGCAGTAACAGTGATGGGAATCAACATGCTGACATTAAAGGCATTATGTGGTCCTATAAATTAAGAATATCAAGTGATTTAATTTACAGCTCTCATTGATTTTTTTTTATTTTATTTCTTTGCTTATGTTTAACCCTTTCAGTTCTAAAGCCTAATCAAAGTGACGATTAGCCACAATAACTGGCATTTTAACAGATGAGTGGTTGATGATGCTGATTCATCTTCTTTGAATTTTCATAGATTCTTCTTACATAAACACAATAAAACAATCCTGTATTTATTTCTCGTCTCTGCAATGACGGGTATACATAACCGTAAATGGAACATAACTGTACTTCCTTTTCCCAGGCAGACTGCTAGCAGACATTTAGCTGCTTCCTATTTAAGATGTTTGATTCATGTCGCTTATTCTGTATATACTTGTGTACTGAGAATTGTCATCACCAGCTGTGCTGCTGGTGCTGCAGATAACTCAGGCCTGTGTGTGTGTGTGTGTGTGTGTGTGTGTGTGTGTGTGTGTGTGTGTGTGTGTGTGTGTGTGTGTGTGTGTGTGTGTGTACTTACAAATTGACGTGGATAACAGCTCCAGCCAAAAGCCTAAAATGCCTCTGTATTTTTTCCTCTTTGACTAATCTGTGCGATCACACGTTGTGCTTTCCACCCTCCAGACACGTTCGCTCCTGCTGACTAATGCTGATGAGCGGTCCAGCTGACATAGCTTGTTTGGCTCCTGCCTCTAATTAAAAAACATCCGGGTGTCTGATTTCCCTCCACTTCTTCCCCAAATGGCTGATCCATTCAGAACTCCAGCGAGATTAAAAATGTTAAGTGGTTGGCTGGAGGCGGTCGAGGAGGCCTCATCGCTTCTAGTGGTGCAGTTTCATAAAAGTAATTCAGTTATTGATTCCCCAGTCAAAAGTGATATGTGTCGCAGACTTGAGGGCCTGGGCAGGGGTGATCTATAGTCAAGGTGAAGCGAGGAGAGACAGTAGGAAAGTTTGAGAGATGGGACGAGATGGAAATTGAAGGAATTAAGTCATGGATGTCACAATGACAATTTGGCCTGAGTTGACATGACAGCCGTTTCACTTTTATGTAACCTCCTTTATCATTAAGGTCTAATCCTTCTTGTCGAGGCTGAGCTGACGCCGCTGAACACATTTATCACCCCGGCTGAGATTTAAAAGGCTTGTTTTTGAGCTGAAGTCTTCTTACTTTGGAAAATCTGCTTGTAGATTTGTTGTTCTTGATAGAAGAGAGATATCAGTATTAAAAGCTTCATCGATCACATTGTTTATCAAACTTTGATATCATCTCCATCGCCTACAGTAGTTATGTGGGTTATATAGTTATATACATTCATCGTAGAACCACACGAAAGATGAACAACCACACACTCACACCTACGGATAATTTTAAATCGACCAATCCGCTTGAAGTACGAACTCCGCACGGAACAGGACTCGATCCCAGAACCAACTGTACCACCCTAGAAATGTGCATTAAAAATGAAAATAATATCACAGTTGAGTCAGTAAATGATTTAATTTTGGAATCTTTAAATTCAGTCAGGTCCAAGTCTCTAGTGTTTATTTAAATGTTATCTATTCACAGGTTTCCCAGAGAAAATGTATCTTAAGCCTCACCAAATTACACTGAATATAATATAATATACAGTATATTAATATGATAACAACTTTCATTTAGTTTAGTTTTGTTTCATTTAGGTTGGGCTAGTTTAAAGCCTTTAGTACACTAATTATTATCAACCTAAGATAATATTCACAGTTATAAAGAACAAAAGAAATAAAAACAGAAAAGTTAATATACGTTAAAGTAGAGTGTAATTGTCAGGGCAGAACAACCACAAAACTAGGCAGGTTTATCAGAGGTGTCAGATGTGTGCTCTTATTTTTAGATGTAAGAAATAGTTTTTCTGTGATTTAATAAAATCAAAAAATAAATCAAATAAATAAACTTCAGTTTCATTTCCAGCTCAGTGGGTAAACTCCACCAAAATTTGGCACAAATGACAGAGAATTGCTCGTCCGCATGAGGTTTTACGTGCTGGAGTGTGACAGTTAGCGTTCAGCGAGGAACCCGACTACAATCTGGATGTCTGGTAACAAATTCATCAGACGGAGACGAGGCCGGACCGGGCGAACAATTAGCAATACATTCAAGGTAACTGATGATGATTTCAAAACAAAATATGTTTCTCCAAGACAACGGCAATGGTGCCATCTTATTGGTTTATTGTCCATGAATTTTACTGTCTGGTTATAAAATGATACGAGGGGTTTTATGGTTGATTGTGAGGCTTGTGAGCAGGAAGGGATGTAGGGAACAGATGTGAGAGAGCCGTGGTGTGCTAACCGACCCACAGAGGTTGTGTTTATGCTTCCGAAGCAGTTGTGATTCCATTGAACTGTTTTGCATATAAAAATCAATTACTAGACTGTAAGTGGACGCTTGCAGGAGCAAAATCACAAAATCATGTGTTATTCTTGTTCCCTGTTAAAGGTAGCTCCAAGGGAAAGAATAAAGAAGTGTGAAAATGACTGTCAACTTTCAGGCATCCCATGACCAAGATTCTCATTGTCGCTGTCTGCAGGGTCTCGTCATGATGAGACTGAACCTGTCCTGGATGCATTGAGATTATTGATCATATATATCTGATGCATCAATATCAGGATCAGGTTGGGTTTTGCGGTGAATCATGTTTGCCGTGTTCATCTTCTATCAGGGTATAAACAGCCTTTGAAACTGTATTGTGTCCATAGAGGCACAATCACACTTTTTACAGCTTCTACTGTATTGCAAAGAATTAAATGTAATATTGTAAAACACATCTGGATAATAAAAGGAATAAGAATAAAGTGAAAACATCCTCTGTCACTGTTTAAAAGTGGATTTGTTCTGGGGGGAAAATATCCCTGCTGGACAAAACGCTGCTGGCATTTCCCGCTCTGGTCTTTTCACACTGTTTAGAATATGAAAAAATAAATAATGCAGTATACTATTAAGGCAGAAATGTCTTATACTTCCTTTCTATCATTTCCCATCTATATTCCCAGATATGAAATCACATGGTGCTGACATTTAAAGATTGCATAGAGGAGATAAACCAACACACATTGAACTGACTTGATATAATATTTCAGGGATCAAACACCGAGACCTTTTCTTGGGGAACGATGGGATGCAGAACAGGAATAATATTACTTTTGGCAGAACATTTACTTCTTTTCCAAAACGCAGAGTCTGCTGTGAGGAACTGTTGTAAAGTGAACTTAATTTATGGTTTCTTTTCATAGTTAATCTTACATGTAATTAAACTGCAGTAGTTTAAGAAGCAAAGTTTTCTAATTGAATGTGTCTAAATTTCCTAGTTCTGGCATTGATGAGCCCTGCTGTATAGAGGGCTCTGAAAAGCACAGCATTAAGCCTTAATTATTGATCTTCTGCTTACCCAACACAGCTCGTCTCCATCCGTGTTAGTCTCCATCCTGTCTGGACAGGAAGTTATGAGTCAAACTGGGGATCTCGATGGGCCACGTTGTTCAGATTGTGGAGACTCACCTTCATGCACAGAGACCGACACCACAATCATTAATTGTTGCCCCTCTACGGCCCGTCTCGGCTTTAAGTTTGGCAGCAGGAGCTCTTCCTTGTTGGTTCCCTCATCAGCACACAGGCAGTCTACTGTGTCCCCCCCCCCCCCCACACACACACACACACACACATGCCTCAGCACAGACACGTGAAAACAGGGTTTGCTTTCAACACGGGTTAGACACTAAAACTACTTACATCTGTGTCTACGCCTCACTAGGACACTTTCTTCACAATGTGCACCGATATCTTGGGACTAGCCTTAAGCACGATAGCACCTCTTGTCTTAGATCAAAGCACTAGCTTTGCTCTATGGTCTTACTCACACTGGCCTTCTCCCTCGTCTTCCTATCTTATCCGGTTACTCAGCGTACAAAAATTGAAATTTGACCTTGACCTAGTTTTCTCAAGGTCATCTCATGTTCATCCCCTTTGCTGCCCAAGTCATGTGCTTTTTGTTTCACCTTTCTATTTGCAACGGTTGTGGAGATATTTGGTGGACTAACGGACGGACAAACGGACGGACGAACGAACACGCGAACACGCGAACACTGACAATCACAATACATCACTGCTTTGAGGTTGGGTGTAATAAATGCAATACATTCTAGCAGCTCTGAAAACTAGATCCTCACCTGATCAGTCATCTGAGTCTTCAGAAGGAAGGTCTTCTATGCACTCATGATCCTGATTAGACTCTAACATGAAAGGTACACATGCTAATAGAAAACTTGATACGATCAGTTCCATCCACTCAGTTATTCTTGCCGGTGCATCTCATTGGTGGTCCTGTTCTCCCTCTCATTATTATGATGATTGTCAGAAATTACAGCAACAGGTACAAGATCCTTTCTGTGGAAGTAAAGAATTGTATATTCTTGTCTTGTGTGGCTGTTGAGGAAACGGTACTCCTGTTGCAAAGAGCAAAGAGGTGATTTGGTGCCTTTGACTTACTTCAGGGTTGAAGTGAAGACACTCAAGCGAGTTCTTCAGAGGGAAGACATGTTTCTCCTCTAGCTGGTATTCCACATAAGAGGAGATCTCATCTAGTATTTTATCTGAAGCTGGAATCACAAGAGACATGGGCCTGAAAAGTTGACAATTAAAAGCATCCCCTTTCAAAGGCACAGCTTCAATCACCGAGTGCTAATCAGAGCCACGGAGAGTCCTTCATGTCCATGAGATCCTTCGGCACTGAAGGCAGCGAGACACTACCGGAGAGATTGATCAGTGTGAGTTGGCGCTCGCCTTCCAATATCTCTGGACAAATCACGGACTAATTGCCACTAAAATGCACACATGATAACGAACAAAGACGAGAGCAGGAGAAGAGAAGGGTGAAGTCATTAGCGATCAGAGCATGGCTTTGAGATAGTCAGACAGTTGGTGCTTATTAACTGTTTGCCCAGAGCCCACGCACACTCCCCCTCCCCATCGGGAGCTAATCTGATCAATGCATACATCTTCTTCCAGCTCTCACCAGGCCTGGGTGTGTACCTGTTTGTGAGCACGTTGCTGTACGTAGCTTACTAGACCACTACTGTGCTGTATGCCTCTGACATTAATTATTGACAGTGAACACAGTTTGCTGCTCCAGTGTGTGGCCTCAGATGGAATCTCGGGGTTCTGCTATTCAAAAGCATGACAACCTGTGTGACGCCTCGCAGCACAGAGGGTTAGCTTAGCATGAGCTCCTTCTGTGTCACCGACCGAACTCAAGTCCTGGTAGAGCTCAAGTTCATGTTAGCTTTACTGTGGTTGTGATGAGCAGAAACTCACAACCTTGGACTTACTTCAGGGTCGAAGTGAAGACAATCAAGCGAGTTCTTCAGAGGGAAAATGTGTTTCTCCTCCAGCTGGTATCCACATAAGAGGAGATTCATCACTATTTGTTCATCACTATACTAGGGCAGAGGTTTGAGCATCCGGAAGTGTGCTCTGATCCGTGAATCTCAGACTTCCGTGAGACACAAAAGTGCTTTAAACAGTCCATCAGAGTGTTTTAAAGGTTTAATATCAGTTTGGGGGGGGGGGGGGTAGTTGACTTCCTCATAAAAGATTTCCCTGCATGCTGCTTGTCTCGTGACACTGACGCCTGTTGGCTATTGATTGCTGCTACAGCCCGCACGTTAACTTCTAGCGTCGAAGTTGACTCTCTTGGAGGTAATTACATGTTAGCAGCTACTGGCATATAGAGAGAGACGCTGTAAGGAGATTTAAAGCACATTGGCGGTTCAGACTGTTACAGCTACACTGTTAAATTGGAAGCGAGCCCCTTTTTAACCTGTTTCTATTCTGCCAGTTTTGTGCACTGACTACTGAGGAAAGTATAAAGGATGTTTACTGCAGCAGAGAGGGTCATGTTGGGAGCCTGGTTAGATGTTTAACTCAGTGTGTAGTCTGACCCCGACAGCAGGAGAGCTGAACCTGCCGACACTGATCCAGAGGATGTTCCTGTCTACCTGGCCGCACAGGAACAATAAAAGCTAGCGGCACTATTCCCTTCCACCAACCATCTCTTTATTATATCTAATGATCTACTATGGAGAACGCATTGCTTTTCTCTGAACAATTTACAATTACATTTACGTGCTAAATTGCATTCATTTGACTGGATTCTCATTCAGTCACCTGTGATTGTTTGTGTAGACGACGACATATTCTTAGCCATATTAGTTTTGATGCTCAGCTACAAAAGATCAACAAGAAGTGAAATTGAAGTAAACAGTACATTTTCCATTTTCATTTGTATTGTGAGCACTGAGATATAAAGAGATCATGAAATCCTACTGATGTTGTGTAGCTGCATGAACAGGTGTGAGACGGGTCAGGTGAGAGCTAACATTTTTCACCTGAAGACTCCAAGATTGTATCTTCAGGAAGGGAATAATTTGGGATTATTAGTCTTGATTTTTGCCATACAGGCTTGTATGGTCCATGCAGTAGACGTGTAGGTGTGATGGTGAGCGTGATTGGTGGTTGGTTTCTCCGTGTTTGACCCGCCTCTCCTAGTATGTCAGACAAGAACGACCCCAACAACCCCGGCATTTTGTTGTAAGGAAGATGTGAGAATTTTTACATTAAATATAAACTCTGTATGTATTCCATGTGAGCTGATTGTTTGATCTTTTATTAGTGTATTCTGTAAAATGTTTGCAAGGCAATTTATCAAAATAAAACCTAATTCGTCTTGTCTTTTTGTTTCATGAGAGGAAAAAGAAAAAAAAAAACCATCAATGTGAATTGATGAACATATTTTGTATCCATTCACAAATATTTTCTAAATATTTAATAATCTGATGCCAATTTAATGAAAAGCAGAACTCAACTGAAGGCCGTGTAGAGTGGGGGGGGGGGGGGTAAAAACACATTTTCTTTTCATGTCTAAATAATGACAGTTACAAGGTAAACCTGAAATATATTAAGAATCCATTCAGCCTCTTCACTCAAAGTCTAAATTTATCAGAGTGGGCAGAAAAACAGGCATGACTGGCAGAGCGGTACACACCGCAACCTTCACCGGCTTCTCCCTGGAACTGATGGAGCCGAGGAGGAGCCGCTGGAAATGTCACGCTGACAGTGGAGCCCCCACCACTCTCAAAGTTTAGCTTCCTCATTTATGTCAAACCGTAGATTGTTTTTAAATGAATTAGCAATATATCAAGCTAAAAGGCGAATATTTTACAGAGACATGTTGGCTTATTGGCTGAAGGGGTGGTGCACCAGAGTCACAGTGTGTGTAAGCTGTGTCACAGTTAATCGTGAGTCTCTACAAATGTGCTTTTTTTTATATGAAGGAATGTACTCATGTAGGGAAATGAAAAGTGTTGTCATTTATATGCTTTCACAAATCGAAATTCATTGCAAAGCACTTGTAATTATTTATAATGCCAATACAAATAATTATGACATTCAGATAGTTTTTGATGTAACGTAAAGACAGACTGAAGTATAAAGATTAAACTATTACCTTCCACTATTAGCATGGAGGCCACTATGACTGAGTGAAATAACAGTCATCCACCAATCAGAAGATCAGTTATAGAAGCAATGACCTGTGAAAATCATGAACAAGAATGCAAAGAAAATGTTGAGACCAACAAACGTCTGTTGAGACTAAAGACACAAAGGCTAGTGGACAAAAATGATAATCAAAACATTTTTCTAACTATTAAAAATTTAAATATTTTTGCCTGTCCAATTTGACTTTTCATTTTCATTAATTATACTTCCATTAATAAAACAAATTAATGATTACATTGAATTCATGCAGTAGTTGAGGCATTATTATGTAGTACAGCGGTACCTCCACTTACGAATGTCTCTACTTACGAAATTTTCTATTTATGAAATTTCTTCCAGAACCAGTTAATGTTGTAAGTAGAGGTACCGCTGTATAATCATCATAGCATAAAGTTTGTCTCAGAGTCCTGATATTAACAATTAAGTCAATCTAGTTCACACTCAACCACATTTTTTTAAACATTTTACTTATTTCACATCAGATTTAACATTATTTTATTGAACAAAGTTTTTCAAAATCAGGTTTTAGTATTTCAAGAGCCGTTTATGTGTAGCTCTGAGAAATAAGATGCAACACCTCTTCATAACGGCTTCACGACTCCAGAGCATTTGACTGTTTCTGCTGCGTGTGAACACACTATTAATATTTTTTGAAGGTACTTCACTACCAGTGTTTATTAGTATTTTTCTGCTTTGAAACGTTCCAGTTCTGTAACAATAATAGTTTCTGCTATTAGAATGAACAGAGCCCTGCTTTTAAAAGCTTGGAATCCACCTGCAGGAATTTTATTTTTGTTGACTCTCAGAGCTTTTTGAATTTCAGCCTCACTGAAGCTGGACGTGTCCCCATTTTCAGTCCTTCACATGTGACACAAATTTGTTGTTTTTGAGCTGCATGAAGTCGCATTTTTCATTATTTTTATTCCATCTGGACCACATGGATTTATAACATGATACCAAGTTTGATCCCCAAAGCAACTGACCTACTTGCAACTTACATGTGAGCACTGTAAACACACCCAATTACCCTGACAATGTCTTTCTTATATGATTCTCTGGGGGCACCTGGCATAGTTATGGACAAGCAGACAAATAAACAAATGCATAAAAGAAATTAGATGGTACCCCCCCCCCCCATTCACTTTGGAAACATTACAAATCTAGAAGATGGAAGAGACAAATTCTTAATACATGTTTCCTATTATAGATACTTCACCATTCTGCTACATCACAACCCTTGTGAGTTAGTGCATCTGCATGCAACACCCATTACGTGTAATACCATGTGCATGTACAATGGAGGCAGAGGAAGGCATTCAGCCAAGCTAAGGAAACGCTCAACCCACAGCAGCTGTTTGGCAAACAAGCGAAACACCACTGTGAAGCAAATAAATAATCCATGTCTTTAATTAGCAGCCCTTACGCCGCCTCCTCTTATTCATCTTCATCCGTTGGTTGTTTTTTTTTTTTTTGATGATGAGGGCCAGAGACAATACAAGTGCTGTCACCTCTGTAGTTAAAGGCTGATCATAACGCAAAGGCCCCCACCTCTCTGCAAGACTGTAGAGCATCAGTTATAAGAAGGGAGGAAGCTGACGCCTGTTCTGGCAAAAGTTTTTAAATATTCAGAAACTTACTTACTGCTAACTTTCAGAGTGAGGCTCAACAGCAACCCCTAGAGAATGAAAAAACTTTCCCACTCTGCATTTCCCTGGTTTTAAATGAGTACCATGCAATCAGTCCCTTTGTATTTTAACAAAGTCCTGTGAGAGATCCGACCCAATCAACTTTACGCTCAGTAAAAACAGTCTCAAGATCATCATGACGTGCAATTATGAAAAGTTTACGTGTAACCCAAAGAAAGGAAACCTATTCACATCATTTACTTTGATGTTATATTGCAATTTTTACAGAAAAACAATGAAAAAAAAAATATATATATACATACATATATATATATATATATACTGTATTTCTGTATAGAGAGAGAGAGAGAGAAAGAGAGAGATTTTGATTTTTAAAATCACGTTTATTCATAAAAGCCAAATTACAAGATAGGTTGACACAAACTCCAAAAGAGATTCAAGCAAAGAGAAATTGACATCTCAAGAACAAACGACGGTCGGATTTTCAATAGTATGTTTCCTGAACATAAGAAACATGTAACCTTTTAACATTTATCAGAGCAAAAAAAACACATTTTTTTTAAAAAGCAGACAAAATTCAAAAAACAACTAACCATTCTCCACAATCTTCCTTTTTATTTTTGTCATTTCGTTTTTTTTAATAAGCCTCTTGTACTGTAAAAACTGGTTGATCCCTCCCTTCTGGATTCTTTAATTAGAAAGAAAGGTAGACATTGGGTATTCTCAACTCCACCTTGTGAACACAGGAAGTGGCATCATAATGTAAATAACACGAGACAAGTCGGAGCCCTAAAGTGACTGGTGGAGCTGCTGCCACTGTTGTGTTACTAAATGATGCAGGAGGGTTTCAAACTTTAATGGTACCCCACAGTTGTGTTGTTGGATTTACATTCTGCAGAGACACAAATTTTGGTTGGATTTTTTTTTTTTTCCAATTCATTTTCATGTGAATTACTCCCAACGTGTCTCCTAAGGTACTAACTGACGATGTGTATGTTTGTAATGCAACGGCAAAACATGTTAACAAAACATGTAAAAACTGAGATCCTTCAGGGACTGATTAAAATGGCTGCGCACATTATCTAAATGGGTCACAAATGGGTCGTCTTGTAAAAGTGTAAAAAAAAATGTAATTCAGAAATATTTTCTTCTTTCAATGCAGTAGATCTTTTCCATCACTTCAGCCCTATCCATAGATATAGAGTTAAAAGTAAATTAGTGGTAAAATGTCATATATTTAGCCTTTTAACTGAGTGATTTATTGGGAGAGAAACACATAAAAGCAACAAAAATGTCACTTTTGGGCCCAAACAGTTCCCAAGGGTTAAAAAAAAAGCATCTTGTAAAAGGTATTTGACTAATGGTGACATTAGTAGACTAATAAGCTTAAAATTGAGTTTTTTCATTCCACTCTCGATGGGCAGCATTCCATTCATTAGGCATGGCTGCAGAATCGTCTTTTCAAACTTGCAAATGGAAAAAGGTACCCAAAACATAGAACATTTGGAATTCTGTCATTAAAAATACAATTCTTTTATGGCAGAGCAGGACAGAGTAAAGTCTGAGCAGCATATCTCCGATAGATCACTGTCTACATAACAAATGACGAGGTCTTTTATAGCCCAGAACACTTCGCATCTCTAATATCCCGCATGTCACAGAGATTTAGCGCCCCCCAGTTCGACCACAGGCCCTAAACGTTTCCACCATCAGTATCATGGTCCATTTCTCCAGGTCACTCCGTCTGAATGGGCCTGTTGCTGATTTATCACGCCAACTCACCAGTGTCAACCTGTGGTCGGCTGCTCCACAGGGACCGTCTGATGATCGATTGGAGCCCGGAGGTCACACAAGGCTGGAGTGCCAAAGAGATGTTTGGCATTCAGCAGATCTCCTCAAACCGGCGTGATGCTTCTACGAAACACGGTTAGCTCACAAGAGACTGTTGTGAACGAAAGACGACTTTCCTTCTTGAACGCTGGATGCTGCAGAGACGAGGTGTTGTCATTACAGAAACTTATCCTCAAAGGGCGGCTGTTATGTTAATTTTCTGTAACCTTAGAGATCACAGCGTCACGGGATTCACGGAACACACAACACGTCTATCTCTATGTCTTAAATTTCATTGGGTTAACTTCTCTCTACTGTTCCGGTTTTCATTTTTCAAAGAACCATTTGTGTCTTACCTCAGCTAACTGCCTAGCTAGATATCAGATAAGACCAGTGTAGCATATCTTTATCTCACCTATCATCATATAATTCGACTATATAATAATGTATGCAGCCCCTGTTCCAGATTTATGCACTGCAACTGTACACAGCATGGGTCGTCTAGCAGCAGCTTCCTCAGATCCGATCCAGAAGCTTCCCGCCCCCCCAATAACACACAACCCTGCAGCCAGAGCGGCCTCGAGGGTGGGGCTGATATATGAGGCCAATACGGCGCTGGCTTTCAAGGTCTTTATGGCTCCATTGTCCATCATCTTAAGGGCTTTGTTACAGCTGGATGTTCACGACGCCACCAGGTGACACAATCACCTGATGGTGAACAAAGCACTAAACAGCAGGGAGATTTTGACAGAAATTTCGGCATCACTTTCAAATTTTTAGTGTAAGTGGGACCTTAAATCTATTCTGGTACTTGTGTAATGATCCACCATTGATTTCTAAATTAAATTGATGCACTTGCTGTTAACATGTCGCTCTACAATAAGACTTTTGTCATGCTTTATTGCTGCTACAGTCTTACTTTATGTTGCTGGCTGGCAGACGCCCGTCACCGCTGGGCGGTGTTCCCACCCCCATAACTCTCTCAGCTCCCCTCCCCCGTGCTAGTGTACTAGATTTTGCTAATGGGTGAGACTTTCGGTCTGTCAGTCAATCAACTGTTGTCCCGACAATAATTTATCAGCAACTATTACATTGATTGCCTGGAAATTTTAGGTCTCATTGGGAACTGCAGTGAGGTTCTGACTCTGCATTTCTAACTTTGCATTGTTGTTGTGATGCTAATCAATCTACAAGATTGATAATCACATGTAATAATCCATCCGTGTAATCCATTTAGTAAAAACACTGTTTTGTGCTTTCAGGTATCTTTGGTTTGTTTCATGAGACTGGAATAGACTGTTTTTATGGCCTGCTGTCCACATCTGTCGATGAGATGCTTGCCTCGGTCACATGACCTTCTTAAGGGGGCTGCTCCCGTCGCTAACACAGAATGCATTACCGCAAAAATCAAACTCCCAAGCTAGTAAAATTAACAAAAACCAAAAGTTTCTTTTGCGGGGTAAAATTTTTCCAGTAGGAGACAGAAGTAGAGCCGACAAATTCAAAGGGGAAAAAAAGTAGCAAAATAGCAGTTTTTATACTGGTTATATAATTTATTTTGTGTTATTAATCCGTCACACCTTAAAGGCCGGTCTGTGAAAATATTATCCGAGGTTAAACCGGTCAATGGAGCAAAAAAGATTGGGGACCGCTGCTCTAGAACCACATTCAGGTTAAAATATTAATATCCCAAACCTGCGAAACCAGCGACGTATTCACCTGTCTAACCCTAACCCTAACCCCTAACCCCTAACCCTAACCCTAACCCTAATGCTAACATCCCATCACAGAACGACAGTGACCCTGGTGACCTTTTAAAGCTACTTATCGTGTTCGCATTTTCATTATTGAGAGTTTAGACTTCTTTTCCCACATTCTCATGACACAAAACATTTCAGTAACACAATAAAAGTGGAAAAACAATATGGCTGAATGTTTCACAACTATAACGTTAGGTAAGAAAATATAGGCTATGCTTTGCTCCTATGGAGTACCATCTCTGTGCTCCCATTTTGCTTTACAGGCGACACCACTTAGTGCAGCATGGGGCAAATTTCCAGACACTGCAGGGGGGTATTCAGCATCTGTCTCAGGGGTAAAAAAAAACTGGATCTGACAGTCCAGGATGACGCTCAGCTGGGTGGAGATAACAGATGTGTTCACTGCCTTCACTTAAAGCTTAATGAAAAGAAGAGTGAAGATAGAAAAGAGTGATTAGCAGAATTAAGTTGATGAAGGCCACATCTGTACAACTAATATATGAAATCAAATTTCCAGTCAAGTGATTAAACTTTACAGCATTAAAACCTCTAAAGAACAATTTAGTGTTAAAAATATCATAAAAATGTTAAAGAAAGACTTGTGCATGCTTTAAATGAGATGTGAGGGAATGAGGAAAAAATAGAAAATAAATGTTATGATAAAGAAATTTACTAAATTTGTAACTATAACTTCGGCGTGAAGAAAAACGTATGACAGGAAATGTAAAAAAGTAAGTCAGGCCTTCGTAGGGAGGGGCAGGCATCCTGAAACGAGGAAAAAGAACAGTTGCAGGAAGAATGAAGTTAAAGAATCGAGACTGAAATGAATGTTTCACACACACACACACACACACACACACACACACATAAGAAGAGGTAGAGCAGTGGGTAGTTTTGAGCTGATCATTAAAATCCTCTCTCTACTTCCAGCTGATGATTTGAAGGTGCAGCTGATTTATTTTAATGAATTGCAAGATTTTTCAAAGATTTATAAATAAATTTTAAATAATTTAATTTTTTATATTTTATTTTTTTTGCATTGTAAGCTGTTAAGCCTGTCCTTGTCAAAATGATTATCTGTAAAACTTAGCCTTGATGTTTATAATAAATCTATATAAACTGAAGTTAAATTGAATGTAATTTTTTCTGGTTTCTACATTTTTGTAAATACAACATGGCATTTTTCATGTTGTGCATTTAATAATGTGTCATCTTTGAATGCTCCGCTCTAAGTTTTTCATTTATGTTCATTAATATATCCAGAGAGTTCCCACTGATCACACCCAGGGTACTTCACACTACAGTTTTGCTAAGAAGGACTAGAAGTTCTCTTAGTTCTGGAATCAGAGAAGAATAATACGAACATGAACTGAAAATATGAAGTAACTGTTTGCCTCTATTTGCTGTGGTGTTTGTTCTCTCTGTTGTTGCCATAGGAGCCAGACTAACTTAAGAAAGTAGAAAATAAATGAACATGAGCGTCTTGAGCTGGAACAGAACCTGGAGCTGTGATGAATGTCCTAATTCAGATAATTATTACAATGAGCAGCAAATAGTTCTATATGTACTGAACTGAGTAAAGGATTTATTTAAGAAACAGTAATGATGTTCATCCTGATGCATTATAACAACGAGACGCCAACATGAGGACATGATGGCCGTAAGTCAAGAGACATAAAGTTACAGCTCCGTCTGTCCCCTGAGCGGCGTTTGAATTCAGGATTAGACTGGATGTTAAATTAATCCTCATTTAAACACTTGTTTTAAAAGATTGAAAAAAGCTTATTTATGGATCAGTCTATTGCTTACCGTCATTAAAAATCTAATTATTGTGTAGTATTTTTATTACTAACTATGATCAAAAGTCTGATGGAGCCACAGTTTTTATTGGGTCTGTAAAACGATACAGGAATAATAAATTACTCAACAATAGTTTATCTCAATTAGTAAAGCAATTAGTACAGAATATTATTAATGTCACCCTTGGCTCACATGTACCAAAACAAGTGGTTTAGTGATGAAGTCATTACAAACGTGAATAAATAACACATGGTTCGCAGATTGTGTGGATAGCTGCAGTCGAAAGGTGTGTGTGTGTGTGTGTGTGTGTGTGTGTGTGTGTCCAGACAGGAGGCGGTCCAGACTTTATTATTCCTGCCAGCTGAAGGCTTTTCTCCATAGATATGCACAGAGGCAACATAATGTGTATTATTTTAATTATAGTAATGCCCCCGCCTGCAGGAACACTGCGTGTACACGAGCACATCGATCAGTCAATGGCACCGGGCTGCCTTGTCCAAAAAATGTCAGAGCCCATTATATATCTGAGTCCAGCGCTGAATGGGACCGTTATTTTCTGGGGCCTTCTGTTAAACCACAGGCACATGGTTGGACACACTTCATTGACTGCTGGTATTGACTCGTGCATTAAGACTAATCAATACAACAAAATTAAGTCAACACAAGTTCCATCGGTAAACTTAAAATTTTAAACTTAGACACAATCATTGATCTCTTTGTTAGCTGTAGGGTTTTCAAGAATAGAAGTCAAGTTTGGTTTTTAAAATTCTATCTTTTCCCCCTTGCTTGATTTTCAAGCTGATTTTTCTAACAAGAATATTTGCTATCATCTGAGTTTACTATGCAAACATCACAGGCTTATCTAATTTCCTTCTACATCTACATCCTCCATCCTCCACTGGGTGGAGGATGGAGGTCACAGGATGCTCTGGTCCAGGTAAGTGATACAGGTGGAGAAATACACTGTAACACGTCATTCATGTTTGTATTACTGTGGGCTCACTGTCACACACACTGTTATTACAGAATGGGCTGCAAGCACACAATTTGCAAGTAAAAAAGGTAAAATTATAATATTGACAATAGTAGATTTTCATGGACTTATGTTAATCATCTTTACTGCAGAAAATGAATTCTAGCGCTGATTGATGTTAAATCCAACTCCTATTAATAAATCAACTTAGCAGACTGCTGTCCCCATTCTGGCTCTGATGCATGACAACAGACTGGGACTAAGAATTCAACAGCAGCCAAACAAACTCCAAAAAAAGGTTATAAATGAGAAATTAAAGAAGGTCCATCGGTGAAGCAGACAGTCAGACCCGGTCCAGGTGTTCCAAACTGGTCAGGCTCTGCCCCGGGTACCTGCCAGAGTCCAAGAGGCAGTGAGGGACCAGAACTAGACGGAGACGCCGCTCTCCTCCAGCTCTCTAGCGGTGGCGTGTCCAACAAGTCTGCTCTCAAACACATCTTTCATTCAAGCTGATGTCTCGGAGGAATTGGCCAAGAGGAAAACATCTGGCGCAAACAGACTGATGATAGGACCACCACTACAGGATGGTGATTGCACTCGACATTATTTCTTGTTAAATTAAGTTCAAATGGCTATTAGGCTCCACTAAAAACACAAAACAAAGCACACAATGTTTTGCTCTCAGTGAGTTCATTGTGAATAATCTACAAATCTACTAATATAAATCGAATCAAGGCGGTCAGAGACTGTCAGACACCCCTCAATTCAACATTTTACCCTGAACTTTTTTTGCCTCTGGCTTCCTGAAAATGTTGCTTTTTGTTTAGTGATTAGGTATAAAAGTGCGCTGTTGTTCCTCGCCGTTAACACGTTCCAGGAACCACAGGCGATTAACGAATTTTGTGATAGAGCGACAAACTATTTTATTTACTGTTTTTTTGTCCCTTTTTATTCCTATGCCTATTTAAACCTTTCTATTTGTATTTTCCTAGTGGGTTATTTATTATTCTTTCTATTAGGTGTTGTACTACTTTCTATGTGCTGGTGCTTTCTGTGTACTTTTTCTGTGTTTTTGTGTACTCGCTGTGCGACGGAGATGTTACTTTCCCTGACGGAACCTCCTTAAGGGATCAATAAAGTTCTACTCTACTCTCTGTCTTTATTTTATTATCTACGGTAATTTAAACATTTACGAACCCTCCCCATACTGATATTAAACCATCTTTTACAGCGGTACCTCTATTTATAAAATTAATTGGTTCTGAAACAAATTACATAAGTAGAACATTTTGTTAGTAGAGACGCGTTTTCCATTCAAATACCCTAATCTGTTCCAAGCCCCCAAAAATTCAGACATAAATGTTTTTTAAAGCATAAAAATGCATCCAAACATGTAACAAATAGATGTTACAATTAGATTATTACACAATAAATGAGAGTTGTGTATAACGTAAAAAACAAAGAATAAATAATAAAAATGATGGTCATTACCCTTTTAACTGCTGTCCTCATTGTTTTTTACCCTCTTTGGTTCATGCGCTCCTGCCTCACCATGAACAACAGAGTGAATTCCAGTCCTCCTTCTGAACTTCTCCAACCACCCACGCCATGCCTTAAACTCCTTAAACTTCCTTTAGTTTTAATAACGTGGTGATTGTAGATGCATTACGGCCATATTCTTTGGAGAGATCAACCAAACGCATCCCTTTTTCATGCTTTTCTATCATCTCTTGTTTTGTTTGTACGGACAAAAAAACTCTTTTCTTCGTCTTTTCTTTTCCTCTTTTCTCCGTCACTTTCTTGGGGTCCATAGTGAATACTCTAAAAGTTAATATATTTACGTAAAACTATCAGAACACCTCATGGGTTGAGGGCCGAATGACGGGGACGCTGCATAGACACCTATCTAGCTCCACACAGAGGTCCCTCTTAGCCAATGGGACGCCAGGAAGATGGTGGGTAATAGCCAATGGCAGAGCAGCTGTAAGAATGTTGCGTTCAGGAACCTGTGGAAGCTGTGAGTATCAGCCCAAACCGTATTTTTACCTTTCGTGAGTAAAAATTCTTTCATTGCCTAGAGGCAATGTTTTCCTGTTGAGAAATTTCGTAAGTAGAGACGTCAGTAGAGGTACCGCTGTATCTGTATCACCTTTTCCTACACTCTGATAGACTTTTGTGTCTCACGAGACTCACAATAAACAGCCAATAGAATGCGCGTACGGTGTCACGTGACTGCCTTCCAAAAATCCACGATGAGTACAAAAGTTAAAATCCGCTTCACGGATGTAACTCGTCTTATCTCAGCCTCTGCCTTCATTTCATGACTTTTTTATCTTAACTATTTGCATTTGGAATTTAGAATAATAAACAAACTGTCAGACTTGTTAGGTTGTGCTCAGAAGCAACTTGTTGAGCAGTGATTTCACTTATGAATATTTATTACTTATGTTCTGGTATGCAGATTGATGCCCACCCCCATAAACATTCAGTAGGAGTCAGAGATGCTACTGGAGCTGTACTCACTGATCGGCCGTAACGTTTCACCACTGACAGGCAGGAAGAGTCGATCTGAGTAACAGAAATAGTGATGTCAAGACAACCGGATCAGAATAGCTCCACAGCTGCAGGTGTTTTTGGCTGGTCCTCACTGGCCCATCTCCGCTAAAGGTGGTCTAAGGCGGGGTAAGCCTAGTCCAATCCCATGGAAGTGCAGCTGCAGCAAAAACTACTGAAGAGGTTGTTGGTCCTGTGTGAGAATGAGTTCAGGAGACTTGACTTCTAGACTCTCTAGACAACACAGATGTAAAATACAGGAGACCAAGACCACTCACTGTTGAGAGAAAAAACTCCTAAACAGCTTGACTGGTTGCACAGCAGGAAGAATCTTATTCGACTAGAAAGCATTTACAAGCCATTATTTTCACGAGGACAAATATTTGATATAAATGATTAAATGAAACAATGGGATGACTTTTTTTTTTTTTTTATTGGATTTCATTAGACTTTTTCTTATTTTAGCCACCTGGTGTCTGTTTCAGTCTGTGTTTATCGTTGGTTCATCAGGGATCGTTTCCTGTTGTGGAATAGGTTTTACTGGTTTACTGGTATGATGCTTGTACCTGTCGCCGAACAGGACAGACGTGAGCTCTGTTCACCTTATTTACTTTTTTGTTAGACATAATTAAACCCAGTTGTGACAAAAATATCCAGAAACATATATTTTACAGCTGCCAACATTGCCTATTAATGTACTGTATGTATTAATTTAATATAGAGTAATTTATTGATTTGATTTCAAACAATGACAACAGTGATGTAATTTGTAAATGTATCACAGATGGTAAGTTTGTGCTGATCAGCGGCTTTCCATTGATTTTAATTCAAATCAATCAATTTTGTGAATTGTCTAAATCTGTTGAGAAAATCTGAGGGAGTTTAGGAACCTCATTTTTATTGATGTCATAAAAACTAACTGGTGGCAAATCATTTATGCGATTTTATGCTGGTTACTCTGAGAGTCAAGAAGACAGACTTTTCTGATTACTTTAAAGAAAATTCTATTACACCGGAATTTAAAACTGTTGAATTTTTAATATCAAGAGTTAAAGTCAGGAACTGTCACTCATAAAATCCTATAAATACATCTCCATCCAAACATCTGCACATGAGTGACACTCATGATGGTATCCATGACTGTACCCGCCATCATACATATATTCAAAAACAAAGGTTTATAAAGGTCTTCATCCATGGAACACACGTGTGGAATTACATGACAGTCTTTAGGTCACTCCGCAATATTGTAGTAAACACGGGTTTTCAGTTCAAGTCAAAAACTGTTTACTTCATTTCATCAAATTGTTGAATATGAGAGGGACTTCTATGAAGACATTTTATTATGATTACAGTTAACTCAAAACCAAAATTCCTGTGAGCAGCTCCCTCCCATATCAGAAGCTCCCTGACAGGTCGCGTGTCGAACTGCATGGGTTCATGACCCAGGACAGGAAGCGGTGCAGCGGCCAATTAAATCCGCCCTGAACATGATTTCCCATCAGTCAGGTGACATTCCTGCTCGGAGATTAAAGATGAGGAGGGGAGGCCCGCCCCGGGCCGCAGCCTGTTCACCCCTCTGCCATCTGGCAGACCGGGCCGAACCCCCCCCCCACCCCTGCAGCAGCTCCGGTCCTCAGGCAGCGAGAGCCTGAACCCAGCCCCCACGCCACCCAGTAACACCACTTTAGAATTCAGAGACTCGTTTCCTTCAAAAAGAAAACGTACGGGTGTGGTCAGAGACCCGGTCTGACGTCTCTGTAGAGCATCACATGGGACTCAGGTCGGTTGATCATCTGGATTGAAGAGATTCCTGGATGTGGATCCCAGTCCATGGAGACCCGACCAGCTTGGATCCAGGAAGTGAGACGTAGTCTTCCTCTGAACAAGCCGACAAACCATCTGCTCCTGGTGGGACTGGATCAGCCGGTTTTGGCGGCACCGACTGGAAACACATTCCAACTGCATTCCAACAATTAGACCGTTCACATTCTCAACTTTGAAAGTCAGAGATATCAAAAGTCCTCTGATCTGAAATCTCTTGACTCTAAAGTAAAAATACTTCAACATAGAAAAAAGAAAAAAAAAAAGGAACATTTTATTTCTTTAATGGGCCCTTTTATATTTTTCATACCAGTGTTATTTTTCTTATACTGTTGCATTTTTTTTTTTTTATTACAACTTAAAATTTGCAGTGCAGCTAATTAAAAACTGTGGTGTACCTGTGGTCATTGTACTCAAATCTAACTCCTTACAATCTAGAGAAGTGTGTGCTATCCAGGAGTGGGTCACTCACACAGTGTGTGTGTGTGTGTGTGTGTGTGTGTGTGTGTGTGTGTGTGTGTGTGTGTGTGTGTGTGTGTGTGTGTGTGTGTGAGAGCGTGTGCATGCTCATACATTATCTGGATACATGCACCCCAATTATGAGTGCATGCTGCTGGTTGTAGAGCGCCGTTTGAGCGCTCCCTGGAGTGAAGCGATGCTCGAGCCTCAGAGAACTCATCCAATCTGACTGCACCTATTGATCCGCATTATAAGATGAAAAAGCTGTAAAGCTCCCCATAGAACCAGACTGTTTGTATAGGATTTGATTAAATTCTGGGCAAAACAGAGGCTGTATAATAAAGAGGTCGATAGCAGTGATTCTGTTGGGATAAGAACTCCAGATGTAACATCTGATAGGCGATGGATCGTTTGAAACAGAATGAAAAGTTGAGAAATAGTATTGACGACGGCCTGTAGGAGTCTTGTCGTGACCGGCTGTGGACAGCTCGGACGGGGGCCGTCGGAGGCCGCCCTATCATCAGAGGCGTTTTCTGTCTGGCAGCAGAGACGGATGCACGATGTCGAGAAGAACAGTGAGCAAAGGGAATTCAGCTGTCATACAGACGCTAAATATAACCTGAAGAAGGCTCAATTCTCCAATTTTCTACCCTGTCTGGGTCTCTGTAACGCCCTCCCTCCTCATCCTCACAGCTCCTCATCTTTTTTTTCTCTCCTACTCTTTCCAGGTTTAAAAGTCAAATGCAAAGAAAAACCGTCTTTTTGAAGTGACTGACGGCGTCTTCAGTGACACACTGGTGTGATTGTGAGAAGCTCACCCGTACACACACACAGGTAGATTACGCTTCTTTTCACATCCCCCTGTTTTTTTGGGTTTTTTTTAGGGGGTAAATCTTGAAGAATATAACAAAACAGTGTGAAGTCATTATTTTTGCATCCCGATCAGACTTCTGTTCAGGAAGTCACGCTATCATTGTTCTGTTTTTTGTTTGTCTCCTACCTTGAAGTAACAGCTTGTGTGCTATGCTAAAGTAGGCTAGGCTGTAATGAGAAGAGCACACAATGTCTGTTTTTTTGCTGCTGCCACCTTGTCAACAAAGTAAACTCCTGCTCATGACCAATTAGCCGTATATAAAAATGTCTGCATTGACTTTGCATGTGTTAACAAACGGGTGTGTGATCAGCTGCAGTATGTTGGGCGCTAATGAGTGAGCTATCGTCCTGCCATTGACGTTAAAGCTGCTTATGTACAGAATCACTGAATACACAGCAGTTAATGCAGACTCCAAACAGCAAGTGTTGGGTTGAAAATGCATGGAGGACAATATGGAGGCTGCTGCTCCCATAGGAGCACTGGATTTAAAACCATGAAGTACAGATGAGTGTAATGTTGTCAATAAACCCAGGTTCAATCTGTGACCTGTTAGTGGTGGAGTGTTGTATTCTATAACCAGAATCTGTACAAGAAATTCTATGGGCTGCTTTCAGGTAATGAAAATGTTGCATTTGTAAATATAGGTTTTGTTAAATTTTATTTTGAAAGGAGTATTTGATCATTTTCACCTGTATCTCCATCGCCATGGACTCTCGATCAGTCTGTATTGTATTCCTTCTTTGCCCGGTTGTAGTACCCTTTTAAGCCCCCGTATGCCACGTAATTTTTGTTTCACTCCATTTCTTCAAACCCTTTTGCATTTTTTATTGAGATCACTTCATGTACCTTGATTTCCTAATGCTCACAGTGCACTTATGACAGTATTTATTAATGTTCTTTCAATCTATTCAGTCGTAGTATAAAATGGAACGTTTAAAGTGGTCATACTATGAAAGACACAGTTTTTCAGGTTTCTACATGTACAGTGGTCCTTTCTAACCCTACCAACCCCTAGAATATGGAAAACAAACAGGTTGTTCATCGACTCCGTTTCACAAACTTGTGAAACAGTGCTCAAACACGCTGATCAGGACCAGTTCCTTTCGTGACCTAATGGGAGTGACTGACAGAGGAGTGGCTGACCCCATCTGAACACAACCCTCTCCCCGGATCAGGGTGTGTTCATCAGGTAGCAGACATGCAAGGTGCTCAGGTGTTGGTTGTAAAAAACAACAAAACAGCTGCTACTCAGTCTCAGCTCATCTGAGAGACTTTTAGACAGCTGAAATTCAGGACTATGGATCAGTTTGGGTCAATACATTTATAGTATGGAGTAGTTGGATGTCTGACGGCTGTGTGGAATTCAATAAAAAGTGTATAATAAAGGACCTTTAAAGTATACTTAATGTCATATTTGTAATCAAGTTAAGAAATATATTGCAATATTCAGCAAGAGCATTTTATCAAGCTTTTGGAACTATGGAGGCATCAGGGTTTCTTTACACGTCTATCCTTCACTAATATGGATTCTAAACTGAGGGATGGTTGCAAACCTGCTGATTTAGACATTGCTAATGTTGCCAAATGAAAAAACGTAATTGAATGAGAGAAAACTGCTTGCAATGCATTTTTTTTTATATATTTAAGAAATCCTGTTGGAAATACTCTATCTTCATTGCACAGCAAGGCAGTTCCCTGTTTGAATCCCACTCTTTTGCATATTTGCATGTTCTCTCGTGTCTGTGTGGGTTCTCTCCAGGTTCTCCGGCTTCCTCCCAACTCCAGAAACATGCACTTCAGGTGATTGGCCGGTCTCAAAATTGCTTGTAGGTGTGAGTGTGTGATGTCTGACGTATACACTTTCAGTCACTAAAGAGCGGGCTTGCCTCAAAACTATCATCTTTGATGGGGAGGAAGCTCACACAGAGGAGCAAGTTTCTGTGAACAACCTTTTCCCTAGACGTCACAAGGTCACGGATGCAGTACACATTCATTTCAGGCTTTATAGAAACCACTTCATTAACTGTAGAGTCCCATCTGTCTGCGACTTTCTTCACCCCTTTCAGAACACGATTAGCAAGCAGGACTCAGTCACCCACAATGAGTGGGGATCCTTTCACCCTGCAATTGTAACTCTCAGCCTGACAAGCCTGTGCTACCATACTGTTTTGCTGGGCAATGCTTGCAACCTCAGACAAGTCTCGCCTCAATTGAGAAACAAAGTTGCCATGGTCAACAACAGCACTGTTGGGGAGGACATGCTGGAACACAACATCAACAGGCAGATGTGGAATCCTCCCAAATATGAGAAAGAATCGGACAAAGCCTGTGGTCTCCTGCTCAGTACAATTGTGACAGAAGGTCAGCATCTGGAGCATTTGCGGCCACCTGGCCTTGCACTGCGAAGGCAGAGTCCTGATCATGCTTCCAAGAGGCCTGTTGTATCCTTCAACAACTCCATTCCCCATAGGATGGTACGGGGTGGTGTGGAATTTTTCAGTACCAGCTATCTCGACGAGTTCCTTAATGAGTCGACTCTCAATGATGGACCCCTGGTCTGAATGGATGAGTCCAGCGAATCCATAAATCCTGAAAAAGTCAGTCCATAGACTTCGGGCAATCTGCTTTGCTGACTGATTCCTATAGGGGAACATGTGGGACAACTTGGAGAAGTGATCTGTAACCAGAACATCCACACACTTTATCAGTCTGTTCAGCTGTCCAGAAGTCAATACAGACTAGTTCCATAGGTTCAGTTGTGTAAACGCTCTCTAGCAGAGCACAGTCATTATGCTCTGGGGTCTTCCCGACAATACAGTGGAAGCAGTTTATCAAATGGTTGATGATGTCCTGTTCTATACCACCCAAAAGAACTTCTGCCTCACGAGAGAAAGTGTGTTAGCTTGCCTCTGCTGACCAGCTGAGTCATGTATATCTTGGAGGACCCGGGTCTTCATGGAATCTGTAACAACAAACTAGCGAATGGACATGTTCATCTGTCTGTCCTTCTTTGCTCTGCCATTCATGATAGAGTTTGGGCCAATGTCTCAACAGTTTCACCAAACCGCGAGACTCATCAGCACGCTCACGCCTAGTGGGCCTCTTGCGATGCTGGACATAAAAGAAAGCCCTGCCCAAGACAGCACCAGCTGGCAGTTAATACATCTGAAAGCATCCTGAACTGTGCTATCCAACATACCATTCACTTGATTCAGCAGCAAAGTGTAGGGTTCAGTCACAAGACGGTGGCTCATGCATGACCTGACAAACGGTTCTCTACTCAGTGCATCGGCGACCACATTCTTTGTGCCAGGGACATAGTTCAGATCAAAACTGTATGCTGCAAGCTTTGATACCCATCTCTGTTCACACGCATCCAACTTGGGTTTAGTCAATATGTAAACAGATTATTATGTGTCCAGAAAGAGAAGCTGTGTCCTTTCAGCCAGTGACTGAGCTTGTCACACACTGCCCATTTTAGAGGCAAAAAAACTCCAGTCCGTGTGCTGAATAGTTCAGTTGAGACTGTGAGAGCATCATACTGGCAAACACCACTGGTCTAGCAATCTTCCCATCAGGGGGCAACTGTGACAGGACAGCTCCTAGGCCATCAAAGCTAGCATCAACTGCAAGGCTGGCGGCATATCAAAGTCTGGATGGATTAACGTGATACTCTGCAAAAGCTCATGTTTTAAGGCTCTGAATGCTTCTATGCACTCATCTGTCCAGTCATTCTGTGAGACTTCACAGGATGAGAGGTCCAACTCCTGTGTAATGAGTCACTTGATGATGTTGCCACCCAGAATCATATCATCACATTGGTCTGGCACAACAAAAAACTGGGATTATCACCTTTTATCCATAAATAGATACAGTGACTCACTTGATCTCCATTGTCCTCCCCTTCACATAGATCATTCAGTTCCCTGTTGACAACAAGGATGGGGACGTCCGCCCTCTGGGTGATTGAGTCTTGAATAGCCAGCCAGGTGATACAGGAAGCACAGCCCCCCCTCTTGACAGTGCGTGAAGGCAGCGTGACAGCTGTCTTTACATATAGAACAAGGTATGTCATTCAGGCCCTCAATCCTCGGATACCTGTTGCTGCTATTTGGCCTTCTTTTGGCCTTGCACATTCTCTAGAATGCCAATCAATATCTCAAGGGTCGGGTTGTCTTGACTCACAGTTGTTTTCTGTTCAGGTTTGCCTGTGTTGAAAGTATTATTAGGGCTCACCTCAATTTTATTCAAGTTGACTCTGTTATACAACTCAGCTGAGGACCTAAGTCTGCCTTCTAAATGATATTCATCAAACACTTCCTGAACCTCACGAGCTGACCACTTGTCAACTGTCTTAGAACTAAAGGTAAGAGCCAAGTTCCTGCTGGGGCAGTGCCTGATGAAGATATGTTTAACTTCAACAGAAGGGTTGTCAAACAACGTTCCCTGTGCATTTAGACAACTGGCAGCAACAGCAGCTCAAGTGGGTGTTTATTCTGCATTCAACCAAAAACAGACACAGGAGACAATGTACAGCAGTGGTCCCCAACACCCCGGCCACGAACCGGTACCGGTCCATGGGTCATTATGTAACGGGCCGCACAGAAAGAAAAAATTATTTACATTACTATTATTTATTTCGGAGTCTGAAAGAGTTTTTATTTTGAAAAATTACCCGAGTCTCTCTTACATCCGTCTACGCCAGTGGGCTCCAACCACCAGGTCATGACCCAGTATCAGATCGCAGGCCATTAGGTACCGGGTGGCACAGGAAGTTTGACTTTCTTTTTCTTATTGATTACCAGTCTAAAGATGTTTTATTTTGAAAAGTGAGATCTGTGTGGAATGACGCACAGACAATTGCGTGCGTCTGTCCCGCTTGACAGGTCTCACTCGCTCGACAGGTAACCAGCCGTTACCCCTAAATTAAGCGCACACAACTGCTCCAGTGTTCTGGATTAAAGTCAAGACAGATTATCCTGAGACCCGAAAAGTATCTTAAACCCTGTTTCCATTTCCAACCTCCTGTCTTTGGGAAGTGGGATTTTCTGTAGTGACCGTAAAGAAAACCAAACTGCGGAGTAGACCGGACGTCTGGAACACACTTCTGATGTACTTGTCTCCATTACCCCTCGATCAGCGGTCCCCAACCACTAATTCTCATTATTGTAATTATTATTATTTGATTGATTTGTTTACCCCTTTATTGGAAATGATCAGTATTTCTACTACGTTGAATGCACTAATTGTAAGTCACTATGTTTCAAAATAAACCTCATCAGTGCATTTACTTCAATCAATTTTTTGATATAATTCTTACCATTATTTTGTTTCCAGAGATATTGATTATCAATTTATGAAAGAAAGGTTGTTTATTGTCTGTTGATGGCAGCATTTTACATAAAACCACTGTGGATGATTTATTATCAGACGACAGCTGTCCTGGCGTCATTAACGATTATATTATCGAGCAAATGACGACCGGTTCGTGAAAATATTGTCTTCGGTGAAACCGGTCCGTGGAGATAAAAAGGTTGGGGAGCGCTGGTCTACAGCGTGGCAATTTGTGAACCGAAGCACAGTCCTGGCAGTTCTGTCTCAGGGAAATCCAGGCATGTAGAACAGTACATGGTGTAGTTTCCCCATTTAGCGGGATTTTAACTACAATCTATTTTAACTAAAACCTATTCAACTATGTTTTACACATGTTTCTGTGTAAGTTACTTATGAAACCCTGTGTTTTTCAGGATCCACCCCACATCTGGTTTCTTTGAGACCTGCCCTCCTGTCCACTTTCTGATCAACAAAAACTTAAAGTCACCTCCTATGTAGGAAATAATCTTATATATTATAGAGTTATAATGACAGTTTCAGGTTCATGAGTCAGACTAGCCAACATCAACTAGTTCAGATAACTGGAAGAAAAAAATATTTTGAAGCAGCACAAGAAGCCAAACAGATGGATTCTTCCTGGTAAACAGCCTTAAACCACTGAACAGAGCTCACTGTTACAAACATGAAATATTTAAATGTATAGTTACTAAAAAATGTACCACAGCTGCTTCAAACAGAACCTGAGAAGAGCCAAAAGCTGTTTATCGATTGAAACACAAGAAAAATAAATTATTAATGTAATGAGCTGTGTGGTGTCTCCATAGGATGGATGGACGGGCAGACGGACGGACAGACAGACAGACAGTAAAAAGTGAGCAGAGTTTGTCCCAAGAGAATACCCTCCTGACTTTAAATTCTAACCTTATCATCTCTGCTCATTTTTTTCTGAATCACACTGAATTTTAATTTTACAAAATAAGCCAACAAATTCTGTTTGGTGTCAACTCATCTCTAAAACAATGAAGCAGGGTCATTTAAAACCCTGGTGTCATCCTCATGTTGATGAACAACCATCTGCGAGTCTGTTTGAGGCGAATACATCAAACAATTTGACTTGAGAGGAAAATATTAATACGCTCGACTTTTCATGAATGGCCTCATGGCCAATCGCTCTCTGTCTGAAGGAAAGTGTCCAAATAATGAAACTCAACAAATGTTTCCATATTCTCTGACAAATATAGATTATAAATCTATATAGCTAGACATCTTTTCCCTTCCAGTGTGTGTGTGTGTGTGTGTGTGTGTGTGTGTGTGTGTGAGTGTGTGTTTCTTTGAAGCGAGATCTCTATTTTACTTCATTTATCCCGGTGACCTCTCTAATTAGCCTCCATTCAGTCCCACACAATAGCTTTCTCCTCTCTACTGTAACATCTCAGCCTGTCTGTGTCGTGGTCGTGATTAGCGCACCTCTCTATTCACTCGTGTGTTTAAATGGTTTATTACTGCTGGACCATGAGATTAACTGATCATCTTTTAAATCTAATTTGCATAAAAGCCATGAATTGATCAAGGTTACAGTGAAAGAATAAAGTGTCTCCACCATGTGTGAATCCTGCCGTTGATGCAGAGATCTTTTGAGCAGTTAGCAAAGGCATCGCTCTGTGTTGTACTAAATTTATTAAATGTCTTTATAGTTAACTCCAAAGGTGTGGATCTACTGGACGGATTCTATTTGCACATCATGCTCTTATTTATTTCATATCAGTGACAACAAAAGAGGGAGACAAGCAGTCAGACCTGCAGGTTCTTCACCAGCGTTGATTCGGCGCCTGTGATTCCTTCAGACGAGCCGCAGCATGTTTTGAATTAATCTCAGAAGGGACTTCTGATGGAAGCAACATCACGTAGATAGAGCAGGTAGAAAGTCAGATGTAAGCGAAATGAGAACTATGCAGCCGACTGATGGTTACCTCTGGCAAAAGCACTAAAATCAGGGAGGAAAAGAACAAATCTGAACAAATCCACACAACACAACCCAGCCTGACTGAAGCCCCTCACTGCATACAGACTGAAAGGGTCCGACTGCAGCTGGTAGTAATCCCCTCCACTAAAAAACAGCTATTTTAACTTAATAGAACTTTGGTTTTACTGTAGATTTAAACTCTAACCCCATGAAGCCATAAATATCATATTCGATTCACTCAGCCTTTCAAGATTTTAATACTTCTTTATCATAAATTTGACTTTTTTTCTGTCCGATAAACTAGATCTATACAGACACGTGCATCTGCATTTTCCATGTGAAAAAAATTTGAATATAGCCATAATTTTACAAACTAAAGTTCATATATACACATTTTTGTAATTGGTAAGTTTTCATTAGGCCTTATTTTCCAAAAAATAGATTTTTCTGTCAGTTATTTCATTGTTCAGGATTTAAAGATTTAAAATTTTCATTTTTTTAATTTTAATTTTAATTTTTTTACCTATTTGATTTCAAATAAAAACAAGATGTCACCCATAAAGTCATCTCTGTGAACATCCAGACTGATCTCACCGCTTCAAGAGCAAACAGTGAGGATGATGCTGATGCTGTGATGAGATCCTGAACATCTATCATGTCACCAAACTGACGGGACGGCGCTTTGTCCTTTTTGTGTTTGAAAAGGAAATGTAGTTCTAAAGCAACAATGCATGAAGCATGAGTAAGCTCTGCTGTTGTCTGAATTCATTGCAGGTAATGGAGCTGAACCCCGAGTCATGAATCACGGGGTCCTGACAGGGTCTTCAGTCATTTAAAATACATTCAAGACCCAACCTTAATCATAGATTCTCAATGAATATTCTGAGTTATTCATTCATATTAGGTAGCATTAATATTAGATTTTACCGTCATCCAGAGGCATTTCTTGCATGGTTGACACTTTATTCTTTAATCTGATGGTCATATTATGCAGCCCCATTCCTCTGTCTTCCAGCATGACCTACAAAGATTCTCTGTTACCTGTTAAAATGGATTGTAGTGGTTTCCTGCTTTACAGGCTGATTTCTAACATGCTGCACTAAAGAATACAGATTTTTGCCCAACATGTTTTTCCTTGGATCCTTGGGAGAACACAACGATATGAGGAGTTTTTAATGTGTGTTTTCTTATAGTAATTACAGCTCTTAAACATATAGGCTTGCATTAGCCTGCCAGTGGTGTCTATTTCATGCAAACATCTATTTCAGTCATTTTTCAAACCGTCTTTTGATGTTCCCTTGAAAACTCAGTTTCAAGGGGTCATGTGACCCACGCAGAGGAGGCCCGGCTGGCCCCCGGGTTCAAACGCACAACCGTCTTGGTACTTTATGTGTACACCTGCTTAATTTCCAACGCATTATTTCTGCTTCTTCCTTCTTCTGCCGGTGTGGTTGTGTTGAAAGCGCCCACACACACAGAGTCGCCTCTGGGCCCACAGTCACCTTAATCCCCCGTTTCAGACAGGCATGACTTTGTTGCATTCATTGATGGGTTTATTACGGTCAGAGTTAGCTTATCGCTTTTCTACCTCCATTTAGTCGTGAGTAAAAAGATGTTCAGTTAAGCGTTAAGTCTTAAGTACAGATAGGAATAATTACTTGTTTGTTAGACTCTAAATAAAAATAAACATTCCAGGACATGGGATTGTATTTCCACTGAAGGACTGCACTTAAACGATGTTAGTTTTAAAGCATGCATTAGAATAATTTTATAAAATCAGAATGGAACTGTAGAGCAGTGTTTTGCCTTAAATGAAAGAAAGTCACTTCCAATTCTTTATTGATTACAGTCTACTAGTGATAATGGTGCTGACCTAACACCACAGTTGACTTTATATCAAGACATTCGCAGCAACAGAAAGGGGACATATTTAGAGGAGCGTTCACTCCCACTGGGTTCAGCTGAACAGGAAGTGTGGCCCTCAGACCTTCACAATTAAAGCTGTGGGTGGACATTCTACAGAGAGGCAGAGGTTAACAGTAACGGTAGGAATCATTTGTTCTTCACTGTTACATAACTGACAATCATGCATTTGAGCAGCGGCTGCGTATAATCATAACGTGTCATAACAGTCATGTGATCATATCGCTGGCTGCGCTCAGTCAGAACACTTCCTTCGATAAAAGCACGCTTTCTTCTGTGAATAAACGTCAGCTCAAAATCCTCGTCGTCCAACGTCTGCAGCGTGACAGATCTTAAAAACGGGAGTGGAGCAACGGGGTTGTGGGTGTTCTCGCAGCAGCGCGACTGATCTGAGAACAGCTGGAGAGAAAACACCAGAGTGTTTCATCACCACAGCAGAAAGATCGCAGAGCACCACCAGTCCTGAGTTCTTTGTTTAAAACACAGCATGGGATTCTGATCACTTCATTTGGAAATTTTTGATAAATAAAATCACGACTTTGTCCTTTTTCTGCAGATCTTCTCCTCGATTTAACCCTTAGACCCCTGACCTATTTTGGTTGTTTTTTGGTACATCTGATACTTGTCTCTATATACCACATTAAAAATGACTTAACATACCCATGCTTGGTAATTTTATCTTCAGCACAACTTCAGCTATATGAAGAGATAGTTTTTATTTCCCTATAACTTACTATATTGACATATTGGGGCAAAATAGGCACACAGTCAAATTCAGAAATGGAAAAATTGTATTTTATTGCACATAAAAACCCCAAAACATGCTCATCAAATAGATTATGAACTCTAAAAGGTTTGCCATAAGCTTCTCACATAATTATATACAGTTTGTGTCACTTGTGCCAATTTCAAAGGAGTTTTTCAAAATAAGACAAATCGTGAAATGCGCGAATCGCCAGGCACGTTTGCGTCACACCACAAAATGCACCAATCACTGTACATGTTTGCATCACGTGACAAAATGCACGAATCGTGAGACATGTTGGAATCACGTGAATACATGCATCACGGCTTGTCCGACGGCGACGACATGGACAGAAACACGGCGCCTGTCGTCTGACGATAACGAGCCGTTTGAATCGCGTGTCATAGATCAAATGCAAACGAAGCAGGCAAGAAGAACTACATGCGTGTGCTGCAGTCTTTATTTGTGTTATGTCACGTGTTCTAAATGTAACCATGAGCATGTGGGAGGGTGTGGGGGGGGGACATGTTGTCCTTGAATCCGTGTAAACAAACTGTGGAAGCACTCAGGTCACATTTAATTGATACCCAGGTTTGTTGGAGAACTCCATTCTAACCTTCTCACACACACCCCCCCTGCATGCAGACTGTATAGAGCCGGTTTATGAAAGCACCCCAGTGCTACATACACTAGATGAGACATCAATTCACTTCTAAGATGTAGATGTAATCTTTTTCCCAGCTGTTCTCCATTAGTCTTGTCATTCAAACAGGGTTTCTAAAGGTAACAGAAACGTGTGACATTTGGTCATCCTGTATTCTTTTTTCTTTTCTCCACATGCATCATCTGTAGGTGTGAGTCGCCAACATGGACTGACAGATGTGGGAATGCTAACCTGTTCCTTATTCACACCCGTCCCTTTGGATCCGTCAGACCCTCGGTTAACGTGGCGTGACACGCTCGCTGCCATCACTCATTAACACGGGGTGGGGGGGGGGGTGAAGCCGCGTCGGCGCTGCTCAGCTGAAGGAGCAGGTGGTCACTCGTCCGGGTGTGGAGGTCAAAGGTGAGTCTGTTTTTTTTTTTTGACAAATCAAAAGCAGCACAAGAAGATTCTTGAAAAGTAGAGAAAAAAAAAGAAATAAAGTATACCAAACAAATTATCTCCACCAACAAAATCCCCCAAAATCCCACAGAGCCACGACCCTGACAGTTTGATTGGACGGCGCCTTGTTTACTTCCTGTTTTCTTTTCTGTTTTGGGGGAAGAATATACTTGAGGAGTTATTTCTTCGACCTTTAATTGGACAAAACTGGACATAGAAGGCTGAAATTTTAGAAATCCTCTTGGGCTTGGAAATATTAATGGAGAAGACATTTGAAAGTTATTATGATTGATTGATCTAAATGAAGAAACTTTATGACACAGGGAATAATATGTTCATTTAAGACGTATTAGGAGGGCGTTGTGAATGCAGCATAAATGTCCCCACTGTTTCCACAATGAGGTTCTTGATTTTCATCACTGCTAACGCTGCAGACGTCTCCAGAGGCCTCCAGTCGTTCCACATGAATTTGAAATGTTTTGAATCGACTCATTTTTCATTTAAATTATTGTTTGCAGCTCTCGATTACCAGTTCATACAATGGTGCTCTGTGTTCCCAGTTCATGAAAGCATTTAGATATAGCATGGAAAATAAATATAGAGCAAAGAAATGGAAAAATAACAAAGCCACAGGAGGATGACGGATAAACACAAGAGATTGAAATAAAAAAAAGTCAATCCAGCTCTGTGTTCAATAAAGTGATGCCAGCAGCTGTTTATTGTGCTTTTTGTCTTTAAAATGCAATAATGAGATGTTTCCCACGTTCAGCAGGCAGGGAACTTTTCAAAGATGAAAATTCTAGAAGTGGAATAGTCAAATGTTTTGGGGTTTTTTTTATTTGAAAATTAAAACACAATAAAAAAAATGATAGTCTGATTTTACACCTCTGCAAACGTGATTTAAACAATGTGGACTTCACTTAGAAAGCATTTCTCTAGTCAAAGTGTTTTAAAACACAAACATTCACCCTGGAATTCAGTGGGTGCAGGCAAGGAGCAGTAACTGTTCAAATATTCACCCCCCAAACCAGACACTTAGACAGAGTTCATGTTACCTCCAGAAAGTAGTGCATCCCTGGGATGCGCGTCGAGAAAAATGTGTGCATTCCAACATGACGTTTATGCATCCCAAAAGTAATAACAGAATATACGGTAGAAGCGTACGCAAGGATTGATAATTTCAATTCAATTTATTGAAATTGATTAATTTAAATGATTTTATTAAAACGACGTCATATCTGTTTAAGTGAAAAAAAAACAAAAAAACGTAAAATTACAAATTGGTTTTATCAACATGTTAAACAGTTTTAGAAATAGTGAAAGATGTAATACAGTTTTTTTCACTTTTGCTTTTACTCAATAGTTTTCTTTACCTTTAATTCATATATTCTCCTGTGGACACTGAACCAAGCTGACAGAACCTTCTCCGTCAGTCATATCTGTCGCTTTTTCTTGATTTACGTTTGATTTTTCTTCATTCATTGTCACTTGACATGATGATAGTCAATCAATCAATCAATCCATCAATCTTCATTTGTATAGCACTTAATCATATCAGCAGACATCTCAAAGCGCTTTAACAGACAGACAAACCCAACAGGACTCTTATTGTTGCTCTGGAGGGTCTGACTAACTCCTCGTTCTCACTGTAGCACGTAAAACAAGCAGACGTAGATTTTTAATAAGGCAGAATCACGCCGGTGAGTCTCGTGATGAGAAAGTCAAAAAAATAACGGCAATTTCTAAATTTAAGTGGAGAAATGGATACTGAACTCCTGATAGATGGGGAAAAACTTGACCACGGAGCTACGTTTACAACTGCAATTCAAAGTCTAAATGAGAGTAACGTTTGTCAAGTCATTTTCAAAGACTAAATCAGTTTTTAAGTGACCAAAGTAGACAATATTCAAAAGGCATAGTGTAAGTGAAACAGACCATTTGGTGTCACCATCGACCTTTGAAGACAAACTGAAAACGTTGTAATGAAAATAAATTAAAAAGAATTTTACATTTAATGTTCACAGTCTTAAGCTCATTATAATTAAGAAATATTCCAAAGTAATATAGCACACACACACACACACACACACACACAAAGGAAAAAAAAAAGGACAAAACAGAAATTTAGAAAATACCATCTGTCCCCTCATCACAGCTCTGCCATCCATTCCCAGTTCCCTCAGAAGAGAAAACAAAAAAGAATCATCTCCATCTGTGCTGTCTACTAGATTCTCATTGGTTGTATCCACCAATTACATATTTTTGGTCTTGCTTGCGAGATTGATCAAAAATAATTTACAGCATTTACACCTGCAGTAATACTGAAGTAATACTTCTTCTCATGCAGTTGCTATAGGAAGCTTGTCACCAGTGCTTCCAGTGACGGTGATTCATTTTTTCATCGTGACCTCCGAAAAGTCATTTGAAAAATGAAATGATTGAAAACCCAATAGCAGTAGTTTAAAAGGTGAAGTTTAAATTCTGATTACTGTGATTCTGTCAGGAAAACCAGCTCATTTTTACAGTTGGAGTAGGGTAAATGATTGCCTGCTGCATTATTGCACTAACGCTAATGACAGTGAGCAACAATGGTGCGTAATTACAGTCTTATGGAGTATTTGCGGTATGACTGCTATATGTGAATGTACATGTATTTGGAGCCCTGATGTGACCATAGACGCCCTCAGAGAGACTTCTACTGTAATAGGTGAAATGCTGCCAGCTGTAGAGTTAAAGAGAGCTCAGATGAATGAAGTCATTCCCAGCCAGGTGTTTCATTCAGAATAAGAGTTGAACCAAATAATGGCTCATCAAATGAGCTATTTTGCTACTTTTTTGTCTACAGCAGCATGAATTCCAATCAGGAGCTGAATTGCTCCCAATAGCAGCGACTGTATGGCGCTGAAAGGGAGACGTGTAGTGGAGCCTTCTCTTAATGTGTGGAAATGAAACGATGGAGAAAAGACACCCTCTCATTAGACAGCCTGAATTATAATCAATAATTAGAATTGGTTATATCCTATAGATGTATTTAAAAACAATTATTCACTTTGTTTCTTTATTTATTATATTTCCAGATTTTCAATCCGTCTATTCAACATTCACTCTGCTTTCTTCGTTTTCGCGGGTCACGGGGGTTGCTGTCCTAGCCTAGAAGACTACATTTTTATCGTGTTACTGATTTCTATTTTTATACATCTTAGCTATCTTTTAGCAGCTTTTATGATCATTAAGTCATGATAAATAGAAAACTAAGTCCATTTCTGATACCATGCATGAGACACGTTGATGACTTCACCACCGTCGGGCATTACGGTCCAGTTTGCAGTTGAACACCAGAGGCAGACAAACTTTGTCTTCATGGCCAACTTCCTGTCTCTGGACGTCGTGTGTTTCACTTCTTTTCTGACCCCAGTCATGTGTTCTGTGTTTCTCCATGTAGTAACAGGTAAAGCTCGGCCCAGCACTCATCAAACTAACAAAAACCAGATCGTTTTTTTTCTGTTAGAGGTCACAACAACGTATAAAGTTGCCCCTGAAGTGGCAATTGTAAGCCATGGTGAGTTTTGCTGCATTGTGTGAACGTCACGTGGCTGACACAATGGAAGAAGACTGAAGCTGTGGCTCACTAGTGGAGTGGTCGTCTGTTTACCAGGTGGTCTGTGGTTCAAATCCTAACACCACAGACTATATGCCAAAGTCTCCTTGGGCAAAACACTGAACCCTAAACTGGTCCTAGTGGGTGTTCCAGTGGTGTGGGAGTGATGGTGTGAATGGTTCCCACTCCTGAAAAGCAGCGGCTGCCTGTTACCACCAGTGTGTGAATGTTGGTGTGAACGGGTGAATGCTGGCTGCTGTTTAGAGCACTTTGAGTAGTGAGTCAGCGTAGAAAAGTGCTCTATAAGTACACTGCATTTATTATTTTCCAGTGTCACAACCTCGTCCCCAGCTGAAGTTTGGTTGGTCCATGAAGTGCCTCTGGCCTGTCACTTGTTTTTTTGTTGGAGTCTCAAATATGTTTTGTTAGTATAGTGATGCAATTATTTTATTTTATTTTTTAATTTTTTTTGGTGAAAACAGAGCTGCCAATAAGAAGGATGACAATTTTTCTGATTTTCAATGCAACATTGATATCAATGACAATCTTATTTATGAGTGAGAAGTGGTCATTCTAATATGACTTTAACACAGAAGAAAAGGAAAAACAGTCAATTTGACATTAGATCAAACCAGCATGGAGTTGTGTGTCAGGTTCCAATCCCAGACAGGAGTTTTAAGGTGAGTTAAGATCCAACGTGTTAACGTGACAGAGCTGCTCGTACTAAACCTACGTACTTATCGCCAGGAAGTAACTGAATTTAATGACTGTAAAAACTAATCCTGGCTTAAATTCAACATGTCATTGCAAAAAAAAATGAATTCATGAATAATATTTTAAACCCATACTGCGAAGCTTCTTGCGCTATTGGAAATGCAGCAGTATCACCATAAAAACACACAATAAAATAAATATAAGTTAATATAGTTATTATTGTATTAGTACTGTAAATACAAGTAAATAAGAGCATTAATGTTGTCCTGCCAACCTGGGCCAACAGTGCTCCATATCCCACCAACATGATGGTCTAATTTTCAGGAACAGAGCTTCCATTCTGGACCCATCCACCCATTCTGTCTAGTGGGGTGGGGGTGCAGTAGAGGTGTAGCATGTCTCAGCTGACATAAGGTGGAATAAAGGTCCATCACGTGTTCATCAGGGCTGACAGATTGAGAGACTAACAATATTCACATTGACATGTACACACTTGGGCAATAAAGACACACTAGTTCATCTATATTGCATCTTTTCAACTGTGGGAGGACTTGTTGACTCTGTTGTGACCGATTTAGGTCTGTCTATAAAAGTTATGGACACAACCATTGACAAGGGGCAGCCCTGGTGGGGTTCAACTGCAACTGGAAACAAGTCCGGCAATGTGAACCAGACTCTGACTCCAGGAATAGAGAGACCGGAGAGCTCACACCAATGAGCCGCTAACCCCATGCTCCTGAAGCGCTCCCCAAAATATGCCTTGGGGGATATGGTCATAACTCCGAGCCTCCCTCCAGCACGCTCGCTAGAGTACGGAGTTGGTCCAGTGTTCCATGGTTCCATTCTCAACATCCTAGTTTGTGGTCTGGAAGCAGTCCCTGAGCATCACCCCAGCTTCTGGAGACCATCTCCTGACCTGGTTGCTACTGGCAGCCTCTTCACCAACGGGATGTAAATTGGCTGAAGATGGACTAGGTTGTGATCTGATTTACATAGTGGAGGGAGGGGGTGTCTGTGTATGCCTCCTAGGCATTAATGTATAACATTGTTTGTCCCCTTCTTCCTTGTGGGGCAGTCTATCAATCAATCAAGTTTTATTTATATAGCGCTTAATCACGGCAGCAGACATTTCAGAGTGCTTTAACAGACAGAGAAACCCAACTGAACCCTCCAGAGCATAAGCGACAGTGGCGGTGAAAAACTCCCTCATTGAGGAAGAAACTCCAGGCAGGACCCAGACTCTTTTGGGCGGCCATCCCATCCGCCTTGACCGGTTGGGTGGAAAAGAATAAATGGAAGATAAGGACAGGGTCAGAGAAAGAGAGACAGACAGTGTCAGATAGTCCAGATAGAGTCAGTGTCTTATTGGTTATAGGTAGACCATTTGATGCAGGCGCTGAATTGGGGACGAGAAAGTCAGGCTGTGTTCACCGACTCCTGGGTTGTTGCCTTCAATACATGTTCCCCATCATGTAGTTGGTATATTCAAGGCACAATTACAGCTGCATGGATGACTGTATGGTGGCATGGAGGAGGAAAGGAAGCAGGACCCCATACTCTGGACCATTGTTGGGAGCATCTAGGCATGACTGAAGTCACCTGGAATGATGACCAGAATCTCAGGGTGTGGGTCAGAAGAGCACAGTTGGTGGTACAGATGGCGTCACATGCTTTTCAGGGTCCGCCCTCAGTGGAATGTAGACAGCCAGAATAATGACGTGTGAAAACTCATGAACCAGGTAATAAGGCCTGATGCTAACAGCTGTTAGCTCCAAATCCCACTTGTAAAGCAATGCTGTCACACACACACATGTCCCAGGTGGCCCCGTCTGTTCCTTGTCTAAATAATAAGTTCACATCCTTTCCTCTTCCCGGTGGTGTTCATGTCCCGGTCCGCTCGTGTGGAAGAGAAGCAGGTCAGTTCAATGTTAGCATTGGGCACATTTTCCATTGGCCACATCTCGGAGAAGACAAACAGGCTGGTGTCGCCGTAGCGTCAGTTCTTCCAACTTGTTAGTGTTTTCACATTCCTCATGATGATGAAGGGAATGGAGGACTTGACTGGCCTCTGGCTGGTGGCTGCAACCGTTAGCTTAGCCTTTGTCATTGACCCTGTCAACTGTCTCGATATCTTCTCTGGATCTCGACAGAGATGACATTCTGGATCCTGGACCTCCTCTGGTCCATATGGACAGCATCTCCTCCCTGGACTACACCAGCCCAGTACTGCTGGCTTGCAGTAGTGGACTCAGTTGGAGGCTGTGCACAATAATAATAAAAAAAACCATTGTAAAATACATACCAACACTTTAACCTAAATTTTAGCCGTTTTGTTTTAGACTCTGTCTGGAGACCTCCCTGTTGTTGTTGGGTAAAAGAAGCACTGCTGTTTCCCTGAACAGTCCCCTGGATTTATTCATCATCCTCCCTGGTCCACATTACCCATAAGCCCCCTGTCCTGAATTGACCTCTTTTCTTGTATTCAGTTGTTCTTTCTTTTTTGTTCTCCCCCTTATTTGCGCAATTTTAAAAAAATATCGCATGTGGTATTTTTAGATATTTTTATTTCTAATCAATGTTTATTGGAATCACGTCTCATGTCCTCCTCGGTACAACAAATCTAAGTAGCCGCTTTTCTTAACCTCCTGATGTGGTAGATAAGGACATCGTAATTCTCTGGGTGCAATTCCCAGGGTGGGGCTGTCCGGTAGAGTTCAGATTGGTTATATTTCGACAATATCTTTGAGGGAAAGATATCACCACACCAATATAAACCAGGTTACAGCTCTGTGGTGCGAGATGGTTTTGGAGGAGGGAAAAACAGTCTCCAGTGGCTAATAAGTGATTTCAGCATACATAATTGTGCGGTTTGTCCTTCGTCTTCACCTTGGTGCGTTATTACCGACCTGTTCAGATCACATCAGTGATACAGGAGCATTGATCTTTACGGCTGAAGTGTCATACGTGTACAAGGGAGCTGCACTCATTAGACATTTATTGTTTAGTTGATTAATGATGCAGAAGCAGTTTATGAGCTGACCCTGACCCTACAATTGATTTTCATGTGGTGATTTGATTGAATTTTGCATTTGTGATTGCACTCAAAGCATTAAATGTTTGTGTAGTTAAAACATAACATTTCCCTCAGGAAAATCCTGAAAATATCACTTATTGACAGTCAAATAATTTGTCATTAGCAGTGAACATCTGTATGTTGATCCCTCAGCTCTTTAGTCACAACAATGATTCTCATCATCGCTGTAGAGAACGACACAAGAACATCAAATCAGACCATCACTACCTGGCAAAAAAGTAATTATGAATATTATATTCATTCTTTGGAGGATTTTATGATCAATGTTGAAGGAGGAGGTCATTCTTACTATGGAGAAACCATAAAAGCAGGAATCTGTCAGATTTCTGTCCCTGGAGGACACTGACCCAACAAAGGTTGATTCATCTTCTTAAGTAGATCCAAGATTCAGTTTCAGGATGAAAATTTCTTTATTTGGTTCATACATTTTGACAAATAATTTTAAAGAGATTATACATTTTTTCTTTTTTTTTCTTGTTTGTCTACGAGGTGATTCTGCGCTTTCACCAGTCTGCTTTATATTTACTAAATCACAGCTAAACAATGAGTTGTTTTTTTTTAAATCTATAACAACAGTTTCACTCTTTCTGTTACTTTTGTTGTATAAAACCTCCAAATTCAATTACAATTGTGTTGATTTTGAATTGTATAACTGAGCTGTATTTTAATCATTTTGTCATAAAGATATGCAGTCAGGAAGGAGTGTAACATCTCCGTGGACACACACTCAGGGGTGGGCTGGCAGGAGACCAACAACACACAGACCAGCTGTTGAACACTGCAGTGTGACGCCACACCTACACACAACAATTACACACAAGCAACTCAATCAGCACATGAGAGCTGCACACAGTCTGTGATTTAAAAGAATGACTCCCACGTGTCCAGAACAGTTACATAGCTGCACAGGATGACAGGAAATTACATCTGTATTCCATCCTAAATTGTAGTGTTAGAAATGCTGTCACGTCATTTTGGTTTCCACAAAAAAGGATCAAATTTTGATTCCACAAACACGCTGTAAGCACTAAGTAAACTGTCACATTCATTTCACCAAAGTGCCCGTTTAAAATATTAATTGAAAGTAAAAAGTTTATCTCAAGAAGGAAATTGTGTCTATTCAAAATATAGTGCAGTTTTAAAGCAGTAAGGTCTACAGATATTGTACATTATACACTCCTCCATCCTATTATATATATATATATATATATATATATATATATATATATTTATTTTTGTTAGCCCATTTAATTGCATAAGGAAGATCCCAAAAGAAATTGCATAATTTGAAAACCATGACTTTATTAGCTCATGTTTTCTTATGTCTTTCACATTAAAATAATTAAAAATAAACCCTTTTCATGTTTGTCTTTGAATGAAATATGTGAAATCAGGCACATTTTATCTAAGCTATTACAATGACCAACATGAATGCACTACGTTTGTATTTGTATTTAGAAGACTGTGAACTTATTCAGGCCTAATTCAGCAAAAATGACTTTGGTGCTAAAGGTGGAGTCGTCACACAAATCTTCTTCTTCTTTTCCTTTTTGGCTTTTCCCTTCAGGGGTCGCCACAGCGAATCAACCGCCTCCATCTAACCCTGTCCTTTGCATCCTCTTCTCTCACACCAACTACCTTCATGTCCTCTTTCACTACATCCATAAACCTCCTCTTTGGTCTTCCTCTAGGCCTCCTGCCTGGCAGTTCAAAACTCAGCATCCTTCTACCAATATATTCACTATCTCTCCTCTGGACATGTCCAAACCATCTCAGTCTGGCCTCTCTGACTTTATCTCCAAAACCTCTAACATGTGCTGTCCCTCTGATGTACTCATTCCTGATCCTATCCTTCCTGGTCACTCCCAGAGAGAACCTCACCATCTTCATCTCTGCTACCTCCAGCTCTGTCTCCTGTCTTTTCCTCAGTGACACTGTCTCTAGACCAAACAATATCGCTGGTCTCACCACAGTTTTGTACACCTTTCCTTTCATTTTAGCTGAAACTCTTCGATCACACATCACACCTGACACTTTTCTCCACCCATTCCATCCTGCCTGGACACGCTTCTTCACCTCTTTTCCCCACTCTCCATTGCTCTGGACTGTTGACCCCAAGTACTTAAAATCCTCCACCTTCTTGATCTCTTCTCCCTGTAACCTCACTCTTCCACTTGGGTCCCTCTCATTCACACACATGTACTCTGTCTTACTGCGGCTAACCTTCATCCCTCTCCTTTCCAAGGCAAACCTCCACCTCTCTAGCTTCTCCTCCACCTCGTCCCTACTCTCACTGCAGATCACAATGTCATCTGCAAACATCATAGTCCATGGAGATTCCTGTCTAACCTCGTCTGTCAGCCTGTCCATCACCATAGCGAACAAGAAGGGGCTCAGAGCTGATCCCTGATGCAGTCCCACCTCCACCTTCAACTCCTCTGTCACACCTACAGCACACCTCACCACTGTCTTACAGTCCTCATACATGTCCTGCACCGCTCTAACATACTTCTCTGACACTCCAGACTTCCTCATACAATACCACAGTTCCTCTCTGGGCACCCTGTCATAAGCTTTCTCCAGATCTACAAAAACACAATGCAGCTCCCTCTGGCCTTCTCTGTACTTCTCTATCAACATCCTCAAAGCAAATACTGCATCTGTAGTACTCTTTTTTGGCATGAAACCATACTGCTGCTCACAAATGCTCACTTCTGCCCTTAGTCTAGCTTCCACTACTCTTTCCCATAACTTCATTGTATGGCTCATCAGCTTTATTCCTCTGTAGTTGCCACAACTCTGCACATCTCCCTTGTTCTTAAAAATGGGCACCAGCACACTTCTCCTCCACTCCTCAGGCATCTTCTCACTATCTAAGATCCCGTTGAACAACCCAGTCAGAAACTCTACTGCCACCTCTCCTAGACACTTCCAAACCTCTACAGGTATATCATCAGGACCGACTGCCTTTCCACTCTTCATCCTCTTCAGTGCTCTCCTCACTTCATCCTGGCTAATCTTTGCTACATCCTGGTCCACAACAGTCACCTCTTCTAGTCTTTGTTCTCTCTCATTTTCCACGTTCATCAACTCTTCAAAGTACTCTTTCCATCTTCCCATCACACTGCTGGCACCTGTCAATAGACTTCCATCCCTATCCTTAATCACCCTAACCTGCTGCACGTCCTTCCCATCTCTATCTCTCTGTCTTGCCAGCCTGTATAGATCAGTCTCTCCCTCCTTACTGTCCAACCTAGCATACAAGTCATCATAAGCTTCTTGTTTGGCCTTTGCTACCTCTACCTTCACCTTACGCTGCATCTCCCTGTACTCCTGTCTACTCTCCTCAGTCCTCTCAGTGTCCCACTTCTTCTTAGCTAACCTCTTTCTTTGTATACACTCCTGTACCTCCTCATTCCACCACCAAGTCTCCTTATCTACTTTCCTTCCAGATGACACACCAAATACTCTCCTACCTGTCTCCCTGATCACATTAGCTGTAGTTGTCCAGTCATCTGGAAGCACCTCCTGACCACCCAGAGCATGTCTTAACTCCTTCCTAAAGGTCATGCAACACTCTTCCTTTTTTAGCTTCCACCATTTCGTCTTCTGCTCTGTCTTTGTCCTCTTCATCTTCCTCACCACCAGAGTCATCCTACACACCACCATCCTATGCTGTTTGGCTACACTCTCGCCTACCACTACTTTGCAGTCACTGATCTCCTTCAGGTTACATCGTCTACACAAGATGTAGTCTACCTGTGTGCTCCTACCACCACTCTTATAGGTCACCCTATGTTCCTGCCTCTTCTGGAAGAAAGTATTCACTACAGCCATTTCCATCCTTTTTGCAAAGTCAACTACCATCTGTCCTTCTGCGTTCCTCTCCTGGATACCAAACCTGCCCATCACTTCCTCATCACCTCTGTTTCCTGCACCAACATGTCCATTGAAGTCTGCACCGATGACAACTCTCTCACTTCTAGGTATGCTCTGCATCACTTCATCAAAGTCCAACCAGAATTTCTCCTTCTCCTCCAGCTCACATCCTACCTGTGGGGCATACCCACTAACAACATTGAACATAACACCTTCTATTTCTAGCTTCAGACTCATCACTCTATCCGACACTCTTTTTACCTCCAGGACATTCCTAACAAACTCCTCCTTCAAGATAACTCCTACTCCATTTCTCTTTCTATCTACACCATGATAGAACAACTTGAACCCTGCTCCTAAACTTCTAGCCTTGCTACCTTTCCACCTGGTCTCCTGGACACACAGTATGTCTACCTTCCTCCTCTGCATCATGTCGACCAACTCTCTACCTTTTCCTGTCATAGTTCCAACATTCAACGTCCCTACTCTTAGTCCTATACTCTTGGCGCTCCTCTTCTCTTTCTTCGTGCGAACGCACTTTCCTCCTCTCCTTCTTCGACCAACAGTAATCCAATTTCCACCGGCGCCCTGTAGGTCAACAGCGCCGATGGCGGTCGTTGTTAACCCGGGCCTCGACCGATCCGGTATGGAAGTCATATGTTTGATTCGCATCTTTGATTTGGCAAAAGTTTTACGCCGGATGCCCTTCCTGATGCAACCCTCTGTATTTATCCGGGCTTGGGACCGGCACAATAAGACACTGGCTTGTGCCCTCTTGCGGCTACATTTGCCCTCTTGCGGCTACATTTGCCCTCTTGCGGCTACATTTGCCCTCTTGCGGCTACATTTGCCCTCTTGCGGCTACATTTGCCCTCTTGCGGCTACATTCATTCTACAAATCATGTCTTTAAAATAAAGGATTTCTCTTCTCTCACATTAAAGAAAGCTGTTTTAGTGTTGAATGGTTAAAGGCTTATTAAAGTTTAAGCTGAAACACAACCTTTAGTTATGGCACCACCTTTAAATTATTAAGCAATAAATCAATCAGGACTTCTCAGAGCAAACTGGTATTTTTTTAAATATATATATATATATATATATATATATATATATATATATGTAAATTTTTATTATTTTTTTTTATTTTATTTTTTTACCTGCTTCTTATATTCCTTTCAAGTTATTCCATGTTTCAATGAAGCAAAACTGTTTCTTTCCATTTCATGACGGACTGCACCCACTGCTTCTGGAGGATGCATGGAACCACAGATCTTCACCTTATGATGCTTTGTGACGCCCGGTTTAATCGGATCAATCTGTCCTGGTCTGATCTGCCTTCTGACATGAGCTTCATCTGGAACATTAAAGTTTCTCTTTAGAAAAAGATGTGATGATGTAACCTCTAGGCTCCTGGTAGAAGCTCTGACTTCAGCCCCCATGTATCTGTAGAATCTGTGTGTGTGTGTGTGTGTGTGTGTGTGTGTGTGTGTGTGTGTGTGTGTGTGTGTGTGTGTGTGTGTGTGTGTGTGTGTGTGAGTGCATACAAGATGACTGTAATTGTCTTGTCTTCAGAAAATCCTTAAGATAATTGGATGGATGGACGGACGGACGGACGGACGGATCCCAAAAAATGAGATTACTTGATTATTTGGAAATGACACCACCGTCAGAGGCATTATAGATATCTATAAGTTGAATTTGTGCAGTAGTGCGTAACTTTCCAGTGTTGGTTTGTTTGAGTAAAAGTGTTGAGGCTGTTTGATAAACAATCTTTTTTATAAGTTACTATAAAACTCATTACATGGCTTCTCTCTCCACGGTGGTAAATACAAAAACTGGGATCTCAGGTAAGGACTTCACTTCACTGATTAGGTTAATAAAAATTTTTACATTACATCATTATAAAAGACTGTAAATGTTTTATTTGACACTTACAAGCTGGATTTATAAACATGTACATCAGCAGTTACTGCTATGGTTGTTGCCAATACTTCTTTCCAATTACATTTCACCATTAAATGATACAACAAACAGCATTGCTGTAAAATGAAGTGTTAGACATGACTCACAAAGTTGTTCTGTTGATGTAAAATTGTACGTCTTACAAAATGTACCGACGCGATAACATTTTTAAACAGCGTCTTTGAGGGTTTTTCTTATCTTTGCCAAAAGCTTTTGTTGTGATTCATTGTATTCTGCACTAATATTCAAGCTTGCACTAACAAAGTGAATCCAGGATATAGAAATAGGGTGATGGGGGGTGGGGGGGGGGGTCAGTAAACATACTTTACCTATTCAGGCCAGCGGCAAGGCCTCAGGCTAAAGTGCAATAGCAAAACAGTTCCCATCACTCACTCCCAGCTTCACTCAGAGCATCACATTTGTCTCATATTTCCTGCTTTTGAAAGTGTACTTTTTCAACTTCACACCTTGAAATTAAATGGCCTGATATTAAAAAGCGATGTTATTTGAAAGTTGTTAAGATGTTTGTGCAAAATAAAGGCCAATGAGAAAGTTTTCAAGTTGTTGGAGTTGCAACAATGACTGAAGAAAGGCTTCACCCTCCCTAACAGGGCACACAGGGAGACCGGTTAGCGAGCCGAATCAATATGAGAGCTTTATGCCTCGGGAGCGAGGGAGGGGAAGAGCCGGGGTGGAGTGGAGTGGAGTGGAGTGGAGTGGAGTGGGAGGAACAGGAAGAGATGCTGGTGATTCATCAGGAGCACATCTCTGTCTTGGGTTGAATGACTTTTAAGGACTTCCTTCGACTCGGCTCCTCGGGAAAGCACAGCAGCTGTCTGTACCATAACCTCCCACCACAAGCTGTGTGCGTGTGTGTGTGTGTGTGTGTGTGTGTGTGTGAGCCCCCCATAACACTCTAAAGGATTCTGCCCACTTCAGCATTTACTGCTGAAGCAGAGAAGTTCTATAGCTCACCTAAAACCGGTTATTTATTTAACTTTCTCTGCAATATTTTATAATTGCCTCGTACCAATTCATTGTATCTGTTAAGGTTCCATCACTAAAAATCCATTACCTTAGTAATTCACCACCCAGCACCTATAAGTTGAGGGTGTTGGTTCAGAGCAGCAGTATCTCTGTTAATCAGCTGCTATAATGATTTGCAGAAATGCTCCAGTTGCATCTCAGAAAAAGGTCACGCCCTTTTCCTGATCAATATCCACTTCCTGATTCCTGGTAGGGTATTCCACACGTTCTTCTCCCCACAAACACACTCAAAAAAATAATACTGCGTGTTACTTAATTCAATCAGGCAAACATTTTTACACTTGCAAATATTGAGTAGATATGAAAGCTCTCAAATCTGTTAAAACAAAACCTGAGTCATGAGTAAAATCTAAGTAATGTTTTCTAGTACATCTGAATGAATTGATTTACTCAATTTGTGTGGGTAATTTAACCAAATGTAACTGAATTTGGGGGGGTCGCACCCCAAAATGAGAGGGAACAGCACCTTGCTCAAGGGCACCTTGGCAGTGGCTGGGAGGTGATCCGACACCTCCCACCATCAGCTCACACTCTGAGGGACATCCGGGTGGGAGCTGGATTTGAACCACTGATGGCTGGGTGATCTGTCTTCAAAGACATCTGCTCTATCGCTGAGCCACTGCCAGAGTCAGGGACCAGCACCCCAAAATCCTAAAAAGGCGGAATCGATTCCCTTCTGTTTACTTGATGTTTTTAAGTTGTTAGTTACGTCTCCAATACGTCTCCAATGTAGACGTTTTAGAAGTGTCTAGGAGAGGTGGCAGTAGAGTTTCTGCCTGGGTTGTTCAACAGGATCTTAGATAGTGAGAAGATGCCTGAGGAGTGGAGGAGAAGTGTGCTGGTGCCCATTTTTAAGAACAAGGGAGATGTGCAGAGTTGTGGCAACTACAGAGGAATAAAGCTGATGAGCCATACAATGAAGTTATATGGCTCATCAGGGTCAGTGAGGAAAAGACAGGAGGCAGAGCTGGAGGTAGCAGAGATGAAGATGCTGAGGTTCTCTCTGGGAGTGACCAGGAAGGATAGGATCAGGAATGAGTACATCAGAGGGACAGCACATGTTAGAGGTTTTGGAGATAAAGTCAGAGAGGCCAGACTGAGATGGTTTGGACATGTCCAGAGGAGAGATAGTGAATATATTGGTAGAAGGATGCTGAGTTTTGAATTGCCAGGCAGGAGGCCTAGAGGAAGACCAAAGAGGAGGTTTATGGATGTAGTGAAAGAGGACATGAAGGTAGTTGGTGTGAGAGAAGAGGATGCAGAAGACAGGGTTAGATGGAGGCAACTGATTCGCTGATTCGAGACCTCTGAAGAGAAAAGCCAAAAGGAAAAGAAGAAAAAGTTACGTCTCCAATACAATTGAGTTGACTTGTTTAATAATTGCACTTATTAAAACTAACTGATATTTGTTAATATATTCTCAAAAAGGTTGGTGAAACATACACTTATTGTTCCAAATATTCAAACCAAATAATCTGTGAGTCAAATAATACTTTATTTTCAGTAAGTAAACTTAATTTACATGTGTCTAGTTCACACAAATATTCCTGTTGGAGTTTTACTAATTAATTTTGATGTAGTCAAATCAAATACTCATCATGATGATATTCAGAATTTTTATTGAGCATGCATAACTATATATTACTGTCACATTTACTAGGTCCTTGAATCATTTCTTAGAGTGTAATTCCCAGCTCCTCTGGGGTGATGGAGAGACATTCCTCGGCCAGGAGATCGTCCTGTCGGTGAATTCAAGTCTATTGCAGTCTCCTCCAAGTAGGATGTGTCAGTAAGACCTCCATGGGTGACCATGAAGGAAACAACAAAAGGAAGAGGTTAGCAAGCCAGCTAATATTACTACTCTTGTTCAACAGCAAAAAGGCCAAATCTACATCTAATTTCCCCTACGGGGATCAAAAAAGTTCTTTTTTTTTCCTCTTCTTCCTGCAGTTATTTCTTTTCTGAAGCTCTTGCCAACCACTTAAAGTCAGCATGACATTTGTTCTTTTCACCTAACTCTTAATCTTTCGTTGCGTCTCTTCCTTTTCTTAGCTTGACATCCTGTTTGGTCTGTTTTCCTCTGCAGAGATGGCTGTAGAGCCTGCTGGCGCAGGTTGAAGTGTCTGCTCTGGTTGTTGGCCTTTCTGTGGTGCCGTTCTCTGACTGTATTCTCATCTGGTTCCCCAAGGCGTGGCACCTGGAAATCATCCTCCAGCATCCTCTAGTCACAGAGCGATCAGACAGATCAACCACAGATTCACCCCTGGGACAAGAAAACAGATATATTTACCCATTTTTCTCCTCGTCTTGGATCTGTTCAGCCCTAGAGAACAGGGACGACCCTAGAGGATGACCTCCATCAGAGTTCTCCACCAGGGGGCAGCGCGTCCTGGTCTGACACAGAACTGGCGTCGGCGTCTTTGGCGAGGAACGTGAATGAATGAATGAATAAATAAATACATAAACTTTATGACACATAAATAAAGACACAGAGGAACAAATATTTAAGCGCAAAGCATGTTTATCAACGCATCTTCTTCGTGGGTCTGTTATACATCAGAAAATAGCCGGTTTTAGCTCCATTTGTACATGTAGACATGGGTCACATGCATGACATCACGACGGTTTTCGTCGCAGGGTCACGCCCCCCGGATAGAAAAAGTTGCGGATACACCGTCCGCACGACAACGCAGACCCAGCGTTTTCAAAACGATCCACCTTGGCCAGCGTTTTCAAAAAGTTGCGTTTCCGTTCCGGATATCTGCGTTGTCGTGTGGACGGAAGGCGTAAAAGCAACAAAAGAGTTGCGTTTTGAAAAAGTTCCAGCATCGTGTGGTCGGGGCCTCTGAGACAGTGGAGCAACTGAGGGATCTGGGGGTTAGTATTGATCTGGACCAGATTGAGACACGTCATTTACTACCAACTGGAGGTGAGAGACCACCTGCAGTGCTGAAAATGGAATTACTGCATCAGAATCACTTCAATAGTGGGAGCCTTTGCACCAATTTTGGAAACATCAAGGATTCCATAGAACAGTTGAACAACCATTCAACATCATCAATGTCAGAAACATGGATTAATGGACCAAAAAATGTGGATTTCTGCTTGGAGGGATAACATTGAGACTTTCAAGAGCAACATCCAGATGTTAGCCTTTAAAAGACTTTAAAGGCTAACATCTGGAAGTGGATGAACGTCTGTCAAAATTCAATGGATGAACCGGTTGAAAAAATGTAATGTCTGAATTGGCAGACAACATATTGTAATTGTTGATTGTTTGTTGATTCTGGGGGACGGGAATTTCACAAGCCAAATGGCTTCTACCCGTCAGCCCTTTCCTTTTTGGATGTTGTCGATGTTGTAAATGTAATGAAGGTCTGAAATCTGTTATATTAACATGTCAGAAAAAAATTAATAAATTATATATATATATATGTAAAATTTATTTATTTTATAAATAAATAGATAATCTGTTAAAAAAAATTAATAAGGAAGATTTTTAGAATATTTTAATCTCAATATTAAGCAGCATGTGAAGTTACAGTTCTGCTGTTTTTTCTATCTAATCATCATTGCTAACTTTCTCACTCCAGCTGGGCTCATGGCATCAGACCTCCAGCAGCTCTGCCAGCCTGTAATTAAAGCTGTAAGTTAATATCAGCCTGCTCCACAGTCACACTGACCATGCTAACATATGGATACTTCAATCTCATTATACTGCTGTGAATGACAACACTTTCATCATCAGATATTTGGTCATGAAAGCTTTTTTTGTAAAACTTCCCTGACAATGAAGATGACTGTATATGTCCTGTTGTTGCTTTACAACTTCCTTCCATCCGTCTGATTTCTGAATGTCAATACAGGTCGTAGGTCATTTACAGCTGCAGGCTGCTTACAGTTCAGAAATAAACTGGCTTAAAATCGTTTGTTGCAAGAAGTGGTGTCAAGTCAAATTAAATTGAGTCTCGAATTGAAATGTACATCACAGTGATTCTTTCTCCTTCAGGCTCCTAAACAGAAACCTCCTCCCAGGTTTATTTGATCCATCCAGCTTTCTGTATTTTCCCTTCCTCCTCCAGCAAACCTGACCTGCCAGCCTCCATCAGACACCCCATCCGACTGCCCCGCTTCTCACCCAAGACTCTGCACCACCTCCAGCAACACCCTGAAGCATCCTCAGCCTCCACCTCTTCAGCACATTTACAAAGGAAGTGTCTAAACCGTCTCCTCAGTCTGAGTCTCGCTCCCGGGTCCAGTTACCCCAACAGAAAGAAGCTCACCCTGCTTACACACAGTAATATAACACACACCTTACTGCACACTTCCATTACTCAACTGTTGGTGGTTGCGATGCATTGTGGGTAATGTTGACTCAAGGCTTTCACGAAGAGGAGTTGTTTGAAATAAATGATTTGAAGTAAATGTTGATGCTTTTGAGGCGATTGTTGTAGCACTCAGTGCTAAATGAAAACACTCAATACAGTTTCAGTGTATTCTGAAGCTCTAAACGTGTCTTTTCATACAATTCTTCTCTCATGTGTTCCAGCTTTTCATCAGCAGACAGTGAGGCGGGGGTTCTCCTTTCATAAAGCCAGCCCTGCAGGATTGTGACCCTTTAACTGCAAAGAAAACACAACTCTTTTTTTTTTGTTTCTTTCTTCTGCTTATATTCCAGTCCTCACTTCTTTCCAGTTTCTTTCAGAACCCAAGGGAGTGAGGGGGAACAGAAATTGCAACCATGACAAATGGAAAGCCCCAAGGTAGCTATTTAACGTGCCCCCTTTGACTTGCCCCGGGCACTCCTCACTGAGGGAACCCTGCTAACATCTTAACTCTTATTCCATTGCAAGTGAATATTTGATTTGAAGTCTTCAAAGGCAGAGCGGCAATGCATTGTAATTTCCTCTGCACTGCGCATCATGGAAGATGAAGCAGACGTAAGTAAACAACATTTAAACAGCTTCAGATTACAATAAATGACTCAAAATGATGCTCAGTTTTGTGTTAAAGCCATTTTATTGTTTCTTCAAGTATAATAGAATATAAGAAAATCTTTTGATCCCTGCAGAATCTGCACCGACTGCCCTGCAAGCTAAGTCAAGCAAGACAATATATAGTCTGAGTGCAACTAATTACTGGGGGGGGGGGAGAACACGGCTGAGCACCGACTCACATTCTGGATTATTGTTTGAAATAAATGCTGACGGAAAGTCATATTTCTACAGTTTCTGTACAAAGAAATAATTCTGTGCATCTATTACGTTGACATCAGTCAGAATGGAAACAGCACAGGATCACCATCTTCAGCTCAGACACCGCTGATGTGAACACAGTCCCCATCTCCTTATCCTCTCCTCCCCGGGGGGTCCGGCTGATCCGGTTGGATGCTCTAAAGCTGCAGCATCATCCCCCAAAAACCAGGTGCTCCTAATCCATACCAGGAACCTTCCTTTTCACTGACGACGAGACTGCAATATCCCGCGACATCATCACATTTTTATGCCTCTGGCTTCCTGAAAATGTTGCTTTTTGTTTTGTGATTATATCTCATCAGCTTTCAGAGACGTGTACCTAAAAAGATGAAAGTGAAAATTAGACCTTGACATAGTTTTTCAAGGTCAAAGTTGCGATCTAATTTTCATCCCCTTGCCTCCCTGAATATAACACCTTTTGTTTCGTCTTTCTATCTGATCTGGATCCTGAGATATGTGCAAAAAAATGTACAAAAGTTGAAATTTGACCTTGACCTTGTTTTCTCAAGGTCAAGGTTATAATTTCATTTTCATCCCCTTTGCTGCCTGAGTAATGTGCTTTCTCTTTCATCTTTCTATCTGCAACGGTTGGAAGATATTTGGTGGACGGACAGACGAACGGACAGACAAACACTGACAGTTACAAGACATCACGGATGTAAACGCGTCTCTGCAGTGTAGCAGGTTAGAAACAGCTCACTTAAATGTCAGTCTGCAGTTATTATCGAATGGAAATAAACCTTTTCTCTGGCTGACTTTAGAGCGTTTTCCACCACAGGAAATGTGCAGTTGAAATTCATGAAATAAGTGTTCTATTTTGGTGAACTAGTTTCACAATCCTAGTGATGTCAACGCTGGCGCCAAGACTCGTCTTACTGTGACACCTAAATGGACCGGCCGTTATTAACTTCCTTCCGTGCATTCGTGATTTTCCCACAATGACAAGTCAGAAAGTTTTGTCAGGAAATAGATATTTTTAATTCTCATGGCTCAGTTTCTCTCACCCACATGTTTCCGTTTGGCAGGCCCCCTCCAGCCCGGTAAGGGTTCCCATCCGGCCCCCACACTGTTTATTAATTATGTGACAGCAGCTCACCGGTCAGACTACAGGAGGTGATGCTGGAGATGCTGGAGAATCACTCAGCTTGTCAATCAGATGGAAGACGTGGCATTTATTAGGAGAGCTGTGGGTTTGGTTTGACAGCGTCGACTATTTAAGAATCTACATATTTTTAGGAGCAGGTTCACACTCACATGGGCTGATAACACTGGTGCATCTCACTAAAGCACACATCAGAAGACACTGAAAACCATGTTCTGAAGAGGACGACAACATGGGATCAAACACAGAACAATGGAGTGTCTGGAATAGCAAAATAATGAGCAACAAGGCGTCGTCTGCATAGAATTAATACACAGACAGCTCCGTTCATTCACTCTTTCATTTTCTTCCGCTTAATGAAATTCACAACATCTAAGTCTGTGGCTCCTAACAGAACAATCTTACAAATCATGTTTTTTTTCTAAGCAGTGAAAACTTTCTTCATAAACATGTCGTCCTCTCAAGGCTTTGACTCATTAGCGAGTCAGAACGTTAACAGGCTAACCCAGGGGTCGGCAACCTGCGGCTCTGGAGCCGCAAGCGGCTCTTTAGTGCCTCCCTTGCGGCTCCCTGGAGATTAATCACAAAATAAAATAATAATACTTAACAGAAAAAAATTGAAAGATATTCTACTTATACCTAAATCTTTAAAAAACAAAACTTATTGTTGTAAATTTCCTACCCTTTATTACGTTATCATCGTTATCGTGTTGTTTAAAAATTTAGTCAGGCACCTTTTACAACAGCTCAGATGCACTCTGGGGTCCTGGGCGATTGTTGCCTTGGTTTTAGAAAGCAGTGGTGATTGGTTGGCAGCACAGTGGGCGGGTGATGAGTGATGTGACATGAGTCCTGACCAATCGGGTGAGACTCCCGGTATCTCTGGTCACCTGAGGGCGGGTCTACTCGGGTCTACCCCTTGCCGTCAGCCGCGGCACTACCACTCTGTCTTGGGGGGGCTGCTGGACCGTGTCAGGTTGAGAGAGAGAGAGTCAAGAGGATTCCACATTCTATTTAATAAAGGACAGCAGCGCTGCAGCCATTCAGTGGTGGGGGGAGGAGGTCCGCTGCTAGTCGGTACACATATATGTGCATATATATGAGCTGTTTATTACAAACAGTTAGAAAAATCCCCATTTGTGTGCATCTATCAAGTCCTAGCCTGACCATCACGTGGAGTACAAGCCTGATCTTTATTATTTATTCACTTGCTGTCTTATTACCCCACTTGTCTTCCCACTGAATTCCGCTAAGTTGCTTCAAAATTTTGGGATTATATGAACACGACTGTTATCTTTTGTAAATGACATTGATGTTACTCCCATATGTCAAATAATTTAATATAATAATAAAAATACTAAAGAGAAACAGGATTTGTCTTAGGCTAAATTAGCATGTACCATGTCATTTAAAAAAAACACGTTTTAACTAGCAGCTCCACCTTTCTTTCCTTCCTGCCTCTCATTTGTTTCATGTGAGCACAATCTGAAATGGAAAAACAACCTAGAACGGTGAGTTTTGGCAAAATCCTCCACACAACGATAATGAAAGCAATGCATTTTTACTAAATGCTTGTCAATTACTTGGCTTCCTCCACTGTTATTTGTGTGCAACAGTTAACATGGGCTATTTTGGAGCGAGAACAAGCAAGCGAGACGCCTCAGGAGCCGCTGGTTATATGTTGAAAGAGCAAACAGTGTGAGCGAGTTTATAATTGGCAGTTCATTCAAATGAGGCAGAGCAAAGGCAGTTGTTGGTATTTTGGTAAAGTAGAAACATTTCATAGGCAGATTCTGTCTGAAACATCCATCAAACTGATTTTGTTAACATTCCAAATAATTTTTGGCTAATAAAGTAATAATTTATTGCATTATTGGCTGGATATTACATTATTGGTCTGTTAAAAAAAAAAAGCCCTAACCCTTAGTCAAAAGTTATAATGTCATTGGTCTATTGCATTTGAAAAGGGGCAAATTAATTACATTATCAGCTGTTATCATTAATATTATTGGATTCCACATGGTGAATTATTTACAAAATGACACAAATTGCTGGAACACTTGTTCGTAAATTCTGTGGCTTTTCATTCTAATGCTTATATTGCCAAATTTAAGTATTTAATAACAAGATTACTAACTTTTTCTGGGAGATCAAGTTCAAATGGGGGCTTGAGGGGCAGTGGGTTGGGGTTCCTGTGTTTCTGGGCCTCCTTGAGGTAAAATAATTATACATATGGAATCAAAATGAAGAGAATGAGCACAGTTTGAAGAGAATAGCTTCAGACAATGTCACATCTCCAACCTTAGCTGTCAACGGTTCCGTGCGATATTCAGGCGTACAACATTCTACAACACAGACAGGAAGACATTTAAATGAAAAGTTCAGTAAACATCGGTTCACATCCGTCACCAAAGACGTTTTCAGATTTGTGTCAGTCTGAATCAAACACACACACACACATCAGCGCCACTTGTGCTGGTGTAATATGGCAGGTTGCATTGTGGGTACATGCCCTCTGCTCATGTCATTTCCACAGCAAGCAAATTATTCCAATATCAGAGTGTGAAATTATCCCTTTAGGGAAAAACTGCATGTACTCAATCAACCTCACGAATACAGCAGAGAAGCTGACTGACCGTGTGTGTGTGTGTGTGTGTGTGTGTGTGTGTGTGTGTGTGTGTGTGGCTGCTCCAGGTTCAACACTTGTAGGAATATTTCAGTGATTTAGATTTGTACGTCAGTTGTGTGTGTGGAACTCACAAGAGACGGATAAAAAGGTGAACACTCCCTCAGCGCACCTGGATAGCCTCTTTAGTGAGAGACTGTCAGCGCGGTAAGAACCACCATTACTCACACTCAGGGCCACCATTGTTGCTGTAAAATTTTGTATCTCCAAATTCTCCCAGGTAGGATGAGATCACCACAACATCAACATGTCATTGTGCTGAAATCTCACCCCCAGCCCAGACCAGTCTAACACTGTGAAAACCAGTCAGTGGGGGCTCCACAGATTGACATGCTAATGACGTTGTGTAGGTCAACACGCGTGTCACAAGCAAAATGAGTATGATTTAATGGTTTTCACTTCATCTGGGGACCCTCAGGTAAAAAACACTACTAACATGCAAATTAAGAGAAATATGGATAAAATCTAGACGATGGTAAAAACATCTCACAAGTCACCGTACATTTTTTGTTAATTGTTGTGTCAAGAATGGAAGATATTCTCAGCCCACAGACCATATGAAATGTCTCATACTTTGTGCTGTACTGTCTGTTGTTCTGCCTGTGTTGTACTGTCTGTTGTTCTGCCTGTTGTTTTGCCTGATGTACTTCCTGTTGTACTGCCTGTGTTGTACTGTCTGTTGTTCTGCCTGTGTTGTACTGTCTGTTGTTCTGCCTGTGTTGTACTGTCTGTTGTTCTGCCTGTGTTGTACTGTTTGTTGTTCTGCCTGTGTTGTACTGTCTGTTGTTCTGCCTGTGTTGTACTGTCTGTTGTACTGCCTATTGTTCTGCCTGTTGTTTTGCCTGATGTACTTCCTGTTGTACTGCCTGTGTTGTACTGTCTGTTGTTCTGCCTGTGTTGTACTGTTTGTTGTTCTGCCTGTGTTGTACTGTTTGTTGTTCTGCCTGTGTTGTACTGTCTGTTGTTCTGCCTGTGTTGTACTGTCTGTTGTTCTGCCTGTGTTGTACTTCCTGTTGATCTGCCTGTGTTGTACTGCCTGATGTACTTCCTGTTGTTCTGCCTGTGTTGTACTGCCTGATGTACTTCCTGTTGTACTGCCTGTGTTGTACTGCCTGATGTACTTCCTGTTGTTCTGCCTGTGTTGTACTTCCTGATGTACTTCCTGTTGTTCTGCCTGTGTTGTACTGCCTGATGTACTTCCTGTTGTTCTGCCTGTGTTGTACTGCCTTATGTACTTCCTGTTGTTCTGCCTGTGTTGTACTGCCTGATGTACTTCCTGTTGTACTGCCTGTTGTACTGCCTGTTTACCGTAGATCAGAGAGGACTGCAATTTTATCTGTGCTGTATGTGTGCATGTGCATATATGCTACATTTATCAATAAAGCTGAGTTTGATTTTTTTTTTTTTACTTTTGAACTACAAGTGACCCTTTTTAGACGAACAGAAAGTCATTCACATCTACCGCCTTTGCCGGTTACCCCCCCCCCACCCCAACCTGTTTCCTCTCCAACTCCTCTAACTGTAAGCCTTTTGGCCAGGATTCCTAAAATAATATATAAAAATAAAAGATGTATTCCTACCAATAGAAACCTACCAACATGAAGCTTCAGAGTAAGTATAGAGTCAGTATAGGTTGTATTTTCCGTAACATAGGGTTATAGAGATGGCGTGTGGCCAGTGATGTGCCTGACCTGGTTACACCTTCCCACTGTTAGTTTGGCCAGTTTGTACAGCTTCTCAGCTCCTGAAACAAAACTGCTGTATCCCATAATTCACTTTGACATACAATCAAGAAGAAGGTTCCCTCAATGAAAGAACCTGAAAGAAGTTTTTTTTACAAAGTTTAAAATCTATTTTGCTTATAGGAATTGTAGACTATGTACATTTTTGCAGAGGTGAATGTTTAGTTGGGTGGGTTCAAACCCTCCTGGGGTGTGAAGCTCATGTCGGCGTCTATAACCAGACAGACGCGCACTCAGACCCGTCCCGACACACCGTCCCAGGCCACGCTTGGTTCTGGTGGATTTAGTGGAAGTTCACTGCTGCATATTTTATTTTAATCAATTCAAGATGAATTAATATAATTAACATGCTGGTCCTGGCCTTTAGTGAATGCAACGGGGCACTTTAAACATGAGATGATAAATTAAGCGAACGGGCATCTTCAGCGGGTACGTCAGGGGATTTCACTGTTATTTTATCATTATCACTAATGTTTAATATTTGTGCCAGTTATGATTGGAAGCCCCATTTAGTTCCATACAAAGTACTAACACTACCGAGTCTGGCTGCTACCAAACTCCAACTTAAAGAAGTTTGCAGTATTTTCTGCACTATAAAGGCACACTGGATTATAGGGCGCACCTTCAATGAATGACCTATTTAAAAAAAAAATTTTCATACATAAAGTGCATTGGATTATAAAGTGCGCTGGATTATAAAACGCATCTGAGAACTCATTTTAAATGAATGGTCTATTTTAACGCTTTTTTCATATATGAGACAAATTGAATTAAAAGAAATTGAGAAAGTTAAAGGCTTTTAGGTGCACCTTATATTGCGGAAAATACTGTAATCCAATATTTAATCCAAGCCCATCCTGATGTGGAAGCACGTATCATCAGGTCTGCTGCATCCGCTGATGGAGATGCACTGACGTCACTTCAGAATTCATTCTGCCGTGACGTAGAAATCCTTTCAGAGCTTTTCGCTTCACAGCGGGACTCCTCTGCCATCGACTCGCCGACGTGAAGCTCAGCGACGAGTCGATCAGGTAATCATTACGACGTAAGTGGTCTTACATGTCCAGGAGGGTTTCTATCTCAGTTCTGCCTTAGATATATTTAATGATTAAACAGTGAAACTGTCGTGTTCTGTATGTACTGTACGTTATACTCATACATTTTCATGCAGTATTTTGAGCCTGTGTTTGCTGACGGCTGGAACATGGAGGACTGAGATGTAGAAACTAAAGCAGACATTTAGTAATCACAACACAAGAAGGTGGAACCGGAGTAGTCATGTGATACTGTACGCGCATTCTATTGGCTGACGGCATACGGAAGTGCGCTACATTCCGTGAGTCTCGCACTTCCCTGAGACACAAAAGTGCTTTAAACAGTCATTCACAGTGTGGGAGATGGAAGGTGGTCATAAACCTTTGCTTTTTGTCCAGTTTGTAAGGACAGAGATCTTTATTTGTTAGTGGAAAACCATCTGTGGAGTCAATCCTGTTATTTCTCAGACATCTTTCTAATTATTTGTTTGTGATCAGGTGGGAAGTGTCAATGGAAGTCGTTACATTTTAGCTGTTCTTTGTCACCTCACATCCACCCAGTCATATTGTGTGTCAATCATAACCAGTGTTTTTACCTCACAGGAACAATTCAGATTTCATCTGGTTCCATCGAACCTGTTCCGTCACTCGTTTTACAAAGTAGCAGCACTTTTCTTTGCTGCATGAAGAATGGAATTCGACTTTCAGTCTTACATCCAATAATACACTCTATTGTTCCAAGAAAATGGGAAATGAGGAGGGGGTTAGGTGAACGCACTACCAGGAGCTACCAGGAAGATGACTCTGCTGCATGATTTAATGGATTATTATGTGGTTAACCATGGAAAAGTCATTTGCTATTTTTATAAGCACTCTACAGACTGATAGTGGTTTGACAGAGGCATGAATGTGGTTGGAACGAGCCTAGTTTATCAATATTACTCAGTTTATATAGTTTTGAGATTCAGGCCCATTTCCAGGAGGACGACGCCTACATGAATCAAATAAACGTGTATTTCTCTTAAAGAGCTGCGGCAAACGTTCAGTCAGCGTTGGACATAGATTATGGTTTATTTCTCATCCCGTCCGCTCACGTATGCTCCGTGTTAACGTCCTGCTGTCAGCGTGTGAAGCCTGGGTTGAGCTATCAGCTGTTCTCATCAGCTGCTCATGTTGATCTGGTTGCTGTCTTATTAAATATGAGTCAACAGCAGATCATCCTGATGTCATTCTCGTGGCGTTCCTGCTTGACATGGAAAAATCTACTTTTTTTAATGTTGGTTTGTGTGTAAATAGAGAAGTTATTGACTTTGACCATCAATTATGTTGACACCGATTTAGTTTTTGGACTGAAATAAACAGCAACGATTGAATATTATCTGCATTAAATAAGAATAGACAAATATATGCTCTAATTTTCTTTTGTACCTTATAACTTTAGCAGTAATTTATTTTTTACTTTTTTATTTCAGTATGGTTTTTTGCTTCCTGGCTGTGCTGACATTCATGTATGCTCAGCTGGTTTTATAATGAATGTATTCACTCAAATGAAATGTTCAACAGAGAGTATCATCAGAGTAGGAACTAGTTTAAGGTGCCACATTAACAGGTGACGAGTGTAGCATCAGTTACCATGGTGATCCGGTGTCTTTTGACAAACCACATTCTACTTTGTCATTTGTTCTGTATGTGTGTTTCACCTCTAGTGGTTTCCTATTATTCCACAGTAAACTCAGCAGGTTCTGTGACAGCGAAGAAAAGTGGAATGTAAACACTGCAGGTTTCAAACTTTGAATCTATTTTATGAGAAAAGAAGCGCATTTACCACCTTAAACCTGGAGGAAAGGATCCAGAGTGTTTCACTGCAAAACCCAGAATATATGCTGATATATACTTGACAGTTATGTGCTTAAGATGGAATGTGTTCATGACTTCTGAGTAAATATTTGATGATGTTCTTTACTGATGTGACGTTTGGTTGTTTCTTCCTGTCTTAAGAAACGACTACAAAAGATTACGGAACAGCTCCACAGTGGAAAAATGATGTGGAGGTGGAGAACTAAACACAGTGGATCGCATTAACAAGAAGACACATGAAGAAATGTGTTGAACACAAAGAAATGTCCAGATAGTTCATGTTTCAACGGAGACCTATGAACAAAAAAGGTGAAAAAAATACTGTATATAAAGATCAGTGATCCCTAGGAGCTATAGCCACTGCTTATTATGTTCCTACAAGTTTAGCAGTGTAACTGTTTAATGTACCGTGTAAACTAAAAGCAGAAGAAAGGTAAAGGTGAGGAGTCGTAGAAGTCGCATTCGTGTCAGCTGATGATGTGTGGCACTAACAGAAGTAAAAGCAATTTGGAGGTTAAAAATCGGAATCAGAAAATAGTTTATTGCCAGGTACAGTAAAGTTTACTACACGAGGAACTTGACGCGGTGTTAGGTGCATTAAAAGGTGACAGGAAGCAAGAAGGAATAAAAATATAACTTTTTTTTTTTTTTAAATACCTTCAATCTGTAGTGAAGTAGAAGCTTGAAGCATATTTTATTAATTCATTCATGTATGTATTTATTAACAATTATTTACAGGGAAAATGTTCACAGCACAAACACAATACCTGCTTGCTCTTAGTTTGACACTTTCTAACTTCAGTTCAAATTTATAATTTATATACTGTATAGATATTTCAACTGTTACATAGCACACACACACACAAACACGTGTTCTCTTTCTCTCTCTCTTTTGCCCTAAAAATTTATTTTAAAAAATGAAAAAGAAGAAGAAAAATTAGAATGTTGTGTTGAGTATGACAATTCTTGTTCATGCACACTTTGTAGTTCATAATTTCCTAGTGCATGTGTTGTATTCATGAATGCACTTCATGTTCTGAGTTCATAAAACAATTGCTCTGTGAATAGTTCTCTTACGTTTGTGATCAAAAACATTGATTTGAACTTCAATTTTGAGGCTGATCTGTAAATAGCTTTAAAATAAACAATAAATATACCAACTTCTGATCAATCTATATCAATTTCAGACTTAAAATAATGTACCGATTTAAGCCCCACCCATTTCCAGTCACACCACACCCACTTCCGCTTTAAGCCCCGCCCATTCCCAGTACAGATGCGGATACAGATAATGTAGATGGCTGAACAGATACAGATGTTGGTGTACTCACTCATCACTAATTGCTACTCCCTTTGGGAACTAATAAAGTTCTGAGATCCTTTGAATGAAAGTCTTCCCTATTAACGAGGAAAAAAAGTAAGACATCAAAGTGAAATGTGGGCAAAACAATAGCAGTTATATGTAAGGGGTTCTCAGTTAAGTTAGATGAGATGCTAATGACGCCTGCAGGGAATCAAGCTACCACCATTAAAGTCACTGGTAAAGGTAGCTAAGAAGAGTCAATCCAGTTTTAAAGCTCCAGTACATCCACAGCTGGCTGGGATCCACCAGGAACACACCTGTTTCCAATTCAGCCAATGAGAGAATCACAATTCAACTACCAATCATTTTAAATTGATATCCAACCATCCATTTCCTACAGACAATGCACCATAATTGTCCGGTCTTCCATCGTTTTTCCGCTTCGCAGGTCATCGTTGTTGCTGGAGCCGATCCCAGCTAATAACGGGTGAGAGCTGAGATACCCAATAGACGTGATGACAGTGCATCGTGGGAATATGTCAATATATTTATGACTAAAGAATGAGAAATTATTACTCTAAGGTACAGCCCATTTGATAGATGATAAAGAAAAGGCCATGTGTGTTTATTTTAGCATGCTTGCAATAAATGCTTCATGTTGGCCTCTGTCACCTCTGTACCAATGTGTAAATGTGTAGATGTTGTTTGTGTGGTGAAAAGCTTTGAGTACAGTCCATTTACCATTACATGTATCACAATATACAAGTAGTCCTCAAGATACAAATATTCGACTTGAGAACATTTGGAGACACAAAGACGTGCACTGCTATATCCGATTATGTCCTGCAGTTCCACCTCCTGTCACAACTCCCTCTGAGCAGCACCGCTGTGTTCACACACCTCCAACACGCGTCTCCCCCTCTTGATGTTGTTTGTTGTTGTCTCTGTTCGCATCTCAGAGTGTCAGGCTTCTCTTCTTCTTCTTCTTTTCCTTTCGGCTTTTCCCTTCAGGGGTCGCCACAGCCAATCAGTGTCCTCCATCTAACCCTGTCTTCTGCATCCTCTTCTCTCACACCAACTACCTTCATGTCCTCTTTCACTACATCCATAAACCTCCTCTTTGGTCTTCCTCTAGGCCTCCTGCCTGGCACTTCAAAACTCAGCATCCTTCTACCAATATATTCACTATCTCTCCTCTGGACATGTCCAAACCATCTCAGTCTGGCCTCTCTGACTTTATCTCCAAAACCTCTAACATGTGCTGTCCCTCTGATGTACTCATTCCTGATCCTATCCTTCCTGGTCACTCCCAGAGAGAACCTCAGCATCTTCATCTCTGCTACCTCCAGCTCTGCCTCCTGTCTTTTCCTCAGTGACACTGTCTCTAGACCAAACAACATCGCTGGTCTCACCACAGTTTTGTACACCTTTCCTTTCATTTTAGCTGAAACTCTTCTATCACACATCACACCTGACACTTTTCTCCACCCGTTCCATCCTGCCTGGACACGCTTCTTCACCTCTTTTCCCCACTCTCCATTGCTCTGGACTGTTGACCCTAAGTACTTCAAATCCTCCACCTTCTTGATCTCTTCTCCCTGTAACCTCACTCTTCCACTTGGGTTCCTCTCATTCACACACATGTACTCTGTCTTACTGCGGCTAACCTTCATTCCTCTCCTTTCCAGGACAAACCTCCACCTCTCTAGCTTCTCCTCCACCTCTTCCCTGCTCTCACTGCAGATCACAATGTCATCTGCAAACATCATAGTCCATGGAGATTCCTGTCTAACCTCGTCTGTCAGCCTGTCCATCACCATAGCAACAAGAAGGGGCTCAGAGCTGATCCCTGATGCAGTCCCACCTCCACCTTGAACTCCTCTGTCACACCTACAGCACACCTCACCACTGTCTTACAGTCCTCATACATGTCCTGCACCACTCCAACATACTTCTCTCCCACTCCAGACTTCCTCATACAATACCACAGTTCCTCTCTGGGCACCCTGTCATAAGCTTTCTCCAGATCTACAAAAACACAATGCAGCTCCCTCTGGCCTTCTCTGTACTTCTCTATCAACATCCTCAAAGCAAATACTGCATCTGTAGTACTCTTTTTTGGCATGAAACCATACTGCTGCTCACAAATGCTCACTTCTGCCCTTAGTCTAGCTTCCACTACTCTTTCCCATAACTTCATTGTATGGCTCATCAGCTTTATTCCTCTGTAGTTGCCACAACTCTGCACATCTCCCTTGTTCTTAAAAATGGGCACCAGCACACTTCTTCTCCACTCCTCAGGCATCTTCTCACTATCTAAGATCCTGTTGAACAACCCAGTCAGAAACTCTACTGCCACCTCTCCTAGACACTTCCAAACCTCTACAGGTATATCATCAGGACCGACTGCCTTTCCACTCTTCATCCTCTTCAATGCCCTCCTCACTTTATCCTGAATAATCTTTGCTACTTCCTGGTCCACAACAGTCACCTCTTCTAGTCTTTGTTCTCTCTCATTTACCACGTTCATCAACTCTTCAAAGTACTCTTTCCATCTTCCCATCACACTGCTGGCACCTGTCAATAGACTTCCATCCCTATCCTTAATCACCCTAACCTGCTGCACGTCCTTCCCATCTCTATCTCTCTGTCTTGCCAGCCTGTATAGATCAGTCTCTCCCTCCTTACTGTCCAACCTAGCATACAAGTCATCATAAGCTTCTTGTTTGGCCTTTGCTACCTCTACCTCCACCTTACGCTGCATCTCCCTGTACTCCTGTCTACTCTTCTCAGTCCTCTCAGTGTCCCACTTCTTCTTAGCTAACCTCTTTCTCTGTATACACTCCTGTACCTCCTCATTCCACCACCAAGTCTCCTTATCTACTTTCCTTCCAGATGACACACCAAATACTCTCCTACCTGTCTCCCTGATCACATTAGCTGTAGTTGTCCAGTCATCTGGAAGCACCTCCTGACCACCCAGAGCCTGTCTTAACTCCTTCCTAAAGGTCATGCGATACCCTTCCTTTTTTATCTTCCACCATTTCGTCCTCTGCTCTGCCTTTGCCCTCTTCATCTTCCTCACCACCAGAGTCATCCTACACACCACCATCCTATGCTGTTTGGCTACACTCTCACCTACCACTACTTTACAGTCACTGATCTCCTTCAGGTTACACCGTCTACACAAGATGTAGTCTACCTGTGTGCTCCTACCACCACTCTTATAGGTCACCCTATGTTCCTGCCTCTTCTGGAAGAAAGTATTCACTACAGCCATTTCCATCCTTTTTGCAAAGTCAACCACCATCTGTCCTTCTGCGTTCCTCTCCTGGATACCAAACCTGCCCATCACTTCCTCATCACCTCTGTTACCTGCACCAACATGTCCATTTAAGTCTGCACCAATGACAACTCTCTCACTTCTAGGTATGCTCTGCATCACTTCATCAAAGTCCAACCAGAATTTCTCCTTCTCCTCCAGCTCACATCCTACCTGTGGGGCATACCCACTAACAACATTGAACATCACACCTTCTATTTCTAGCTTCAGACTCATCACTCTATCTGACACTCTTTTTACCTCCAGGACATTCCTAACAAACTCCTCCTTCAAGATAACTCCTACTCCATTTCTCTTCCCATCTACACCATGATAGAACAACTTGAACCCTGCTCCTAAACTTCTAGCCTTGCTACCTTTCCACCTGGTCTCCTGGACACACAGTATGTCTACCTTCCTCCTCTGCATCATGTCAACCAACTCTCTACCTTTTCCTGTCATAGTTCCAACATTCAACATCCCTACTCTTAGTCCTATACTCTTGGCATTCCTCTTCTCTCTCTTCTTACGAACACACTTTGCTCCTCTTTCTTCGACCAACAGTAATCCAATTTCCACCGGCACCCTGTAGGTCAACAGCACCGATGGTGGTCGTTGTTAACCCGGGCCTCAACCGATCCGGTATGGACGTCATAGGTTTGATTTGCATGTTTAATTTGACAAAATCTTTACGCCGGATGCCCTTCCTGACACAACCATCTGTATTTATCTGGGCTTGGGACCGGCACAATAAGACACTGGCTTGTGTCCTCTTGCGGCTACATTGTACTTATCCCTTGGTAATTTTTTAAATTCAAACAAGGTTTATTTTATTCTTTTTTATTACAGTATACCACTTGTTCATAATATTACTTAGTTTTAGTAGATTTCAAGGCAGCAAAATCATGTTAGATATGCAGAGTGGTTTGACTGTTTTGTGATCTCTGTGCAATACTGTGGGCCTCTTTTAGTGGGATTCATGCACTGCTTTCTCATTCAGTACAGATGAGTAATTTTTGTTTTTGGTTTTCCTCATTTCATTTACTGTACTGTTGATGTGGGAACACATAAGCTATGCTCTTATGTGAGTGCGATGTCACGTAACATATATGACATGACATGACATAACATAATCTGTCGCTGAGCTCCTCCACAGACAGACTGAGGACCTCCTATATGCCTCATGTCATCAGCGGGTAGAATGAGAATATCAGGAGAGTGGGGGGTCAAGGTCAGGAAGGTCATCAACCTGAAGCTGAGTGTGAGGAGGTGATGGACTGAAGATCTACTGGGGTGATTCCAGAGTGTCATGTGGTTGATTATGACGTGCCTTGTACCATGTTACATTGTGATGGATGTGCGTGTCATGAACGTAGCGCAGGGGGGCAGGACTCAAGTGCACGACACTGAGCGGCAAAATCAGAAAACAAGGTTTATTCCAGGCAAGATTCGGTACACAGGTAAGGCAGTCAATCCAGGCAGAGGTATCCAAGGCGGGAGGCGAAAAGGCAAGGTCAAAAAACAAGCAAGGTTCAAACACAAAAAGCTATGAGAAGAACTATGACAAAAGGCTGGGACGTGAGCAATGAACTACAACGAACTGGAGACGAGACAAGACACAAAGGGGGAATATATGCAGGACTGATGGGGGTGATAGGAGACAGGTGCAGGAAACACAATCAGGGATCAGGTGCACTCAGATGGGGAGGGGGCAGGGCCGACAGGAACCTGGAACAGAGACAGGGGTGAGTGATCACACAATAAAACAGGAAGACAAGACATGAAACATGGGGAAGCAAATAAAACACTGAACAAAACAGGATCATGACAGTGCGTGCTCACCCTGTGGGCGTCCAGTTTGGGATCCAATGGGATCTGGGACTTATTGTGCAATTTCTGCACTCTTATTTATGCTGTAAGGTTTAGTTTGTTTTTCTATACAGTTGTGTCTATATGTCTTTCCTTATATCCTTCCTGTATATCCTTATGTGCTGTCTTCATTTATTGTGAATGCTGTGTTGTCTTTGTGTTATAACTATATTCTTGTGTAATGCACTGCATGTTGTATGTTGCATTTGAATTTGGCAGAGGTAAACATTTTTCCCTTGGGATTATTAAAGTGTTTCTTCATCTTCATTTTTTTGTCTAAGAAATTTATGTTTTAAGCCATTAATGTTCAAAGAGTTTCTTGGTTTTTGTCACTCCACGTAAGCTGGATCTGGGAGACTGCATGGCTACGTACCGTTATGACTGTACTGCTGATATAGTGTATTGAATGTGATTGTCTGAACATTAATAGGTTTCATTTTAATTCTATGAAACAAAACAATTCAATACAGATGACTGAGCCGAAGAGCTTCGTTTTGTGGTTTTCCTCATTTTGATCATCATTATCACCCTTATTCACTGGCACAACACTAACAGCTCATCAAGCTGGTCCATAGTCATCTTCATGTACCACAGAAAAAGGCTGGTATCCAGCCAAAACCCCTGGAATAGTTGGTGGTATACACTTAGAGACCATCTGGAGAATGCTGTGTACCCAAACCCAACAGTGCTTTGGCTGAACAGCACTTATGGGACTTCCACAACAGGTACAAACCACCAACAACAGTAAACACCTGAGATTCTTGAACAGCACTGAAGAAGACACAGAACATGACTGATTTTCTTGGTATGCAAGGAATGCTTGGCACTGATTGAATGCATTATGTGACTTTTGCATCTGTCACTCGACTTTGTGGGTGAGGCATTCCATTCTATGCCAAAAATTACTCCACCCTGCAACAATAACAAGGAAGGAATACACCAGCTTTAGTTCCTCGTCTCAATCAATCTGAAGCAGGCATATTCTTTCTGCCAGACACTTCAGAATCACAACGATGGGAGCAGGTGCCTTGGTGAAGTGTCCACTGTTGAGGTGAGTTTGTTATGCTCTGAGAATTGCAGGTCTCTGTCTTAAATTTAGAACAATTGATACTAGGAACACAGAACCCAACCAGTAGGACACAACTGAAAAACCTTTTCATATTTGTTTGACAGTCTTGACTCTATTAGCTCACTGGCTACTACTGACGTCTATCAATGTCAAATTGATTCCAAATGTTGTTCTGCTTGACACAGCTTTTCACAAATGGTGGGTTTCCAGTTTTTAGTCAAAAATTGAGGCTTTGTTGAAATGTTATACTGCCGAATACTGCTTGGAAAAGAACTTTTGTCCTGATGAAGGATTTCACATATTCTATTAATATAGAACAGTGACTGTTCTGAAACTGAAAAAGATTGCTGCCATGCTGAAAATACCACTTTTACTGGTTAAATGTCTTTCGGAATTACCTTATAAATATTGATGGAAAGAGTGTAAATGTAGAGTAAATTAACATAAATTACCTTAATGAATAAAATGTAATATGCTGCTGCTTTCAACCCGATGAATGGTGAATATAAATTGATCGAAAGTTGTTGTTTTTTTATATGTTGATTTGAGTTGTTTTGGCTGACATCTATTGACAAAGTGTCCTAATTATAACTTCTTTCTCCACTTGCAGTTGCGTCTGTTGGCATTTCCATTGGACCATTATCAGTCAGTCACCTTCCGATTACCACCGCTGATTCCGCTGCAGCGGGTCACGGGGAGCAAGAGCCTGTCTCGGCGGCATAGGGTGTGAGGCGGGGGACACTCCAGGCACGACGCCAGTGCACCGCGGTGGACCGTTATCAATTCAATTCAATTTCAATGGGTTGTAGTTTAAAGCTAAAGTGCCTAAAGGTCAGCCCTTTTGTCATTGCAGCTGTCTTCTTTTCGCTGATCCTTTTTGCGGTCAATTCTCTCCATTTTCCCCTGAATCCCATGGCTGATACGCAAACACCTCCACACCAAATTTCATCTCCTTATAAGAACAGGAACACCAGTTACCAAAGAAGGACCCTCAAGCAACTTCCTAATGCTATAATTATTGGGGTAGCCAAGGGGGGGACGCGGGCGCTGATAGATATGCTCAGCCTTCACAGTGGTGTGGAAGCAGCTCAGGGGGAGGTGCACTTCTTTGACTGGGAGGAGAACTATGTGATGGGCTTTCCTTGGTATGTCAGTAGAATGCCCTACATCTCCCCTGGCCAGTTGACAGTGGAGAGGACACCAGGCTACTTCACCTCTACCCTTGTCCCTGGACGCATTCATCAGATGAACCCTGATATCAAGCTGCTGCTCATCGTTAGAGAACCCGCAGAGCGGGTGTTGTCGGAGTACACCCATAGGTTTCATAGCAAACTTGTTGAGCACAAGGACACCAAACCCATCCTTGACTATTTGTTGAAGGACGGTGAGATCAATGTTGACTACATCGCTATCAAACGCAGCTTGTACTATCTTCACATTCAGAACTGGCTAAAGTACTTCTCACCTGATCGCATTCACATTGTGGATGGGGATGAGTTGATCAGGAACCCTTGGCAAGAGATGAAACAGGTGGAAAGATTTTTAGAGCTGGAACCACAAATAGATGCTTCATTTTTTTACTTTAATCAAACAAAAGGATTCTACTGTTTGAAGAACCACGGACAAGAACAATGTCTAAAGAAGAACAAAGGGAGGCCTCATCCTTATGTGGCCCCTGCCATCCTTCAGAAACTCCACCGGTACTTTCATGAACCCAACAAGAGTTTTTTTCAGCTCGTGGGTCGTACATTCAACTGGACATAGCTGTTTATAAAAATGTCAATAATATCATGAAGAGTTATTGGAGGATAATATTGGGGGTAGTGGTGGGGGGATTGAGGGTGTGTGACCCTGTGTCTCGAGAACTGTATCACACTACTCAGTAACCGCTTAAATAAACAGGGATTAATTATTTTATATGTACTGTTTGTCTGTCACACATTTCCTGTCTGCGTCACCTACAGTTGTCTCAGTAAGTCTGTACAACAACACTTTGGAAGACTCTTACATCTGCTTATATAATTCTCATCCTATTCCAACCATTTATTCCTGCTTTAATTGTCAATTTGCACATTTCTGTGATTTATGCTGTCCCAAAAATGTCAGATTCTTTCATTTTATGCTTTTCTGCCCAGTTAAACATCACATGTCAGTTTTTGGAGTGGGCCCAACACATTCTTTAATAATAACCCAAACCGTTAAAATAAGTCCATAACAAGAATACACACAGTTAAGCCACAAAGCAAAATCTAACTGGCACTTGAGCAAAAAACCTCAAAAAACCAGGAATAGGCAGTGGGTAAACCAGGTAGCTGATGACGAAACAGCTTCCAACGAGAGAGAACAAACTGTCAGTGGGTGCAAAGAATCAGCAGACGAACAACTGATGAGACAATAATGGACAAGTGGGGCCAGGTGGAAACAGACAGACACTCGCTACTGAAGGAAGATCGAGAAGCAAACTAGAATGACATGATAAGAGGAGACAGAAAACACAGAAATGACAAAAGAACACTACGACAAAATAAAGCAAGGAATATTTAAGGAATAAGATTTAAGCACACTGAAAACTCATACAGTAGGAGATACGTAAGTTACGTATGTAACTGTGGTTCTATGAATTCTTCCTGACTCCCAGAGGCAGCGCCTTAACACTGGATAAGATCCGTCGCACGCACGTGCAAGTCGAGTGTTAATATCAACAAAGTCACAGGTGTGACATGGTGGGCGTGTACTGCAGTAGCCAGTGAACCTGTACATAAGCGCCCCTTCGTCATTCATCACTTCCCTGTGGAATCTTCTCGCGAGATTCTGAGTGACAGGGAACTCTAGCAGTCCTCCAGAATTCATAGAACCACAGTTACATACGTAACGTGTTATTTTTATGTCCCGTTATTGTTTCCAGTCAGTCTTAGGGAATAGTACTTTGGTACTTAGAGTAGTAACATTTAATGACATCAAATGGCAATTATACTGTAGATTGAAATTTCAGAACGACTTACGAACAATTCAAGTCTGTCGGATAATATTTAATTTAAACCTGATCATAGCTGATAATTAAAGGCAATTTGTTGAAGAAGACAGTTTGCTAATAGTTGTACAGATAAATTAGCCATCATGAAATCACTGCAATGTTTACAACAAATGTGTAAAAACATATTTAGTGCAGGTTTAAAGATAATCTCTTAAATGGATTGGGTTGTTGTCATTTATGGTTCTTGTGCTGCATTCAGTGAACACATTCAATGAATGGGAAAATAAAACCTCTAGTTATTGTCACTATAGCGTTTATTGTATATTGAATACTGTGTCACCCTATGACACAAACCGTAAGTACAGTTGCAGGCAGTGAAGCCCTCTCTGCAGTAGAAATGATATTTCCTCTTGTAATTACATTCTTCAGTGGCTCAGGCCGTTTTTCCACCGCTTTGTTTTCACCAGTGACGTGTGGTGAGGGTCACGGCGGTGAGGCGCTGACGTTAACGCCAGTTTTACGAGCCAAACAGAGTGGCGGCTCTGCCATTAAATTAGAGTCCGATAGTATAAACTGGTTAAAAATCATTTCCGACAAAAAGTGCAGCAGCTAGCGGCTGAGACTCTCCTCCAATTGGACCACCAATCGAAACAAGATTTAATTAATAAAAGAAACCCAACATTGGCTTTGGAGACCAAATCGGAAAATAATCCATCTTTTATCCACGGGAATAATGCTCACATGGGAGCCTCAGTAGTGATCATGGATCATACATTCAAGCAACACGGCAGCATGATGCATTTCTCCATTAAGTCCATCAAATAATTTTGATCTCCATTTGGGTGAAGCAGAAAGTTGTAAAAGTAGAGTATAACTTTGTTTAGGTTGCATCAGGGAAATTAATAAATAACCCATCAAGAATATATAAATAGAAAATCATAAATAGGCATAGAAATAAAAAACAGACCTGGTTAAGTATGGGTATAGTGAATGTCTATAGTATTGTTATGTTTTTGCTGTATTACAGGATGTGTCTCATCCCTCAGCTCTTGTGTGGACTCTCTTCTTCTTCATCCCCCCCAGAGAGGAGTTGAGCAGTTTAATGGCTCAGGGAATGAAGGAGTTCTTCAGTCTGTTGTCCTTCATGTTGGGGGGGTTCAGCCTCTGGCTGGTCAGGCCCCTCAGGCTCCTCTGGTTGTTGCTAACGGTGTGCAGAGGGTGGCTGACATTGTCCATGATGTCCAGCAGTTTGTCCAAGATTCTCTTCTCTGCCACCGTTGCCAGAGGGTCCAGCTTCATCCCGACCACTGAGCTGGTCCTCCTGATCAGCTTCTCCATCCTGGAGAGATCCGCCGTGGTCACGCTCCCTCCCCAACACACCACAGCGAACGACAGACTGATAGAACATCCACAGGAGCTTCCTGCAGATGTTGAATGCCCTCAGCCTCCTCAAAAAGTACATCCTGCTCTGTTCTTTCTGGTACAGCTGCCTCGTGTTGCTGGTCCAGTCCAGCTTGTTGTCCAGCCACAGCCCAAGATATTTACAGGTCTGCACAACCTCCACCTCCTCCGTTCCTATCAGAACTGGTCTAGGTTGGGGTCTGTCCCACCTGAAGTCAATGACCAGCTCTTTAGTTTTGGAGGTGTTGAGCTGCAGGCTGTTGCTGTGACACCAGTCAACAAAGTCCTTCACCAGGCATCTACACTCCTCCTCCTCATTGTCCCTGATACATCCCACGATAGCTGTGTCATCTGCATACTTCTGGATGTGACACAGTTCTGAGTTGTAGCAGAAGTCCGCCGTGTACAGGGAGAAGAGGACTGGGGACAAGACAGTCCCCTGTGGAGCACCGATGCAGCTGACCACAGTATCAGATGTGGTCCTTTAGCCTGACCAACTGTGGTCTGTCGGTGAGGTAGTCTTGGATCCAAGCAACCAGGCCGGGGCCCACTAGCACTTGTTAGAATTTGTCCTGCAGTAGACAGGGCTGGGTGGTGATAAAGGAACTTGAAAAATCCAGAAAAAGGATCCTCACAGTGCCGCTTTCCCTGTCCAGATGTGAATGGGCTTGGTGTAGCATGTGGAGGATGGCATCCTCAGTTTTCCTCTTACCTGGTCCTTTACCTTTACCTGGTGAAGCAGGGAGGGGGTGGTGGTGGGAGCTGGGGGGTGGAGGGAGGGTGTGTGTGACAGAGAGGAGGGCTTGCAGGTGAGAGAGTGGGGGAGGGAGGAGAGTGGGGAGCTAGGATAGGTGGAGGTGGGCTTGAGGGAGGTAGGATAGGTGGTGGGATGGGGGCAGGAGGAGTGCTTTGGGTAAGGGGGGCTGAGGGAGAGTGCTCCGCTGCTGCAGAGAGGGGGTCAGTAGGTTTGGAAGGAAGGAATCCTCAACTCATGACGTCCAAAATTCACTCAAATTTTTGTTGCTTTGGTTCCCTCAAATTCTGTCTCTTTGGCTGCTGCCGAAAATGTTCTGACTTTGGAAAAGGTTATCAATTTTTTACTACCTTTCTTTTGAGACATCAGCTCTCAGCCTCGTCTTAAGCTGCCCTGAGAAAATTTAAGTTAAAGAAGAAAAACCCTCAAAGGCATTGCTTCATGAAAAAAAATAGAATTATAATTTGTTGTATTCATCCAAATATTCAGTATAAGTCAGCATCTATTCTCCACATGCTGATGGACAGTCCATCTTAGGTTATAAAACACTTCAGGAGTTTAAAGTCTCCAGCAGTTGTGCGGATTTTACTATAGAAAGGAAAATTATTTTTAATTCCACATTCCTGGCTTCCATCCACATCAGTACAGGAACTATCTGAGAGTTTTCTTTTCAGTTTACCTGGAAAAATATGGATTTTCTGACCACCGTGCAGATCTACAGATGAGCCGCGCCATCCGCTGGTTCGTTTTCTTGTTCCAGTTATTCAGGATTGTATCAGAACAATTCTTTTTACGCTCATTCATCAGAAGCTGCTCTGGATAATCAGGAGGTTGTGGGTTTTGACACTATCTACAGTTCTGTAACGACGCCTTTAATACTCAATACCTCTGTTGTACTCAACTGTCACTCTCTAAGGACTTCATTCAAACCAATTGGAACAGAGCGGCTGTCAGTGGAGCCCATGAGAACGTTTTTTAGGTCAGAGGAGACATGAAATCCAGACAAATGGTTTTATTTTTTTTAAAGGATTGGCCCATTTTTTCAGTTCGCACATTTGTGGCAACCCCACCATTGTTAACACCCCTCAGCATCCACTGAATATGATGTAATTCACCAGGTGATTACTGCTGATGGGGCAATAATGAAACAATTAGGTAGCATCTGTCTGGACAGAGGTTAAAGTGTACGAAATGCCGGGTCAGTGTTCTTGTAAATCATGTTGTTTTAATGTGCTCCATACATTTACATAGATAATTATATATATTCACACCCTGCCCAGCAGAACCAGTGTGATATGTAGGCCAAAGGCAGCTTGACTGCAGCAGCTGGGGATTAAACACCAAAGGAACCTCAGCAAAGAGACGCCGACACTTCATCCGGAAGATGAGAAGAGTCAAACACTATGAAAATCATCTGACATGACGTAAAGATGTGAATGGGAGAAATGGATACAATTCATTTTGATAACATAATATAATAATAATATAAAAGCCTTCTTAATAATTTGTAGATTTGTTTGATGAATTAGACACATTTTTTAAAAACGCTGCATGTCTTTTCTAATCATTGCAGAGGAAATTATGAACAAACACTCTTCTGGATCTGCACCAAAGTTCCTCTCCTGCCAATGCTTCATCCTTCCAACAAGTTTTATGACAATCTGTGCAGTAAATTTAGCATATTTCTGAATATAAGAAAATAACAACAAGCATGGGCAAAAAACCTCCACCTCCTGTAGAAATAAGTAAAGATATCACCCAACTTCAGAATGTTGCTTTACATGACATATTGAAAAAAAACATCAGATAAAGGAAACACACACACACACACACAAGGGGTCTGTATGCATGCAAATTCAGACAGAATGATGGTACAGTGGTGGGTAGCTACGTACCGCCCAAGGAGCAGCTTGTGGGGGTCGGTGCCTTGCTCGAGGGCACCTCAGACCGAGCCCCTGCCACCCTGCTCCTACTGTTTTTGCAGCGATGGTTCTTTAAACAGCTTTAAGGAAGGAGACGCGGCTCTGGGTTCACCGATGAGGCAGTGGACTGAGAAAGAGGAAGAAATGGAGCAGATCTACCGTTTAAGTGGAGACTAAACCAGAGGAGTTGGGCTCATCAGCACTGGGCCGTGGGTGAAGCTGTTAATGACGTCGATAATGTCATTATACTGACAGGGTAAGTGTGTGTTCCTCTGCTTTAGTTGCCGTTTGCAGACGAATTCCGTATAGCTTTCTCCCAAACGCAGTATTTATGATCCAATCCTACTTTTATCTCTGGACTCATCTGTATTCAGATCTGCATCCTCCCACCTCCATCCCTGTGTGTTACTTCCTGTTGTCAAGCATTTTAACTGGGACCTAGAGTTGCAAGTTTCACTGATGAGTTGAGGTGAAAGGTGCGACCAGTTAAGACAACCACCATGTGGAATATTTCCGCTGTCGTTGTCCATCGCTGTGCAGTAAGAACAGCCGTCACTCCAGTGGAAAAACCAGCTGTAAACCTGTCAGAGATGAGAGCTGGATCCTCACAGGGGAGCGGAGCTGGAACACCACGCCAAGCACCGTGGGCAGAAGCAGCCACTGGAACTGCCAACCCACTGGTCCAACCAGTAACCTCCTGATTCTCCTGTCAGAGACCCGGTCGGTCCAGCATCCTCACACCGTCCAGCTTCCACGTCACGCTTCGTTTTCAAATCAGGAGAAAATGCAGAATGATTGAAACGCAGTGCTTTCAGTCAACATGTCGAAGCATCACGGAGGACAGGAAGAGCTTCCTTATTAGCCAATCAAACGGCCTCCCCACTCTGTATTATTAGACGAGGCTGGTTGTTGTGTTGTTTTTCAGCAAATAGACTGATGAGCATTTTAAAGTGCTGTAAAAATCCCAGACATGCATGCAGACAAGCGTACCGGAGCTACTTGATGGCTCATAATAATGTTATCTCTGCCTTGGTGGGGTAAACAAACACGAGTGCAGATTCCGGCGGCTCTCTGTACGAGTCTCAGCGGAGGGACGAGCCGGCTAATTAAAACATAACCAGCATCGCATCTGTTTGTGTGTGCGTTTCTGTTTCTTTGCATATGTCAGGTGAAGTAATGCGGCCGGCGGTAAACACCAAACACTTTGCAGTGATGGCCGTACTTTAATGTGGAAACACAAACACTCCATCCACACACTGATGGTGTGATTATTCCGTAGCCATTCCGCTGCGCCATTAGCATTCACTCCACAGCGTGGCATTTAAAGGCAAACTGCTGATTTTCCACCATCAGTGCATTGTGGGTAGTGTGTCCCGACGAACAAAGCTAAAAACTCTCCTTATTGTGCCGCCGCCCACGCCCACTCCCACTCGCTTTCCACTGAAAACCTCAGAGGAACTTCAAATACAGGTTGTGCTTCGGTATCGTCGCCTCCAAAGCTCCCAGACGTCTGATGGAACCAGAGCGACAAGAAATACCTTTTATGAAAAACAAAAGAGTTGCTGATGAAAAATCAACTACAATTATGTTGAAAAAGTACTTTGGTACAAACAACTATTTAGGACAGGACCTGACCTCCCACTCACTGCACTGATTATGGAATATTACGTTAGCTTTTCTAACTATAGAGCAGTGGTTCTTAACCTTGTTGGAGGCACCGAACCCTGTCGGTTTCATTTGCTCACTCACCAAACCCTTCTTTAGTAAAAAAAAAAAAAAATTCCAATTTCAGACATAAGTATATGTTTTACTGGTGTATTTAATGAATTGTGCATTAATGTCACCTTTTTTAAAGAACTTAACCAAGACAGTGCATGAACTCCCATGAAATGATCTACCTGTAAATCAGTGTGACTTCTGCTGTTGTTATAGAGACCAGTTCAGGTATGCGTGGCTCCACCTTGACAAGTGTTACTCTGATGTCATTTTACAGCAAAGTGTGTTTCTTTGTTTTCCATCAGCTTAAGGAAGTGTTCCTTTATTCTTCCAGTCCCAGACTAGAGTTGCTCAACTTGACATTCAAATCCTGCAGAACGCTGACTCCCATCACGTTCCGTTATACAGTACATGTAAATTCACGCTGAACATATTCGTCCGACCACTTTCTGTTTTTGTTCAACATAGTTACTATGAATTAAAATATTAAGAAAGCAATCAGATGACGTACCATCGTGACAGGCAGAAACCGACTACTGAGTGTGCAAAATCCCCTGTAGCACAGGTAGGCTAATCGATGTAGCGTCACATGATCACCTGCAGCCAGTGATGGCTAAGGGGGCGTGTCATCACCTATTGACATGATGTTCAAACAGTGATTCATGTATGTTTGGCAAAAACACCTGACACATCGTGTCAGGTGTTTTGTCTTGACCCCCGTCTCCGCCGAACCCCTGAGACCGACTCACCGAACCCCTAGGGTTCAATCCAACCCAGGTTAAGAACCACTGGCTCACAAAAATAGACATTCAGCTTTTTTCGGTATCAAAAACATCAAACATTATTTTTGCTAATTCTGATGGATTAAGAAAATGACCACAGATTCAAAGAGGAGCGTCACGTTCTCTAATGTCAGGACAGACAGAGAAAGGAACTGACACCTGCTTGTCAATACGTTTAATAAATGTTACGACTTTGCAACACAAATGCAGCTAAATTGACTTTTACCAGGTTAGCAGGCAGCATTTTGTACACAAATCTGTACATTTGTGTAGCGACAAATGTACAGAAATCATCACTGTAACAATGAAAATCAATATGGAACGCTTTATCTGTGTGTGCATGTGTGTGTGTGTGTGTGTGTGTGTGTGTGTGTGTGTGTGTGTGTGTGTGCATGTGTGTGTGTGTGTGTGTGTGTGTGTGTGTGTGTGTGAAAGAGAGAGAGAAATGGAAGAACAATTCTTTTAATGAATCTTAATCTCTGTTTACAAATGGGATATTGGTTTGTTCATCGTTCCACACACACCCTATACTTCATGCTGGATCATGCAAACCAAAGACACACTAATTCTAACTTAATTAAAATACAACCAAGTATCCACCACAGTAACAAATCCCTAGTAAACACACACACACACACGTTTGATGTGGCTGCTGGTGAAATGGAGACGTGTCGATCCGGACCCTGGAGGGACATTCAGTCTGAACCGTCCTCCAGCCTGAGACCACGCCCAGCAGGAACCTCCGCCAGAGACCCTTCACCTAGAGACATGTCAATATTACAGTTTATATGGAAACTGATGATAAAATCTAGATTTAAAGTGAAGTGCTGAGCGTGTATTCACGATGATTCCTGACATATTGTTGGATGTCTATTCACAGTGGACATGAGAGTCGACGATGTCCTGGTGTGAAGTCACTATAACTGATTTTATGATTGGTGTTCAGGTTTGCTTGAGCGGTTGCTGTGTGTTCATGTCTTTTTGTACGACTGCCTCTGGTTCCAAACTGGCTTCACACACGTTTAAAGAGGAAAGAAGGACTTTCAGCGTCTTTGTTGGACATTTAGGATTAGCGCAGTAGATGTGTTCTCATTATTCTCTTCTATCTGGGCTTGATAAAAACACAAAGAGGAAGATAAGAAAATACTCAGTGGGAATAATGAAACATGCACCAGCGGATGAATTACATTTGATCTTAAATTGGATTCAAGGCAATCTGTAATTAGTGTACTGAAGTAATGCAGTGTTCACCGCTGTGTACAAACCACAGACACTGACGTCCTACACAGACTCACAAAAAAAAGGAGACAAAGGAAAGGAAATTCTACCTACGGACAGCAAACAGACACAAAAAACCTTTTTTCCTGGAACATAAAGGCTACCGGATAAGACTCAGTTCTTTTTTAGATGTGAATAATGTAGTCACTGGTCCAGAAAAGGGAAAAGCAGAATGAGAGATCATCAGTGCACTTAATTCTGTAAATATTCCCACAAATAAATTAAAAAAAAAAAATCTGAACTAAATCTGAGAGTATGCTCAAAAAACTAGCAGATGGAGGAATGTGTTGGAACAACAGGTATGGATGTTGCATCATATCGAGGTTCCTCTGGTGGACAGTCAACTACCACAGCTTCATCAGTCCTTTTATTTCAGTTTTGAGGAACATTCAGCTTTCGAACATTTGGAGCTACAAACAAACACGTGTCGCTATATCCGACTGTTGTCCTGCAGTTCCGCTTTCTGCCACAACCCCTACCGAGCAGCACCGCACAGCTCCAACACTCGTCTCCTCCTCTTGTTGTTGTCTGTTAGCATCTCAGAGCGTCAGGCTTCCTACCTTGGATACGTTACTGTTTATCATGGATGATAAAGACTGGTGAAGATAGTGGTGGTGGTGAGCATCTCTATGATGAAAGATCTGTCTCTGACCCACAATAACTCCTCCCTCCTCCGAAATGTGGCTACATGCTGCATGCTATTGTAGCGCACAGTGGATAGTCAACATCAACAGCTGACTCTGTTGTTGTTGATGATCTGAAAAACTGAAAAATTAAATTATATAGGGGCAAAAGTTTACTGTCAACTAATCAGAATTCCAAACGATAACGTGAATCATGAGCGACACATAGCGTTATTTAGAATCATACGTGTATATTTTAACATGGCTGTATGTTTTTAATCTTATTTATTGTACAGTAACATGATATTATGTGTTTTAACGGTTTTCTAGTCAAGAAAAATGATGTAAACTTGATTTTTATTTTTTGTCTAGTTTTGTTAAACTGACCTACATTTAAGACCGACTAAACTTGAAACGACCTGTATCTGTATTTTATTTAATGTGTTGTTTTTATGTCCAGTTCTTGTTTCTGGTCAGTCTTAGTATTTTGAGATGTGATGACATTTAAGTGACCCCCAAATTGTCATTATAGATAGAAACTTAATAAATGATGACTTGCGAACAATTCAGTTTATGAACAGCTCTCGGAACCAATTGTGTTCATATGTTGAGGACTACCTGTATATAAAACGTGACGATACATGATCGAAACCTCCTAGATTCACATGTTAGATGAGGTGGGGAAAAACACAACCAAGTGGCCACCACAGTAATAAAACCCTCGTTTAAATGCTTTGACTGATGTGTCTGCTGCTGAGAGGAAGACCTGATGATCCACAGCCTGGAGGGACAGCAGTGGTAATTGACTACCTGTTGATAATATTTCTCCATAGCCTGAGGTCACTCCCCAGCAGGATGCAGGAATCACCAGTCCAGACCAGTCACTTAAAGACTTGTCAATAATATTAGTATTAAAAGCAGCCTGAGTGCTGATCCGGCCTTATTTTCTTGCAAACACATCAGACGACGTTACCTTCAGGAGACCCCCCAGCAGAGAACAAGAGGACAGAGGAGGAGTCCTCACAGCGTGTGTGACCTACACAATGCGGTGTTGATGGTGGTGATGCAGCAGAGGATACACACGAACATAGAACTCAGCCGATGGTTGAGTCAAGAGACCAAACATATTTGCTTTTGAAGGAGCACACAGAATCTCTGAGATGAAAGCTTCTGAGCTTCCTGGCCTTCAGCAGACCGGAGTGAATGCAGCAGTGATTCTGTCCCAGCATGCAAACATACAGTGTAATCAAAAACAAGCAGAGATAATCAAATGCTTTTATTCTAAAACTTGGCTTTCTTTCACCGAGTTCAGAGTCAAAGAGCTTCTTCCTGCAGTTCTCAGAGCCTGTGGTGTTCTTTTCTCTTCAACTCATTTCTTTTCCAATCATCGTGCTGATGGAGCAGCGCTGGCAGGTGGAGGGTCTCCAGCAAGGGCTGGGGGGAGGGGGGCGGAGAGGGAATGAGAGAAAGAAGCAACTAAATTATTTCTTTTCATAGAGTTGAACTTCTTTTGTACGTGCATCCTGCGTTGTCCACACGCACTCTGATATCTGTGGAAAGTTTGGTATGTAGAATACAGGTGCAGCCGGGGGGGGGGGGGGGGCTTCTGTTACTTAAAGGGAACATTTTATTAGCATGTTGTCAGATAGAAAAGGGATTGCAGTCCTCTAATTATTGACTGTTTGATCATCGTGCTATTTTAACACCACCAGTCCACTCATCTTGGACACGGGGGTCAGATCTCTGTCGCTCTAGCCTTGTCCTATGGAGGAGGGTTGGCTGGAACACACACAGACGGTGGAAGGGTGGAGCATGAGCTGGAGGAGGAGTTGTTACCTTCTGGTCCAGATCTGAACAAACTGCTGACTTAAGGTGTTTTTTTCATGTTGAACGCAAAATTACTCACTTAGATTTGAACACAAATTTAGTGAAGTTAATCCTTGCTCTCGATTTACCAGTCAATCTACGTTCCTACTCTCACCTATGGTCATGAGCTTTGGGTCATGACCAAAAGAACAAGATCCCGGATACAAGCGGTTGAAATGAGTTTCCTCCGTAGAGTGGCTGGGCGCCCCCTCAATGATAGGGTGAGGAGCTCAGTCACCAGGGAGGAGCTCGGAGTAGAGCTGCTGCTCCTCCGCCTCGTGCGGAGCCAGCTGAGGTGGCTCGGGCGTCTGTTCCGGATGCCTCCTGGACGCCTCCCTGGGGAGGTGTTCCGGGCATGTCCTACCAGGAGGAGACCTCGAGGAAGACCTAGGACACGCTGGAGGGACTATGTCTCTCGGCTGGCCTGGGAACGCCTCGGGCTCCCCCTGGAGGAGCTGGAGGAGGTGTCTGGGGAGAGGGAAGTATGGGCATCCCTGTTGCCCCGCGACCCGTGGTTGATGATGGATGGATCCTTGGTGGACGTTTACGTCCTCCAGAGAGTTGTTCTAGTTGGATCAGAATATTTAACTCCAAATAAAATACATTTGAAGGACTCTTTTTGTCTTTATCTCCACAATATTGCAAATCTCCTGCATGTGGTGTCACAAAACATTTTCTTGTGGATCTGTTGCTTCCAGGTTGCTTCCACTTCCACTTGTGCTTCCTCCAGTGGAACTGGCAAACAAATTATGGTTCATCACTAACTTATATGCTATATGTTGTATGAAAAACTGAATGCATTCTATTCGAATGGATTCTATTAGAATCAGTTCAGATTTTGGTATATTTAAACCTGTCTGAAATGAGGAAACTACCTGATGCACATTCAGACCCCAGTGCCAGAGCAATATTTAGAGAAACACATAACTGGAGAAAAAAAGCCTTTGGCCAGAGAGGATTACTGGCAAGCAGGGAAATATTTTGTATTTAATCCATAGAGCAGAGAAAGATCCCCCCAATCCTGGCAGGAGAATACCCGAACAAAACGTCCAGGAGCTCACTGACCTCAGGCTACTTTCACTTCTCTCAGCGGTGATAAGGTCATCCTGAGACTGCTTAAGCAGCAGCTTGTTAACAGGGTTGAGTTGTTGGTAATAATTTTCCTTATTTGACTTTTATAAGCACCTGGAGGACAAAAGCCTCATTTAATACTTGTAAACTGACTTAATGTTTCCTTTTTACACAGTCTCTGATTTCAGCTCCTAAGCTGCTGCCTCTTCTCAGCTTTATGTTTACACTGTCTGGTGGCCCCAGAGCTGGGGTTTAAGGCCCCTGGTAGTCACCCACTGGGGCATCACAATGGCACGTTCTTCCCCTCCATTGGCCATCTTTTATCCCTGTTGGTGTCACTATAGAGAGATAAACATTTCAGTTTTCTTACCACAATGTTTTTTTCTGTCGTGTCCAACGTGATTGGGCACCTCGTGAGTCTGGCGCTGATGTTCTGTCCCAGGGTGGTGATAGCTTTCTGTGGCTGGATTCTACTACAAAAACACATCACTTGTTGACTCTGGAGGACGATCTTCACCCCACCCTCCAGACCGTCGACACATTCCAGAGAAGAAGTAGAGGTTAGAGATGAAGCATCTGAAACATTCACTGGCAGTAAATGTTTTCTCAGATTTCATTCTCTGACTTTCCTCCATGTTCAAAGTGAAACATCCCATTTCTTTGGATGAAGATACTGGATTACATTAGGACTCATCATACTGATGTGGCTAACTATGCTAAGTGGATACACATCTGTAGCTGCACAAGCAGAGCAGGGAAAGTGTAACTGTAATAGTGAGCCATAATAGATATAACTTAGTTGTGATTTGCAACCTTCAATGTGTTGTTCAAGTGGCTGTGGGGGGGTGGGTGGTGTGTTTCTGTGCAGTGGGGTTCCCAGGTGCACCAGCTGTATTCACTGTAGATCCGAGGCCATGTGGTCCCGTGTGGTAACTGCTTTAACAGTACCTCTGAAGGAGATTCACCTTCCTCCTGTGCCACAGGAAGTCAAGTCTCTGCTTGAAGTAGTGATATGTCAGGGTGGGGGGACGTCAGCAGGGGTCCTCTGTGATGTGTGGCCCCAGGAACATTGTTCTACTCATGCCATCCATGGTGAGCACCAGTAGGTCTTTTTAATATTTAGAGAGAGGGAGGGTCCTGCACCCTGTGAGCACTGACCCACCCCCACCCTGACCGCTGTGACTTCATCAGCAGTTTGATGGTGAGGTGGAGGAGGATGAAGATGATGTGCAGTCATGTGTCCGCTGTTGTAGATGGAGCAGATGCTGTACGTGTGTGTGTGTGTGTGTGTGTGTGTGTGTGTGTGTGTGTGTGTGTGTGTGTGTGTGTGTGTGTGTGTGTGTGTGTTTGCTGTTACTGGTTTGTGTATTTTTGTGAGATGTGTTAAATCTACGACCAAAAGAAGAATTGAAAACCACATCCTTTCAGTTTTTCATATTTTAAACATTAGGTTTGTAGGGTATCAGAAATAAGAAATGAGCTGATAAATAATCTATATAAATTATTCACCTGTTTAATGTTGAATTTAACTATCTGTGTCTTTTTGACTTTCACCAACAAGGATTGAAGAAGATTCTGTGATCACCCGTAGGTTCATCTGGTTGGTTTCCTGAGGATGTCTCAAAAAAAGAGGTAGCGACATTTGTAGGCAGATCCAGGTAGTTCTCAACATACAAACACAATGGGTTCTGAGAGGTTCTTCGTGAACTGAATTGTCGTTACTTATAAAATTTCAATCCATAATCGTCATTTCAGGTCATTTGACCCTTGAAAACCGATTAAAATAGCTATACACATTACCTATTTGGGTCCAAAAAGAGCCGTCTCATAAACGTGTAAAAAGAAAATGTAATACAGAACTTTTTTTTTTCTTTCAATGCATCAGATCTTTTCTATTACTTCAGCCCTATCCATAGATATAAAGTTTTTTATATTTTTTATTACTATTATATGTGTTTATATGGAATTTGCCATTAGAACCCTGTTTTTCTTCCAATGGGAAAAACACAAAATATGGAATATTTCCAAGTTAGTGCACAGTTTAATACTTCTGATAAAGATATTACAACTATTGGATGAATGTTTTTGCAGGTGCGTGAACACAGACAGTGGGTCTGTTTCTGGGTTGTGGGGGGATTTTGGGGTGATTGTCTTGCTGCAGACAATGAAGATCTAGTTTCATAAAAGCATGTTAGCATTATTATATATGGTAATATATATAATATACATATATAATATATAAAGATATATATATATATGTATGCTTATATCCATCCATCCATCCATCCATCCATTCTCTACCGCTTATCCGGGGTCGGGTCGCGGGGGCAGCAGCTTGAGCAGGGAAGCCCAGACTTCCTTCTCCCTAACCACTTCGTCCAGCTCCTCTGGGAGAATCCCAAGACGTTCCCAGGCCAGCCGGGAGACATAGTCTCTCCAGCATGTCCTGGGTCGTCCCCGGGGCCTCCTCCCGGTAGGACGTGCCCGGAACACCTCACCAGGGAGGCGTCCAGGAGGCATCCTGACCAGATGCCCGAGCCACCTCATCTGGCTCCTCTCGATGCGGAGGAGCAGCGGCTCGACTCTGAGTCCCTCCTGGATGACCGAACTTCTCACCCTATCTCTAAGGGAGAGCCCGGACACCCTGCGGAGGAAACTCATTTCGGCCGCTTGTATCCTGGATCTCGTTCTTTCGGTCACGACCCACAGCTCGTGACCATAGGTGAGGGCAGGAACGTAGATCGACCGGTAAATCCAGAGCTTTACCTTTCGGCTCAGCTCCTTCTTCACCACGACGGACCGATACAGAGTCCGCATCACTGCAGACGCTGCACCGATCCGCCTGTCGATCTCCCGTTCCATCGTACCCTCACTCGTGAACGAGACCCCGAGATACTTGAACTCCTCCACTTGGGGCAGGATCTCATCCCCAACCCGGAGAGGGCACTCCACCCTTTTCCGACTGAGGACCATGGTCTTAGATTTGGAGGTACTGATTCTCATCCCGACTGCTTCACACTCGGCTGCGAACCGTTCCAGTGAGAGTTGGAGATCACGGCTTGATGAAGCCCACAGCACCACGTCATCTGCAAAAAAGCAGAGACGCAATACTGAGGCCACCAAACCGGACACCCTCAACGCCTTGGCTGCGCCTAGAAATTCTGTCCATAAAAGTTATGAACAGAATCGCTGACAAAGGGCAGCCTTGGCGGAGTCCAACCCTCACTGGAAACGAATCCGACTTACTGCCGGCAATGCGGACCAAACTCTGACATCGGTCGTACAGGGACTGAACAGCCCTTATCAAGGGGTTCGGTACCCCATACTCCAGAAGCACCCCCCACAGAACCCCCCGAGGAACACGGTCGAACGCCTTCTCCAAGTCCACGAAGCACATGTAGACTGGTTGGGCGAACTCCCATGCCCCCTCAAGGATCCTGCGGGGGGTGTAGAGCTGGTCCACTGTTCCACGGCCAGGACGAAAACCACACTGCTCCTCCTGAATCTGAGATTCGACTTCCCGACGGATCCTCCTCTCCAGAACCCCTGAATAGACCAGGGAGGCTGAGGAGTGTGATCCCCCTGTAGTTGGAACACACCCTCCGGTCCCCCTTCTTAATAAGGGGTACCACCACCCCAGTCTGCCAATCCAGAGGCACTGTCCCCGACGTCCACGCGATGTTGCAGAGGCGTGTCAACCAGGACAGCCCCACAACATCCAGAGCCTTTAGGAACTCCGGGCGGATCTCATCCACCCCCGGGGCCCTGCCACCGAGGAGCTTTATATGCTTATAGTATATGAAAAATATGTGGTTATAATGGGAGTCAATGGGAGCATTTTTGGCCCAATCAGGTAATGTGTATACACAGTGAAAATCTGCTATTCTTTACACTTCCAATGACAGGCATTAAGGAATTTAGAAAATTAAAGTTGAAAAAAGTTTACTGGCAGAATTTCATATATTTAGCCTTTCAATTGACTGATTTATTGGGAGAGAAACATAAAAACAACAAAAATGTCCTTTTTTGGACCAAACAGTTCTCGAGGGTTAAACATCATTTCTATTCTAAACACGAAAACACTATTCCCTGAGACTGACCAGAAACAATTACAGGACATAAAGACATCACATAATCAAATAAAATGCAGGTAAAGGTTGTTTCAAGTTAAGTCATTCTCAAGAGTATGTCAGTTTAAAAGAAAACAGATGAAAAAATAAGAAAAAAGTTTATGTCATTTTACTCGACTACACATCTGTTCACCACAAATATTGGAATCTTAAAATCACTAGAAGACTATTAAAAGCCCAAACAACAGCAAGATGGGGGGGTGAGTGTAGGAGATGCTTGAATGCAGCGGTGCTGCTCGGCTGGTGTTGTGGCAGAAAAAAGAACTACAGTAGTCGGGGGGGGGGGGGGGGCATTTGTTTGTATCTACAGATGTTCAGAAATTGGATATTTGTATCTACTTGTACTTAAATATTTTGTCCATATCATGAAAATGAATAACCCAAACAGAAATAAATGCTATTTCTATGTTAAACATTTAATTCCACTGCTTTATAGCAGCAGAAGAAAAGTGGGATCGATTTTTTTTTTATCCGTTATTGTATAGAAATTGTTTAATACTTCCTTTCCATTAATGACACTATTTCCTCTAAAAAGTTGCTTTACTTTAATAGTTTGTTTCCACATGTATGTTTTATGTATATAACACATCCAATACAAAGCTTTTTAGAGAACCGAGCAGGATGAGGACAGAATCATTCAAGAACATTCAGGAGATGCTGTTTTTCCTCAAACATATCAAAACTGTTTGTCTGTTTAAGGTTTCTACTGAAGTGGCCAAGCAACATTACACCTCTCATAAAACACAGTTTAATGTAATGGACAAAGCCAGCATGCTCATAAAACCGTGTGTGTGTGTGTGTGTGTGTGTGCGTGTGTGCGTGTGTGTGTGTGTGCGTGTGCGTGCGTGTGTGTGTGTGTGTGCGTGCGTGTGTGTGTGTGTTGTGTGTGTGATGGCAGATTTATGAGTGACAAAATGAAGCTCTTGAAGAAGCAGCGTGTCTCTTAAACAGAGAGCAGCCTCTGTGCAGCAGGAGGAATTTAAACAACAATCTGAGTCTCAGAAGAGAGGAGACATTCATCATCGGCAGCGAGATAAAGCGTGATCTCAGTAATCACCTGCTGGCTGCTCCGCTGTGGGCAAACTTCACTTCACTGTGTTCACTATTATTCAATCCTATAGCACAGCTCGCTCTGTTGTTTAGACTATATAATCTACTGGAATCACAAGGGGAAATGGAGGATTTCAAACATGGAAACACTGAATAAATCAAATTATCTGTCCCACATGATTCCCTAGTCTATCTACTAACACACAGTCTCACCTCAGAGATGTTTTTAACCTCACATCCATGTAGAGGCTGGCCATCAAATTGTGATTCTATCAGAATCCTTAAGAAATCTTAGTTTTTGACACTGGTACCAGTTTATGGATAAATCCCACCAGTGCCATTGTGGTGAGATGTAGCTTCCCTACCTTCCAACTCACAGGTACCTCTAACCATGGAACACAATGAGAAGCTAAATAAACCCACTCCATGGAGCCCAGCCAGCAGAGCTCCATGGAGTGGATTTATTTTTCTCTGACAAACGTTCGGTCCGGACAGTGTTGTGTCCTGTGCTGAAGGAAGATATAATTAAATATATTCACAGGTTTTATGTTCACTTTATTTCAATGTTATGCTTTACTTTATAATGACATAACCAAACATACTGTGATGGGCGTTCCCCGCTTGTCGTGGACGCCAGCTGTGTAACCTGATTGGTTCTTTGTTTGAAGATGCAGATTAGGCAGAGAGCCAACCAATTAGAAGATGACACCGTGTGGGCTGGCCAACTGACCTGAGATCAGAAGTTCCTATGGATTGTCCAACCGGAGAATGCTACAATGAATAAGAATTGCTGTATAACGGTCCGTCCTTAAGACGGTGTCTTGTTACATCCACTATATATTCTTTGTTTCTCCGGAATGTGTTGTTCCTGCCCCTTGTCACGGTTCAGACCGCATTAGATTCTATGTTAGGGACGGTGAACCCAGATCTGCTAAAATTATTGTATCAGGGCAAATACATTCGTTAAATGAGACTACTTGTTTCTTGTTTCTCGTACGACGGGTTTTTGAATAATTTTATTGGTGGTCTGTTTTGACCCCACCTTCAAAGGACTAAAAATTTAATTCCAATAACTGGAACATAAAAGCATTATCATCAGATTATTTCACATCTAAATGATGCCTCTTCCTATATATAGAGGGAAATTTTTGCCAATATTTCTATTAGTAAATTAATTGATTAATCATCTTAGATGGTAGTTCTATGCATTTAGTATGGTTCTATTATTCAGTTTTTCTGTCTGACACTTTAAAATAAACATTTTGACCACACAATTCAAGGTATTAAAAATCCCCTAAAATGAAAATTCAGTCATTGTCTTATACTGGACTGATCTCAAACCATAACTGAGGGGTGAAGTTCTGTTTTTGCTGCATCCTTGAATTTCTATTTTGTGTCTGGAAACTTCTAGGCAGCTGATATATCATCATATATCCACTCCTTCAGGCTTCCATAGCTATGCAAACATTATTTTAAGTTAATATGAAGATATCTTATTGAGTCATTTTATGAGTAGTGCCATATAAATAGAGAATGGAGTCTTCCTGTGTTTGTTTATCAGCGCCGGGGCTCGTAAAAAATGTCTTGATTTTTAGTTGTGTCTGAATTTTTCCTTCAAAATGCATAATTTTAATGGTAAATTGCAGTTAGTTACACCTATAAGCTCCTTTTCCTCTGACTGTTGTCCTGTCATCTTAACTGAAATGAGATTTTATATGATAAGCATTCAAACTTCTGTAGCCGGGGATCGGATCGCCAAGGTCCCCGCCTTCGGCCACCGCCCAGCTCACAATACACCCGACCCCTATGGCCCCTCCCACAGGTGGTGAGCCCATGGGAAGGGGGACCCACGTTGTCCTTTCGGGCTGCGCCCGACCGGGCCCCATGGGTGCAGGCCCGGCCACCAGGCTCTCGCCTTCGAGCCCCACCTCCAGGCCTGGCTCCAGTGGGGGGCCCCGGTGGCCCGCGTCCGGGCAAGGGAAAACGTGCCCCATAGTTTTTCTTCATCATTAGGGGTCTGTGAGCCGTCCTTTGTCTGGTCCCTCACCGAGGACCTGTTTGTCATGGGTGACCCTGCCAGGGGCACAAAGCCCCAGACAACTTAGCTCCTAGGATCATTGGGACACACAAACCTCTCCACGACTCAAGGAGTCCTTGGAGGGGGTGCTGGAGAGCGCTCCACTGGGGACTCCATCGTTCTACTGGGGGACTTCAATGCTCATGTGGGCAATGACAGTGAGACCTGGAAGGGCGTGATTGGGAGGAACGGCCCCCCCGATCAGAACCCAAATGGTGTTCAGTTATTGGACTTCTGTGCTCGTCACGGACTGTCCATAATGAACACCATGTTCAGACATATGGGTGTCCATATGTGCACTTGGCACCAGGACACCCTAGGCCGCAGTTCGATGATCGACTTTGTGGTCGTGTCATCGGACTTGCGGCCGCATGTCTTGTACACTCGGGCGAAGAGAGGGGCGGAGCTGTCAACCGATCACCACCTGGTGGTGTGTTGGCTCCGATGGTGGGGGAAGATGCCGGTCCGACCTGGCAGACCCAAACATATTGTGAGGGTCTGCTGGGAACGCCTGGCGGAATCCCCTGTCAGAAGGAGTTTCAACTCCCACCTCCGGCAGAACTTCACCCACGTTCAGGGGGAGGCGGGGGACATTGAGTCTGAGTGGACCATGTTCCGTGCCTCCATTGTCGAAGCGGCCGACCGCAGCTGTGGCCGTAAGGTGGTAGGTGCCTGTCATGGCGGCAACCCCAGAACCCGCTGGTGGACATCGGCGGTAAGGGATGCCGTCAAGCTGAAGAAGGAGTCCTATCGGGCCTTTTTGGCCTGTGGGACTCCTGAGTCAGCTGATGGGTACCGGCTGGCCAAGCGGAATGCAGCTTTGGTGGTTGCTGAGGCAAAAACTCGGGCGTGGGAGGAGTTCGGTGAGGCCATGGAGGACGACTTCCAGACGGCTTCGAGGAGATTCTGGTCCACCATCAGACGTCTCAGGAGGGGGAAGCAGTGCAGCATCAACAGTGTGTATAGTGGGGATGGGGCGCTGCTGACCTCAACTCGGGACGTTGTGACTCGGTGGGGAGAATACTTCCAAGACCTCCTCAATCCCGCAAAACACGCCTTCCCATGAGGAAGGCAGAGGTCTGGGTTCTCTGAGGCGGGCATTCTCCTATCTCTGGGGGTTGAAGGTCGCCGAGGTTAGTTAAAAAGCTCCTCGGTTGGGCAGGGCCCCGGGGGTGATGAGATCCGCCCGGCAGGTTCCTAAAGGCTCTGGAGTTGTGGGGCTGTCCTGGTTGACATGCCTCTGCAACATCGCATGTGGACGTCGGGGACAGTGCCTCTGGATTGGCAGACTGGGGTGGTGGTACCCTTTATTAAGAAGAGGGACCGGAGGGTGTGTTCCAACTACAGGGGGATCACACTCCTCAGCCTCCCTGGTAAGGTCTATTCAGGGGTTCTGGAGAGGAGGGTCCATCGGGAAGTCGAATCTCAGATTCAGGAGGAGCAATGTGGTTTTCGTCCTGGCCGTGGAACAGTGGACCAGCTCTACACCTCCCGCAGGATCCTTGAGGGGGCATGGGAGTTCGCCCAACCAGTCTACATGTGCTTCATGGACTTGGAGAAGGCGTTCGACTGTGTTCCTCGGGGGGTTCTGTGGGGGGTGCTTCTGGAGTATGGGGTACCGAACCCCTTGATAAGGGCTGTTCGGTCCCTGTACGACCGATGTCAGAGTTTGGTCCGCATTGCCGGCAGTAAGCCGGATTCGTTTCCAGTGAGGGTTGGACTCCGCCAAGGCTGCCCTTTGTCACCGATTCTGTTCATAACTTTTATGGACAGAATTTCTAGGCGCAGCCAAGGCGTTGAGGGTGTCCGGTTTGGTGGCCTCAGTATTGCGTCTCTGCTTTTTGCAGATGACGTGGTGCTGTTGGCTTCATCAAGCCGTGATCTCCAACTCTCACTGGAGCGGTTCGCAGCCGAGTGTGAAGCGGTTGGGATGAGAATCAGCACCTCCAAATCTGAGACCATGGTCCTCAGTCGGAAAAGGGTGGAGTGCCCTCTCCGGGTTGGGGATGAGATCCTGCCCCAAGTGGAGGAGTTCAGGTATCTCAGGGTCTCGTTCACGAGTGAGGGTACGATGGAACGGGAGATCGACAGGCGGATCGGTGCAGCGTCTGCAGTGATGCGGACTCTGTATCGGTCCGTCGTGGTGAAGAAGGAGCTGAGCCGAAAGGCAAAGCTCTCGATTTACCGGTCGATCTACGTTCCTGCCCTCACCTATGGTCACGAGCTGTGGGTCGTGACCGAAAGAACGAGATCCCGGATACAAGCGGCCAAAATGAGTTTCCTCCGCAGGGTGTCCGGGCTCTCCCTTAGAGATAGGGTGAGAAGTTCGGTCATCCGGGAGGGACTCAGAGTCGAGCCGCTGCTCCTCCGCATCGAGAGGAGCCAGATGAGGTGGCTCGGGCATCTGGTCAGGATGCCTCCTGGACGCCTCCCTGGTGAGGTGTTCCGGGCACGTCCTACCGGGAGGAGGCCCCGGGGACGACCCAGGACACGCTGGAGAGACTATGTCTCCCGGCTGGCCTGGGAACGTCTTGGGATTCTCCTGGAGGAGCTGGACGAAGTGGCTAGGGAGAGGGAAGTCTGGGCTTTCCTGCTCAAGCTGCTGCCCCCGCGACCCGACCCCGGATAAGCGGAGGTAGATGGATAGATGGAAGCATTCAAACTTTTTGTACTGATAAGTTTCTTTTCATAGCACTTCCTGCGGAGTTCCATTTGGTCCTAGGACTAGAGAGGACCTCAGTGAGTGATTATCAAATATTTAACACACCATTTTACTGCTTTACTAGTGACTCATGATGGACACTTTAAATATTATTACACAGAGGCAGCTGTGAAATGTTAAAAGTCAGGAATAACCAGAAGGATGTCTCTGTTGGAAACAGAGAGCTGAAAGTAGTCTAAAAAATTAAAGGATGTTTCAAAATGTGTGCTTTTTTGTCACTATCACACTATTTTCTATTTCAACTGAGAAAAATTCATGAAAAAATATATATTGTTGCCACTGGACCGAGGGTCACCAGTTAGAGGCCTGTGGGCCAAACCGACACCGCCAAAGGCTTCCATCAGAACCGCCAAGCCTTTTGTCATAATGGGGTAAAATGGTCTATTTTTGAACCTTTATCATCAGAGTGATTTTGAACAGGCATGTTGTGGACAGCTCAGACGAGCCAAAGCCTGATGATTGAGCAGCTTGGATTGGAGCTCTATAACTGGCAGCAGGTTTCTGTCTTACATAGAAAGAGCTTTTACGTAAGACACTGTCGTAGCGTGAGTGTTGTTTGACTCCTGCACCGAGTGCATGAACTTGTCGACGCTGGGGGAGACTCACCCTGTTGGGGAAATACCCAGAATTCAATCCAGGTCTTCATAAAAAATAAAACTCCCCCTCTCATTTTTAAACTCAACAATTTTTCCAAAGCCATACTTTCTAGTCCCCATTCCCGTCCCCCCCACTCCTTCTCTGTTCCATCCCAGTACAACTTCTGATTTCCTCAGTAGTACACATCTCTTGTTGTGTGTTACAGTGGTTCATTTTAACCTTTCTGTTTCTTTGTCGACTCCTTCTGATCCACAGCACCAGTCCTCTATAATTTCCTGTAACTGGCATCTTGAAGTGTCTTGATGTTTGATTGGATCCAGAGTGACACCCCCTTTTTGGTCAAACCAACGTCCAGATGTTTAGTCTGGACTCTGGTCTGGGGGAGGTTAAGATTAAATGAAATGAGATAGTACAGTATATTCCACACTATAAGGCGCACTGGATTATAAGGCGCACCTTCAATGAATCACCTATTCTAAAACTTTTTTCATATATAAGGCACATATATATGAAAAATGAAAAAATTAGAAAATTAAAGGCTTTTTAGTGCACCTTATAGTGCGGAAAATACTGTACTTTATTGACCCCATAGAGAAATTTTGTTCACACATCCTACTAGCGAGGAGTTTTGAGCCACCTCTGGGGGACGCCACCACTTAAAGGAGGGGAGAAAAAATCAGATGGCGACTGATAACATGGTTTCACATCACGTTGGTCTGCCTCAAACTGACAAGTCTGAAATAGTGATCCAGAGGTGCTCAGGTGAGTGACGTGGGCCTGGTGTTGTGAAACAACAACCTGCTGGAGACCAACTTCATAAAGTTTTTCTGTTGTTTCATGCAGGTTGTAAAAACCAGGTGAAAATCATCACACATCTCCAGCCAGCTTCAGGTGGGGGTGTCGAATGTGGAAGAATAAGAGACTAGTGAATTACTGAACCGCTGCACTGACACCTGGGTGTAACACACAGGTGTTACATTGGTTTCCATGAACTGCAGCATGTTGAGGGGATTTACATGTTGTGACTGATGGAACTGTGGGAAGTCATTTTCTCCTCTCCTTTTGTTAGGATGCTCTGATGTGTCCTCTCTCTGCCACGGGGGGGAAATAAAGGAAGCAATGAAGCGCATTTCCTCCCTATTCAGGGGATTCAAACAGCTCCGATCACGGCTGCCACTACAACACCGCTTCACCCATCAGGCCCCCACCTTCCTAAATAATAAGAAATATTTGACAGCTGCCATGGGTGAGGAAGAGACGGTGTGAATTGGATGGAAAGGAAGAGGGAAACATTTAAACATACATGACAGCTATCCCTATCAGTCTACATCACCCAGGGCTCAAACTCACAACCTGACAAAGAGAAGTTCTTGTGAAACTACCAGGCAACTCATAGATGTCCTCACACACACATCCTGACAGTCATCAGGTCAGCATGATGAGGTAGATTTCAAAGTGTTATCGCGACAAAAGTCGTCTTTTGTACTTTAAACGCCTGGAGTGTATTTTTGTTTCCCACCATTTACTGCAATAGTTTTCACAAGCATGTGATTCAATATGTCATCAAAGAGAATGTGTTTACAGTGAATTATTTTTGCAGGATTGATCGTTTAAAAATCAAGCTGGATCATTTACGGAGGTCAGCGTGAAGATGAACGTTTGATATCAATTCAACAAAATGTGGAAAGAGATGGCTTTAATTAACGGTCCTGTTTGAGCGATGGCCCTCACCGCTTCAGTCAGCCCAAAGCGCCTCAGAGCTTCTGCTCAATTAGGCTGACATTAGGTCACGAACACGAAGGAGCTTTTACTTTCTGCTCTAGCTCCCCTGTATGTTTGTTAGTTAGCAGAATAACAAAAAACTAAATTGATTTCAATGAAAATAGTGTCAAAGTTAGAAATCATTAACTGTTGCTGTTGATCCATTGTTTGATCGAAGACTATTGAATGACTGACACGGGGGGATGTGAAGTTTTTCTACACATTTTCCCCAATCAAACATTGTCAGACTAATTTCATCAGAAGAGACGTGATGCATCACCAGACACATAAAACATACTGTACATATGTTGGGATTTTTTACCTTTGGCTCTATTTAGTTACCTTGCTGTAGTGCCAAAACTGAAAACCCAAACTAGATGTTCCGGACGTCAAGCTTAGGATCAGACGAAATGTGGTCAATTAAGACAAAGAAGATGGAGAACTTCCAATTTCCTTATAAGAACTAATGCATTTTGTTTGGATTAAATATTATTAGTATTTGAATTTCACTGACCTAAACTATGTTTTCCCTATTGTCCATCAGAATTCATTTGTTGGTTTGGTTCTTGGTACTGTTATGCAGAAACTGTAGGGAGGAAAGAAGGAAGTGCTTCAGACCAGGAAAGATCAGTGTACACTCAGGAGTTTAACTTGGATGCTAAAGTTTTCCAAAGTTTTGACATTTTCCCAAAAAACACATCAAATCTGAGCTGATTTTCATTCAAATTTGAGGAGGGTTGGGTCAGGAGAGAAGTCTTTAAAGTCAGTAACTTAGGTTATCAAACCACTGTCTCATACTTTCAGCAGAAGCCTTATGCAGTAATACAGTGTACTTGATTTTGTAATGAAATTATTATGGTATGTAATAGATGATAGAGTCACCTATGACAATATAGACTGTGAATTCACTGTGAAACTTCCCATAAACTGTGATCCCCTGCAGTGAGGACTCTTTCCTGGTGTACATGTGATGCCTGTTGGGCAGGAATGGAAGGACATTTGATATTTTGCCATTTGGGCCTGTCTTGTCTCAACAATGCTCCCTGTAGGCTACTGTCCTTATCAAACACCCACATATGCAGGACGGCTTCAGCTATGTGCCACAGGTTTTCTAGCTGACTTTGAGTGTTGGCTTAAATCGGAGCAGTGTTGCTACCGCGACAGCCTAGAGGTGTCCCCTGAGCTGCCTGTTCATGCTGGTTCCACTAATCTTGCTCCTGTTTCTTGGTATTTAACAGCAGTGTGCACCAAGTTCTGTGGAACAACTTATCATGTGGTATTTATGACTAATTTGTACAGTTTTATAGAAGGGTCTTGACCAATTGGTTTTGAGCACGTGCCACAAGCAGTAAAACTACCACAAATAGTCCAACCTTTGCAGAGGGGAAACACAAAAACATTGAAATATGGTTGAGCATTTTGCACCATGTCCAGATATTGCAATACAGCCATAAAGCCCCCCCCCCCCCCCCGTTTCTGAAAAAACAAGAGTTTCTTCATAATGGTTGATTATAGAAGTAGAATATGTGGAACCCAATTATGACCATCAACTCTGACCATGGATTAAAAAATGTGCCTCCCACAAACCCCCCTTAGATGATTTGCTCAGTTCTCTCAGTAACTGTCTGCCTGTGTAATTTGATAATAACCTTTGAACATAAAATCAAATATGGAATTTACAAAAAATGTCTGTTCAAAAATATTTGCTGACGTTGTATCATTAATTTCTGTCTTTTTTCAGAATGGAAACATTCCCTAAAACACTCCATATCTGAAACAAATGTGTTCTCCATTTTGATATCTAAAGTTTTTTTCAGTTCCATTCACGTTGCCTACCCTGGAACTAGTGGAGAATCCCGTGGGAGGACTGCCTCCCGTATTGCAAACCTCCGCAAACCTCGGAACTACAATCTAAGTTTTGCTAAAGTTTGCTCAATCACTGAACTGTTAGCTGAGCTGATTACTTCAGGGTATTTAATATTTCCTAAGATGGCCGTCTTTATCCTGTGGGACAGATGAACACTTACCATTCCTGAAAATCTCGTCTTTGCCTAAATCCCAAATTGAAGAGCAGGAAGCATTTTTAGAGCAATGTCTTCAAGTTTCCAGAGCAGCAGTTGAATACCGAAATCTTCATTCGGTCTGTTACAAACTCAAAATAGCCAATAATTACAGAGCACTTTAAAGCATTAAGTGTCTCTTATCACTCTGGTTTTGTATGGATGATGTCACACTCACCTCAACAAATATCTATGTGCAAGTCAATATCCGTTTATGTTTGCAGTGATTTGGATAGTTTGTCTTAGGAAACTGGATCCCATCCTGTGTTGGGTTCTTCAGAATGTATCTGACTACCTTCAGAACTGTTTTTTCTTGACTAAAAGGTAATTTGAACCCAATGTTCATCATCAACCTGCTGTGTCAAATCATGTTTGAGTGTTTAAATGTATTCACACTACAGTGATCCCTCGTACTCTACTCACTGTTAATTGCATTCGAGGAACCACCCGCAAAAATGGAATTCCACAATATAGCGGCCAAACTATTTATTATTTACGGTAATTTAAACATTTATGAACCCTCCCTATACTGAGATTGAACCACCTTCTACCTGTATTAGACTGTTTACAGACTGTTTAAAGCAGTTTTGTGTCTCACAAAAGTGCGTTGCGTTCCAAGACAAACGAAACGCAGCGCATTCTATTGCCTTCAGCCAATAGAATGCGCGTACGGTATCAGGTGACTACCTACTAAAAATCCATGATGAGGTGAAGCCCTACGTGTTGATGTGCGAATGCGCGAGGGGATTACTGTACTCAGTGTGTCAGTATGAAGTACACTATGCGTGCCCAGATGACATACTCACAACAGTCTTCACGTCGAGTGGGCACGACTCAAACTCAAAGGCTGCTATTCTTGCTACAGAGTGGAAAGGGTAGGAGAGGGGGGGTCTCATGAGACAATTTCAAGTCTGTGAAAATGGCCGCAGTTACAGCAAAGAGCAGCAGAACAACACACAGTCCAAACAACACCAGCAAAACTGCACCGTCTTCCAATGGAAGGACATGATTTCAGACACTTCCCCTTGGTGTGGGATGTTTTCTCCCATGGTGCACTGGGTCCGATCCCCGTGGTATCCGGAGGTGCTTACTGTGGTGTTATCCTATCATTCAGAATGTCTTCACAGCTCTGTGTCATCTTCTCTCCCTGCCTCCCTCTCATGAGTGGGTTTGGAGGAAACAGACACAGTGATCACATTAAGTGAGTCCTGGGTGCAATGTGTGAGTCTTGTGTTGGCTTCGGGGTCGTACTGTTCCCCGTATATTTAGCTGGCTGTGTCACATTTGCTATAATTATTATTTCAGTGGTGGTAGGAGTTCTGGTCTTGACACAGGAGGTGAGACAAAGTCCCTACATGCTCCTTTCCTGACTGTTTCCATCTTCTATGAATAACATCAGTGTTTGCTTATCTCCAAATGAAACACACCTATACGCATTCATCTAGAGGTTCATTATTGACACGTCCCTAATTGAAGTAGGGGGGTGTGAGTTCTGCGCTGATACAAGTAATGGGTGTTTTGGCTGCAGGAAACAAATGAATGTCTTTATTCTGGTGGAATTACCAACAGGAAGGGAGTGCTATCAGAGAAGTTATGAGCTTATTATGGTGCGTGTCCTACATACAACCTGCATACAACCTGCATACAACAGGTTTCATGGAATACTTGATGACCATGCAGACATGTTATGTCATTACATGGCCTAACAAGTCAGATGGATGGATGGATGGATGGATGGATGGATGGATGGATGGATGGATGGATGGATGGATGGATGGATGGATGGATGGATTGGATGGACGGAGGAAATTGGGGGGTGTGTTTGTTTTTTTTAGATAGATAGATAGATAGAATATTTATTAATCCCAGAGCAAATATAGCAAGATTATATGACTATAATATAGCTACATGATATAGTCATTAATATAGATATATGACTTGGTTGAAAACACTATCTCAATTACCGAATCTGATACTGATCAGTAAGTACCACAGTTTATGATGATGGAATCTCACTTGAGAAGGTAAGGTCTAAGTCTCTTCTCCATTGAACACAGCAGGCCCCTGTAGGAACCAGACAAGTATTAAAGGTCATATTTTATGGTTTGAATCGACGTTCTGTGAGCTGGTAGGGCTTTGAGTGAGTGGTGGAATTTCATGTCATGAAATGAAATAAAACCAAAGATAAACTCTATAGCAGTATGCAAAACGTTAAGGTTTTTACTTGAGTACGCTAAAGCTACAATGTCGGATTTAACGTTTGGCTTTAATGTTTCCATGGTTAGCTGAAGGGAAATGAACCGTGATAATGACCGGTAATGAATGGTTTATTTTTCCTAATCTTGTCTGCTCTTATGTCCACAAGATAAACGCAGGTGAATTCTGACATTCTGATTATACTTTTAAAACTAAGTTGTCCCATAGAAAGTTTTACAAGTACCATTTATATCTGTACGCGCCCGTCCGTCTGTTCATTCATTTTCTGACCACTTCCTCCACGTTTCTGGGTTACGGTGGTTGCTGAGGCAATCCAAAGGATTTACGGGTATGAGGTGGTTAAATGTTCTGGACATGTTGCCAGAGCATCGCTGAACCACACATAAGACAAACAACCACTCACACACACACTCACACCTACAAACAAACCGATCATTCACCTAAGCTTCAAGTTTTTGGAGGTAAGAGGAAACTGGAGAGACCAGGAAAAACCTACACAAGAACAGGACTTCAACCCAGAACTTTCTTGGCTGTGAGATGACAGCGAGACCCACTGCTTCATTGTGCTGCCTAACTCATTCACATTCAGCCAGATTCAGGTCGCAGGGGCAACAGTTTTAGCTGCAACTTCCACAAATTCCTCTGGAGGGATCCCAAGGTGTTCCAGGCCAACTGAGACATATTTGGGCTGGTTGGGGCAAACTACCATGTTCACTCCAACACCTTTAAGACTATAGATCTGGTCCAGTGGTCCATGACCAGGATGAAAACAGCATTGTTCCTCCTGGACCTCAGGTTCAACTAACTGTCAGGGTAAGTCCAGGGCAGGATTAATCAATTAGCCAGT
>CM023624.1:17217596-17275096 GCA_013358685.1 Antennarius maculatus
TCCTGAGACATTTCCAGGCCAGTTGAGGTAACACGTCCCCTGTGGGTTCTGGGATCCACTCTGGTGTTTCCCACTGTGTCTGGGAAACCTCCAAAGGGAGGCGTCCTTGTGATCGGCTTGAACCACCTCCTTTGCGCTTTTCACGCTGACAATCAGCATTCTGTGTTTTGTCTCATGTATTTTGTAGAATAATCTATTGATCATTTAATGCAGTTGCACTTAAGAAAGCAACTGCTAGTCAGGTTTAGATTGGAGGTAATATAGTAGAGTAATACTACTATAGTAATAGAGACTTCATAGTGTGGAGGCCGGTGTTTGTGTGACGCTGCCTCAGACAGCTGTCGTCCCATTAAAGTGGGATTAACCACTTATTTTAGATGGAATGAAGCTTTAGAAATGAACGTCCTTGATAAATGGTACTTTTATTAAACAGCACATCATTCAATGTGCTTCTGTTTAAATAATAGCAGATAAAAATGAGGTACAAAAACTATGAACATAAAGGCCATAAATATAAGAAGTTAAAGGAGTGAAAGAGGAAGCGGATGTTTGTGGACATTCCATGAGGGTCTTCCTCCTGCTCCCTGATTTTTTTTTATCCTGGATGACCTGCAGATCTGTGTCCTGGCAGGAAAAGCCATGAATCTCCATCTCAGGATGGATTGTAGAAACTCTCTGCTACCCAAAGAGAGAAACACACTTTTGACTGCCCCAGAGGAGCTTTCAGACCAACCCTAAGTACTTCAGTCTAGAAGGCCACGAGACAAATCCATTAGATCTGGGCTGTAGATCTGGGCTGTAGAACATTATTCTACAACCCAGATCCAACCCAGATTGTGTTTGATATTTGTATTTTTGGTTGAGACCAAACTGAAAACTTCTGACCAAACAAGAGGTTTTTTGTATCTTCGTCATCTCCGTGATGCGACACGGTGACGTCTGCTATTGTGACTGAAAATGGCTTTTCCTGAGATTTCTAAAAGTTCAGATTCCATCTCAAACAGATTCAATAATGGTCTTATCCATCCTCTGTGAAAAAGAAGCCTTATTTAAATAACACAATATTGAAATTGTGTTGGTAGATGTTTTTCTTCAAGATGAATCGCATCCAATTGCAGTCATTCTTTTATACTCTCCAAACTATTCTAAAGGTGTTTACTGTTGAAACTTGTTGTGTTTCTTTAGTTTGGAGACAAGCTGAATGTGTTTTTAATTAGAGATGACTTGTTCTCTGGCAATATAAAGGTTTGTCTCTTTTGTGTTGAAAACTATATTTCTCAGAGGCTTGCTGAATGGACAACAGGTCTCATGTGGTATCATCTGCAATGCATGAGAAACACACTCTCTTGTCAAGCTACTGAATAAAAAAATATTGGAAAACAGGAAAGAGAGTGTGCTCAGATTCAAGGACAATCACACACTCAGCCTTTCCAGGAAAAATTCTGAACTTGTTCTCAGAATTCTATCTTTGGTCTGAGAAATCAGACTTTAAACTCAAAGCCAAGAACACAATCTAAGAAGGAGAAGAAGAAGATGATCAACTCTATTGATCCCCTTAACGGAGAAATTACTCTTCTCACTCTATACGTGACTATTTTGTGTTACATACAGGATACATTTGTGCCGGCCCCTGAAACACACAACACACAAGGGGCCTGCGAGCATGCAGTTAGCAAGCACAACACAACACAACAATACATGGGGAGGCAGAGTGAAGGGCAGTTACTTCTGGTAGCGCCCCAATTGAGCAACTTGTAAGGGGACGGCGCCTTGCTCAAGGGCGCCTCGGCAGTGGCCGGGAGGTGAGCTGACACCTCCCACAGTCAGCTCACACTCCAAGGGTGTCGGGATGTCCAGCAGGAATCGAACCACCGATGTCTGGGCGATGTCTGGTTGGAAGACGTCCGCTCTACCGCCGAGTCACTGCAAGTTATTCAAATTATTACAGACAAAATAGCTTGAAACAAGTGAAAGGCAGTGTGAAGTCAAACATTACGTTCATAAATTAGCTGCCATTCTAATAATTTACTCTTGTTTTTGTGTCTTCATTGAGACATGAGCCAAATAAGTGACACTCCAGCACATCGAAGGACAACACAGACAAGCAACCACAACAACGCCCAAACTCACACCTACAGACATTTTAGGACGACCAATGTTGTTGCATGTTTTTGGACGGTGGGAGGAAACCAGAAAACCCAGAGAGAACCCACAGGGAGAACAAACAGAAAGGACTCAAACCTGGAACCTTCACGCTGTGAGGTAACAGCGCTACCCACTGCGCCACCGTGCCGCCCTTTATTCATCCAAGTCAATCCAAATCCTCCTGCTCTTTCTCAGTCATACTGTTGAGGTGGTAGGTGTGACAGTGTGGCTATCGGACATAAAAAAAGCAGTTCTAACTCTCCATTCCCTCGTCCCCAGCTCGTGTCTCCGGCAGGGAAGAGATGAATAGGCAGCTGTTGCTCTTTGTACCTCAATGAATCACTTCTAATAGAGGGAGCTGATGGGGAGCAGGGAAAATGTAATCCAGAACTTGAAGTAGGGGAAGGAGGAGAAGGTGACAGTGTAAGCCTGAAGAAGGGTAAGCTGGAAAAGACAGAGTGCATTGAAACGAAGAGTCACGAAAAGGAATCAGAGATCGTGTGAAGGGGGTGGAAAGACAGGTAGATGCAGAGATGTCAGGGGATAAAAAGAGCAGCCAGACAAGAAGATGTAAATGTTGGTTACTCATTTACATTCACAGGGGCGCCTTCTTTCTCTCCCACTCGATCCTTCTTTCTATCCTTTTCCCTCCCACACAGAATTTCAGGCAGAATGTGAACTTGAACTGCGTAGTGTTCCCTTCTGCAGTGATTGTAAGGCTACAGAACAAAGATAATGGCTGCTGACAGGCCCAGCGGGACTCAAAGAGGGAGCAGGTGTCCTGTGGCCATCCAGCACATTAACAGCCTCCCTCCAGCAGGTGACAGCACACCAACAGACCACCACGTCTTATTTCAAGCTGAATCACCATTAATGATTAAAATATGAAGTGAATTGTTTCCTTTTTTTCTTCTGGGTAACTTAATCCTGGAAACGAAAATCAGCACAGCTTTAGTCTGATCAGCAGTGACGAGACTTTTCATGTCTGCTTCCAGCGAGAAAAGAACTGTGGATCATTTGACCCATTTCAGCTGGGATGACTTTCATGAGTCACAGCCTGCAAAATGTTAGACGCACACAGTAATATACAATAACATAATACACAATGAATAGTATTTACTATGTACGTTTATGTTATATGTATTTTTATATAAATACTGTCACAGCCCCAGGACGTTGGTCCTTCCAGGTCCATGGGGCTTCGAATTACTTGGCGCCATTCACGTGGGCGCCCTCTGCTGGCAGGGTGTTTGTACTGCAGCCACACAACGCTCAATGAGCGCAGAAAACAGCGCTTTGACGTTTCCTGTAATTGCATATATTTTCTGAATAAAACCAAATGCAATATAATTGAATGTGTTCATCCTTGCTTGTTACATTGTAGCCATGTATTATTGGAAGTTGGTTTATGGTCATTGAGCCAGCAGTATGGTTTCATGCCAAAAAAGAGTACTACAGATGCAGTATTTGCTTTGAGGATGTTGATAGAGAAGTACAGAGAAGGCCAGAGGGAGCTGCATTGTGTTTTGTAGATCTGGAGAAAGCTTATGACAGGGTGCCCAGAGAGGAACTGTGGTATTGTATGAGGAAGTCTGGAGTGCAGAGAAGTATGTTAGAGCGGTGCAGGACATGTATGAGGACTGTAAGACAGTGGTGAGGTGTGCTGTAGGTGTGACAGAGGAGTTCAAGGTGGAGGTGGGACTGCATCAGGGATCAGCTCTGAGCCCCTTCTTGTTGCTATGGTGATGGACAGGCTGACAGACGAGGTTAGACAGGAATCTCCATGGACTATGATGTTTGCAGATGACATTGTGATCTGCAGTGAGAGTAGGGAAGAGGTGGAGGAGAAGCTAGAGAGGTGGAGGTTTGTCCTGGAAAGGAGAGGATGAAGGTTAGCCGCAGTAAGACAGAGTACATGTGTGTGAATGAGAGGGACCCAAGTGGAAGAGTGAGGTTACAGGGAGAAGAGATCAAGAAGGTGGAGGATTTTAAGTACTTGGGGTCAACAGTCCAGAGCAATGGAGAGTGTGGAAAAGAGGTGAAGAAACGTGTCCAGGCAGGATGGAACGGGTGGAGAAAAGTGTCAGGTGTGATGTGTGATAGAAGAGTTTCAGCTAAAATGAAAGGAAAGGTGTACAAAACTGGTGAGACCAATAAGTTGTTTGGTCTAGAGACAGTGTCACTGAGGAAAAGACAGGAGACAGAGCTGGAGGTAGCAGAGATGAAGATGTTGAGGTTCTCTCTGGGAGTGACCAGGAAGGATAGGATCAGGAATGAGTACATCAGAGGGACAGCACATGTTAGAGGTTTTGGAGATAAAGTCAGAGAGGCCAGACTGAGATGGTTTGGACATGTCCAGAGGAGAGATAGTGAATATATTGGTAGAAGGATGCTGAGTTTTGAACTGCCAGGCAGGAGGCCTAGAGGAAGACCAAAGAGGAGGTTTATGGATGTAGTGAAAGAGGACATGAAGGTAGTTGGTGTGAGAGAAGAGGATGCAAAGGACAGGGTTAGATGGAGGCGGTTGATTCGCTGTGGCGACCCCTGAAGGGAAAAGCCAAAAGGAAAAGAAGAAGAGCCTTGCAGGTTCAATAAATCAATAACAAATATAGATTACATGTTCACGCATGTACTGTATATTTAATATAAATATATACATATGTGTTTGCGTGAGTTTCATAGGAGGATTAGTGTCACTGGAAAAAAATGAGGTCTATGTTGTGAGATAAAAGTCTGAATCCTGAGACGTGATCACAGCAGCACCACCTTCATCCTCACGTCTGGATCGGTAATGCCTCATCACTGATGACGTGTTGTTACTGTACGTCTTCACCTGCAAATTAATGATGACGTGTGTGTGGTTTATTATTTTCTACTGTGTGAACAACAGAGCTCAAAAAATAAGTCTTTTAGAAATTAAAATCTACTTTGCTCGGCGGCACCAGTTCAAAATGTTCCCAGACTTGAGATCTCTTTCTGGTTGGTTCCATTGCAAAGCAATTAAAAAGCAAACCGTCAGCAATCCGAACACTAATCTGATCAATCCAGAAGGTATTGACACAATAAACTGCGCATCACGCTGTTTCATCTATCCTAACACATCTGGGACCGGCCGGTGTTTCGGATCACCAAAACTGTGTTACCTGGTGAATGGGGCGCTTAGTGTTTCCTGTTTCGGAGCACTTGAGTGTTCCAAACGTCATCAGTCACATGGTTTTCCCATGTTTGAAGCAGGCTTCGAAGCAGTGTTTCACACGGGAGCGCCCACCGAGTCCGGGGCGTGTATCGGAGCGCCGGAACGAAGCTGAATCACTACACGCGTCACTTTCCCTCACAGTCAGGTTGATGACTCCAGGATTGATTGATAGTGCTATTTGTGTTAATTCACTTATGTCTAACAGACTTTTTGTTCACTTTTGGAGCCACCCGCCATACATCTCCTTATTTTGTTGCGATCAACTGTAACAATACATAACAAACATATTACACACACATTCCCAAAGCGTCGACATGAAAACACAGCAGCAGCAGAGACTTGTTTAAACTAAAATCAATCACAAAATGACGATATCGTTTGTATAGTGTCATCGAAGCTTCCTGGAACCCTACTTTCAATTTGAAATATTCACTGTAGCTGTCAAGCTGAAAGCACCTGCACACAGGTGGGGAACAGGGGCTGGTCGGCAGCATCGCTCTGTGCGGCGTTCTCTCTGCTGGAGATGATGGAAGCTTCCAGGTGGCAGGTGAACGCCAACAGTAGGGTTATTCTGGTCAGTGCTGGTAGGTGTTTGCTGCGCCTTCCCCCTACATGACAGTGTGAGGAGTTTCAAGCTCCCCCTTAAGTAGCTAAAAATAAGTAGCCCTGAATTCTGAAAAATATTCTTGTGTGTGAAATCCTTAATGGTTCAGTTGCAAAAAGCACATCCAGTCGTGTTTCAGCTCGACTGACTTTGTTTGGCCCGGGCATCTTTCTAAATCTGCATGGGACATTTTTGTACAGCCTCATTTTAGGCTCTTTTTAAATTGATTAGTTTCCTTAGCTTAATTTTCTCTGTCCTCCACTGTAGGTAAGCACTGCATCAAGTGCAATAGCGCCACCATGTGCACTCTTTACAGTAACACACAGTCAGGACACTGAGCAGCAGCCATCTAAAGCAGCAGGGGCCAAAACCAGTAACAGAACTGGTGTCAGGATGGAGTCTGTTTGTTTCAGTTTGGAGTCCAAACAGTAAAATGACTGTCACACATGTCAGTGCCAATAAATTTGTCTTTACCATATTTCTAAAGGCACATAAATCTTAAAAAGAGGGAACAAAAAATGCAACTAAATACAAAGTGAGAATATCTCTATGACACCAGACTGGTTGTGTGTACACTGTGTGCACAATTATTAGGCTGCGTAAGTTATTAAGTGTATTTTGACCATATCATATTTTTATGTACATGATCTCTCTCCAGGCTACATAAGCTTAAATGTTAATTGGATTAAAGTATTATCAAGTCTATTGTGTGCTGAGGGAGGGTGTGACCTAAACTGATTAAAAAAAACCTGTATCGAGTTATGAATAATTATCAGGCAACTTTTTTCCCAGGGTACACAGGCAAAAAAGACATTTAAGATGACTGTTAAAGGTCCCATATACCACTCTTTCAGATATGAAAGGAAATGTGATTGGAATCCGATTTGCCTCAGTCTGATCGCAGCATGAACAAAACTCAAAGACAAATCAACAGCAAAAAGTCAACAGAAACCTTAAAGCAGACAGAATAATGACAAAGCCCATCCTGACCCGATCTAAACCCCACTGACAACTGTCAGCTCCTTCTCAATTGCGAGGTTTAATGCACTTCTTTGACCAGTATTTGTGAAGTTGTGATTGGTGCAAGTTGATCTTCAGCAGATCCAGAGACTGATTGACTCTGTGAATGGAATGCTCTGATAGTTATAGAAAAGAAGGGTGGCCATCGGTCACTGAGATCTGGTTTTTTTTAATGTTCATTCATAATATTGTTTTTTTTTTTTTTTTCACTTCAGATGAGATGGAATTTAATTTTTCCTAATAATTGTTCACACAGATTCAAAAAAACATTTATACCCCTAAATAATCGGGTTAAATGTTTAGTAACATTTTGGATTGACCGAGAACACTGTAGGTGTTCATTAATTAAATGAATCCTAATTAATTTGGAAATTCAACTAGTATTCTAATAAATGGGCTACAAACGGGTTTTATGTTGGAAAACCACAAAAAGCTTCACAACACAATTTTGTTTTAAAAAAAAACAAACTGAAAGCGTCTCCTGTTTGTCTTAAAGTCCAGATGTTTCCTCGATAATATAATCTGTCATGTGCTTACCTCTTCCTGTCTGAGCCACACAAAATACTAATTCCTTTATTTACAAAAGCACTTGACAAAATGCTGCAACCTACTTTCACAATGGTCACAGCAATGAATCCTATATTGTACTCATAATAAGTATGACATTGCCATAGTTTCCCAAAAGTGAAGGTCATCATCATATTTTTGTGTCTCTGGCTTCCTGAAAATGTTGCTTTTTGTCTTGTGATTATATCTCATCAGGTTTCAGAGATGTGTACCTAAAAATATATGAAAGTGAAAATTTGACCTTGACCTAGTTTTGTAAGGTCAAGATTGTGATCTAATTTTCATCCCCTTGCCTCCCTGAATATAACGCCTTTTGTCTCGTCTTTCTATCTCATCCGGTTCCTGAGATATGTGCAAAAATATCTCAGGATAGAAAATAACTCAGACCATAATCAAAATTTTACCCTGACCTACCTAGTTAGTGAGTTAATCCGAAACCTTACTTAGTTAGTTCCAAAACTAGTTAGTTTAAACCTAGTTAGTTAGTTAGTCCAAAACCTCAGTTAGTTGGTTCCCAAACCAGTTAGTTTAAACCTAGTTAGTTCAAAACCTAGTTAATAATATTTCACATAAACAGTGTAAACATAAACAATAAACATAATTAAATAACATAATTAACACAAGCACACCGTTTATGTTAAATAACAATTCATAACCTAGTTAGTTGTTCAAAACTTAGTCAGTTCAAAACCTATTTAGTTTAGAACCTAGTTTGTTAGACACCTAGTGGGTTAGTTAGTAAGTTCAAAACCTAGTTAGTTCCAAAACAGTTCGTATCACCAAAACTGTGTTACCTGGTGAATGGGGCGCTTAGTGTTTCCTGTTTCGGAGCACTTGAGTGTGCCAGGTACTTCCAAAAACTTAGTTTAAAACCAAGCTAGTTACTTTACAGTCTAGTGAGTTCAAAAAGTAGTTAATTTTAAACGTAGTTATTTCAGGTCTGGAATGTGTTAGTTTGTGTTGAGCCCTGATTGTTTCCCTGCTGCTCATCATTTGTTTGGTATCACACTTACAGTTAATCCTGCTCCATTTGTCACCAGCATCAGTTAAGCATTAATTAGCTCAGCTGCATGACCCTGACCCTCATTGTTCTTATTTACGTGTGTTGTTAGTATACATGTGTTCTCTTGTGACGCCCATCTTCTTTAGCTGTCTGATTCAGTGCCTGAACTGATGCCTCTACTGATGTCGGATTGACGTATTAAATAATGTACTAATGTTCCTTCACTCACCGCAACCACAAAGAAGACCCTCAAGTTTAACCATGACTGCAAGCGCTTCACCACATGAACCATGTTGATGGTCTCACTCTACTTGTGCTCAAAAATCATGCTAAACTAAAATGTGTTAAAACAATTACGTAAGATTAAATCAGCCACTAAATATTCATTATAACAGAGGTACTATTATCACTAGTTCTGAAAAATGTTAATTTTCAGAACTAGAGAAAATTGGTAATTTGCACTAGTTCTGAAAATTGTTAATGTTATACAAACCATTCCCTAGTTTTACTGGCTACCTTGTGTATTTAGTTAACCATGAATATAATACAATATAATACCTTTAATGTCATCATACACAAGTGTGCAATGAAGTAAAATAAAAAAAAAAAACGCTTATGTACGCACAATAATACTGTGATTTAGTTATGGTGTCCATAAAAGATGGATGAAAGATTTAATGCCTGATAAATTTTGAAAGAACATATGATTTATATAATTTATTTTATTACTTAATTAATTACTTAATATATTATTTATTTGTTGTATTTATTAATTTAATTTATTTATTTATTTATTTATTAAATTATTTTATTTTATTCCATTCATAGCTGGGTCACCGGCTGCTGACCCGGAGCCACGGAATAACACACAGGATACACGTGACAACGCGGAGGTTAAACAGCGGGTGGCCACTGTCTCTCTGGTGGCTTCCAGTGCTGCGGCCCTGATTTCACAATCGTAGCCTTTTGAGGTTTCAACTCCATCCCCCACTGAATCGCCGGCATCAATCCAGGGGTCACAAGCGGGTGACAGCACAAAGGTTAAACAGTCGCCGACCACCAACCCGGGCCAGAGAGACAGCCAGCATGATGGTAGAGTCTCAGCTGGAGAAGGAGGAAGAAGATGATTTTGTGATGGATGAGGAATTATTAAAGATAACTCCTAAAGAAAAAAAAAAGCACTGACACAAAATTAATAAAGCAAAGAAAATTGCTGAAGAAACACCTGAGACACCTTCTGATACAAGCAGCTCTAAGAACGAAAATTAAAACAGTCTGAAAGAAGCCATTACAGAAAAATACCGTGCAGCCTCGTGCATTCGCACATCAACGCTCGCGACTTCGCCTCATTGCGGATTTTTGGCGGGCAGTCACGTGATACCGTACGCGCATTTTATTGGCTGATGGTATCCGGCAGTGCGCTACGTTGCGTGAGTCTCAGACTTACGTGAGGACACAAAAGTGCTTTAAACAGTCTACCGTAGGGGGGGAAAAGGTAATACAGATAGAAGGTGGTTCGATATCAGTATGGGCAGGGTTCATAGGCGTTTAAATTACCGTAAATAATGAGATAGTTTGTCGGAATTCGTTAATCACGTGTGGTTCCTGGAACGCATTACCCCTGAGGAACGAGGGCGCACTGTATGATTCTTCAAAGATAGAAAAATTCCTGCAAGTCACAAAGGGTTTGAGGGTCAAAGTAGAAAATTTCTTCTTTCCTGACCTCAACATGTTGTCTGGATAGCATCTGTTTTTATTTGAAAAATCCAGAAGGAAGTGACCAACTAGTTTTACGAGCAAAGAGTTTTATAGATTGAAGAAAACTAATGACAAAAGTGAAAAAACAAAAACATGATTGCAATAAACGATTAGGTGTTTTTTTTCAATTTTGTCTGCTTTTTTAAAAAAACCTTTGTTTTAAGTGCTTTGAATGTGAATGGAGCAGGAGACATGGAGACAAGAGCCTCTGTTTTTAGTTGATAAATGTTAAAAGGTTAAATGTTGTTTTTTGTTCAGGAAACACACAGCACTGTTGAAAATCCTACCATGATTTGTTTTGAGATGTGAATTCCTTTTTGCGTGAATCTCTTTTGGATTTTGTGTCAACGTGATTACCTTGTAATTGGCTTCTATGAATAATTGCAATTTTAAAAATCAAAAATCTCTCTCTCTCTCTTTCCTTAAATTTGTCTGGTTTTTTTTAGTTTGATAAATGTTAGAGGGTTAGATGTTTCTTTGTTCAGAAAACGCACAGTACTATTGAAATCTTTGCGTGAATCTCTTGGAATTTGTATCAACGTGACTATTTTGTAATTGACTTTTATGAATAAACGTAGTGTTAAAAATTTAAAAAAACCTCTCTTTCTCTCTCTCTCTCCTTAATTCTAATTGTGACTTGAAGGACGCTTCATGTTTCATAATTTCCACTTGTAGCCTACTTACTACCTTAAGATTACAATAAAACTTAGTATCTATTGTAATGTAATATATAAATATGAGTACTGTTAACATTTAAGACATAAACACGATTGAAAATAAATACGCGGCAGAAAATGGATGGATGGACATAAACACATAAATACTCTGTAAGCCTGTAAGTCCTTATTATCAGCTGACTGCTGACATTAACAGCAGTCCCAGTATTTTTGCGGCAGGCTGAAATGAACGCTGTCGTCATGGCGCTCTGCCTCTGCTGTCACCGCTCTGAAGGAAACAGGATGGAGTGGGTAAGGGCCGCGTGCTCCGGTCGGAAGCGGAGATGTGACAGGCGCGCTCTCTGATTGGCTGTGAGGCATTGGTACCCAGCTCCGTCAAGGGGCACACATTTACGTCAAGTATGACACTAGTGGGACCTTCAAAATAAGACACCGTTTTATGTTGAAATCGCCTTAAATGGTCATAAACAGTTTTTGGGATCACAAATATCCTTAAAAAACAAATAAAATTCATTAAAAAAAATAAAATATACTTATTATTGCAAGTATCGATTAAAATCCATCCTATTTGTTTGCGCTCCGTGTACCGGAAGTGAAGGCCGTATTTTGCGGAGCTTTACTTCGGTGAGGGCCGGAGGAGAGGATGTGACTCGCGCCTCCGTGTCGCGTGCCTCATCGGGTCGATCGCTCGCTGCGTTTGTGTTCCTCCTTTCTTTATGGTCGAAATGGGGGTTCCGTGGAAATTAGCGTGGCGTGTACCTCTCTGACTCTCATCTACTAGCCTCGGAGGATGATCCACCGGCAGGTCATTTTGTCCCAGGTAGGTCGGCCCCATTGTTGCCGTGTAGCGGAGTGATGCAGGCGGTGATAGCAGCGGCCCGTCGCCCCGTGACTTCATCGGTGACACCGTCTCCTTTGCGAGGGAAATGATGCCTTGAAGTCTAATTTAATAACGAGATAATGACTCAGATTTAACGGTTATTGATCCTGAGAGGACATTAGCGTCTATACAAGAGGTTGTCTTGTTTTTTTTTCTTCAAAATGGTGTTCATGTCCACTTAGAGAGGTTCACCTCACGTCCACTCACGGCTCCCCACTAGCTTGTTTTCATGTCCTTGCTAGGAAGCGACATCAATCTGAAAGTTGGAGTTCGTCAACTAAAAAGGGAAAAAGGTATTTAATGTATGCTGAATGTATCAAATAAATGGTTTATTTTCATTATTTATTATTATGACACAAAACTGGGGTAGAGACTGTGCCTGCTGTTTGGACGCAGATGTCGGGGCCATCCTTCCTGCTGCGCCCTAGTTTCTCCAGAATTAGGACGAACTACAGTCCTAGTGAGGAGGCTTCCCCCCCGGGTGGTGTGGGGATTCCCATCGTGAAAATCCTCTTAACTCTACTGGAGCAAACCCCATGGATACATTCTTTGTTTTGTCAATGATTTGTAAAATCAGAATCCTGTAATTAATCCTCAACCAGATGGAAGTTGAAGGTAACAAAAGCTTGCAAATGTATTATGTGAGTTATTAACATTTATTTTTATTTTATTCATAGAAATCATATCATTCATTAATCCATAGAAAGCCCTTACATTAGTGGTAAATAATGATTTGGAAATCTTCACTGGTTTATTGACAAGTTATTCTATTTATCAGCTGTTTGCAAAAAAAAAATCAGTAATTGTTCACTCATTTCAACCGATATCACATGTGTTTACCCAGATACAAGATGAAATGTTTTTAACTGACTGTTGGTCATCCAGAATGTGATGACCAACATATCATCCTAGCAACTAAGCTGCTATAAACCTGATTTATATCCAAACATCAGCTTCTGGCTGAGCTTCGTTCCTAGGGAATCTTATCTTATTCCTCGTGGGTGAGGGCCTCATATTTGGTTCACCTGCAGCTGAAGGTCTCAAATATTCCAGGAAGCAAAGCAGCTCCAGAGCATCACCTAGCCTCTGCCATTTCACTGCAGGGAGGGGGTTCTTTCCATTTTTTACCACTCCATAATGTGTGACGCTCTTCCTTCTGGCACCTTGCTCTTGCTGCGTACAGTGACGTCACGGTCCGCCATGTTTGGAGCTGTTCAGACTGAGACATATCCGTCCATATCCGATATAAAACTACCTCCCCAATGTGGTTTCAATCCGTTCCGCAAAAATCAGATATCATGTGGTATGGAACTGTTCAGAATACAAACAAGATATCCGATGTCAGTTTGGATGGGCTAAAAATTGGATTTTGGCGACCAGTCTGAACAATGCCTTAGGTCTTAACAGACAAAAGCAAAATAGAATCGCCAATGCCAGTTTTATGACGGCTGATTTTCGACAGCTGATTTCAACAGCTCATTTGTCATGAAAAAGTAATGCTCATTAAAAGAAGTATTTTTCTGTAAATATGAATACAAAATTGAGTTATTTAACCTGCTGGAGAATTCAGCCTCTAACAGTGAGTTACACATCTCTATTAGTTGTTGGTGAGGCTAGTAGGTCTTAATGTGTATGGCTGCCCATCATGTCCTACTATGCAGACAGAAATAAAAACATTCTTTTAATATGCAGCTTTACTTTTTGAACGTTAGACCATATATTTTTTGTAACTGTAGGTTTATTTCTTGTAAAACTAATGTAAAAGGTATGCAAGCCTTTAATCAACCTACAAACAAGGAGGGTGACCTGGGTTCCTGTTTCTGAATGCTGTTTAGACACGTTTAGACATCGTTTTGTGTCAGTAAAGGATGAAAACATTTTTGCTTCTGCTGATGTGACCATCTGTGGAGAATAGTTTTAATCAATAATAAACAACAACAGCCTCTTCAGGCATTCGTTCTCTTGCTACACTTTCGAACACACAATATACTAATTACTGATGTAACAGCGAGAGGTTGTTGATCTTTTGCTAAATTTATTAAACTACAGCATATCTTTAGAGTTCTGTACAAAGCAATCTGTGCTGTTGCTTCCTTTCTCTGACCGTACTGAAATGAAAGGGAGCAGTGATGTCCCCGCTGTCAAGGTCTGTTTTATTTCAGTGAATCATGTAGGACACAAAGGTTTTTGTGTCTTCCATGCTGACCATGATTAAACAAAAGCAGACAGTGTGATGATGCTAACCACGCTATATGATGGTGTTAACCTCTCTATCGGATGGTGCTGACCTCTCTATAAGTTGTGAATGATAATAATAACTTGTCTTTACTGCCTGCCCACTGGGAAAAATTGTACCTGTGTTCTTCTTCACCAATCTGTGTAAAATGCAACGTGTAAAGTGGGCTAGTTGTTGCTCCACCTGTGACCTGGTGGTAAGGACAGGCCCAGCACTGAATTGATGTCTGTGTATATTATGTGTGTGACTAAACAACAGTGGCAACATTCACAGCAGCCCTGAGGCTCTTGTACGTCATGCTATCTAACAGAACACTGGTGCAGCGTTACTGTTGAGTGTAAAGAAACAGTGGTGGTGTAGAGAAGGTTTTAATTACGGTGCTGTTGTGCAATCTTGTGTTAAATTTGTTAATGCTTTCCTACTACAATCACAAAGTAAGGAGTGTGACAAATGAGACGGGTGTAGGGGTATCAATCTGTAGCATTCAGTGAAAGAAATGAGACTAGATCATATCCAGCTCCTTATCTAATGTCCCAGTGAATCAAAGTCTGTGAACTGTCAAAAATGTTGTGAAATATTGTGACTACATTTGAAAGAATGTTTGCTCCTAGAGAGAGCAAAGAGATTATTGGATAGACCAGAAAAATTATATTCGTCATGATGAAACAGTAATTACATCTTATGTTTCTCTCAGCTGAGAGCCACAATATTGAGTAGAACAGTTTTAGTTTGTTCAGATGTGTGAGCTTTTCCAGACATCTAGAGAGAAGGGAAACAACACACATGCATGATGGTAAAACAATAACAGCAAAGCTTTTGAGATTTAAGTGGAAAAAAAATTGTAGACTCATAAAATGACTTGAACAAAAACACACTTCCAGACCTACAGGACTCCCTCCTACCACAAACTCAGGGAAAGACACAGTAAGGCCTACCTGGCTGAACTACTGTTAACTGAAATATTGACTATTGTGATGATGTGTGAAGATAGGATGAACATGACAGAGGAGAGCCTGATGAATTGGTGTTACATCATACATTAACATTTCTTTTACAGCAGCAATTTTCATTAGTTTGCTTTTAAGTGATTTAGCCCACTTGAAATGAAAAACACAAAAATCTTGTTTTTTATGAGATGGGTAGTATGTTATATGTGAGGGTCCTGCTTTGACCATGGGACAAGTGCTGCTTTGGATTAGGTGAGGTCCAATTGTGGCCTGGTTTAGGGTCCCTGTTCTGGAAGAAATGATACATATACGGTACACCTTGCAGACATAACATTTTGTTCACATTAAAACATTCACATTTTGCACGATGATGTGTGTTGTTGCTTGTGATAAAGAATAAATTCCTGTAACTCTTGGTCTGTACAATATGTAATTACTTTTTTTTACTGGAATTTCTACTGCCCAGAAATTATCTAGTAGTAAGAGCATTTAATGATTTATATCCATAAATTAAAAAAAAAATCGTAATAAATGTCACTAGAATATGCACAAATCTGACCTAAACTTTACGTTATTTTTCACGTGGTTGTACACTTTGTCCAGGTTAATGGCTTCGTCTGCATCTTAATTTGAACTTTCTCATAAAGAAAAAAATCTCACGCAGTTTCTCCGCTTGTTCTTCTATTTGCATAAACAGTACTCATTCCATCTCAAAAGAACCACATTTCTTTTTTACTTTGGCTTTTTTACTTTGGCACAGAAAACAATATTATTGGTCAAATTAGTGAGATTAGGTTTGATATTAGATATATTTAATATGTTTGAATAAATTTTTTTAATGCACTGCGCAGATTTTCGTGCGCAATTGCGCAAGCATGAAGCTTAGAGGGAACGCTGACAGGGACAGTCATAAGGGAGATCCCTCCAGAGATGATGACCTCTTGTTATCACAGAAGTAAGGCTCACTGGACTACTGTAGGAGATTTAAGGTGTTGATGAGCCCCGACAAATAGTTAAACCACATCTTAGTGCGAAGGAGGAAAAACAGTCAGAGATTAGTGACTGTGGCAGGCTGGCTTGTAAAATGTCTTTTTCTTCAAGAAGCAAGTGTCATGAGCCGGTACTAGGTGACGTTTGGGTGAACATGAACAGAACCAAAGGTAAACGCTGTCCTGAACTCTTCTTTAATACCCAGCTACAGGATGGAGTTTTATTCTGTGTCAGATTCACCAACCCTTAATGTAGAACAGATGATCAAAGTGGAGTAGAACTGAGTCGTCAGGTGATTCAACCTCTATTTAAATAGTTTGTTGTTACTCTCATCATTCATGTGAGTCTGTCAAACCTATTCCTGTTCCACATCCCCAAATCCTCTAAGGTGATAGAAAAGTAAATATACACGCAGCATTAATTGTATTGTGTTCTGTTTATGGTTTCATTAACAGAATGATAGGACTTCCTTAATAACTTGCTGCGTCCCAGTTCAAATGTCAGAGAATCCCATTACTTTAAAGGAAACGTGTATATCCATAAGCTGCAATCAAGCATTGCTGTATATAGAATCTGTATTGATTTATAAAGTGTATGCTGCCCTGTACAGAGATGCACTGGAGGACCTCAGGGCGATGATGTCACGTTTGAATCCCTCTAAATGGTCTTGAGGGCCTGAGCTGTCAGATGGATGATGGTTGCCATGCTCATTTTTATGAACTGATGTGGGGAAATTGGTTCCAGCAGCAAGAAATACTCATCAGCCTGAATCAGGATGTCTTTGTCTGTATTGGTTAACATTTGTCCGCCAGTCGGAGAAGAGCTGCAAATTGGCCATCCATGTAAAATTTGACATAGCAGACCCAATGACGTTTTTCCTGTAATGTTTGACACAGCCTCAAACCATGACAGCAGAACAAGACTAGGACTCAAACCTAAACTTAGGCTTGATTGCCAGGACACCATGAAGTTCTGAATCTGTGTGAGTTCTGGTTCTGGATAAACATGTGAAGACCTTCAGCTCAACAACATCTGCCATTCAGTAAAATGATGCAGAATTTGGTTGGTTGTTCCTGTTTATCATTTTACTGTCCTCCTTTCTTTTGACATTTCAGTAAATATGATGTTGATTTAACTGACAGGTGGTCATTTTAACTGTTGCGTAATTATTATTATTATTATTATTAATAACAATAATAATCCTTTATTGTTGTCCCACAGTGGGGTAATTGTGCGATCGTGGCAGCGGTGGGGGGGGGGGTGTCATACATAAATACTTCAGTAATATACATACATATTACCATATGCACATATGAAATACACATTATATCACATATGGTAAACACATTAACATATATCATATTATCAAAATTTACATTTTCTATTTACACTGCAAAACTATACACTACAAACTACAGAACTGCAGATTACATTGGTCATCCAGACTTGTGTTGTGTTCTCTGAGTGGCCTGCTGGGAGGATTGCTGGTTATACAGTCTGATGGCCGTGGGATGGAAGGACCTACGATAACGTTCCCTCACGCATCTTGGGTGAAGCAACCTATCGCTGAAGGAGCTCTCCAGTGATCTTAGTGTGCCCTGCAGGGGGTGGGAGTGGTTCTTCATCATCGATGACAGCTTGGCTGTCATCCTCCTCTCCACCACCACCTCCACTGAGTGCAGGGAGCATCCTAGGACAGAACCCGCCTTCCTGATCAGCCTATCCAGTCTCTTCCTGTCGGCCGCAGTGATGGTGCTCCCCAGCAGACCACCCCATGAAAAATAGCTGAGGCTACTACTGTGTCATAAAAAGTCTTCAGGAGTGGCCCCCGCACTCCAAAAGACCTCAGCCTCCTGAGCAGATAGAGTCTGCTCTGACCCTTTTTATAGAGAGAGTGAGTGTTGGTACTCCAGTCCAGTTTATTGTTCAGGTGAACACCCAGGTACTTGTAAGAGGACACCACCTCGATGTCCGCACCCTGGATATTCACCAGTGGAACCGGGCAGAGTGATCGCCTGCGGAAATCCACCACCAGTTCCTTAGTGGTGGATTTCACTACACTATATCTCTAAAACTGTCTGCTACTGTAGGTAAGGAAAGGACGATATGCCATGTCTTGATGCAAGTGTTGCACAAATTTGGTGGATATAGGGTTTAACAGTATCAGAAGCATCAAACACCAGTCTGCTGGTCAATCCACCACTTGGGCTCACAGTGAAATGTCCACCATTACCTGCTGGTCTTAACAGACATTCCATACATCAGTATGAACCACACCCTTACTCAAACAATTTAACAAAAGATACACAAGATATAAATCTTTAAGAAGTCACCTGCATTTACTTTAGATACTCTGTTAGACAGCTAGCTAGGACACCTAGCTAGTATCCACACAAGGATTTGTGCAGAGATTATCAGATCATTTTCAAGTTTCCATTATTTTATGTGAATATTTCAGTTCATACTATCTACAAAACTGGTTTCTCACAGCTGGATCATAATATTTGAACTGATGAGTCATGTAAATGTTGTCAAAGGGGTCATCAGGATCGCAGGGATTAGATCGTAGCTATGGTTAGTCATGCTTTGGTGGACAGTGAGCTGAGACGTAGCACTTGATCGCTGGCTCTTTAGGAGAGGCTTTCTAGGTTATTATTCATCTGCTTTACATATGTTCTCAATTAGTAGTCATGTTGTCTTGGTCGTAATTATGGTGTGTATCCATGCGAGTGTCGGAGAAAGTAGGAAGAACAAGTGATTATATTCCCCTGGAGATTATGATTTGTGTCAATTAATGCAGCGATATGCGAGGGCACCACACTAATGTGGCACTACTTGACTAATGAGACTGCAGGGATTGGGCGTGATTGGGAAACCTTTTTGTTAGCGCCTGTACTCTTAAATATTAGCATAGTGTGCCAGATTGTGCACACACTGTGTTTACACTTCTGATTTCCCTCCTCTCTTGTTAGCATAGAAACAGAACGATACTGCTGGAGACGGCAACAGGATGGTGTCGTTGGACAAGCAACAATAAGACAAGGAGGACATCAGGGGAAAAGATCACGTTAACTTTAAAGTTTTTTGTGGATTCACCCACTTTTTCCTCTGAAGCTGGATCACAAACGTTATGGAAACCATCCTTGAGTACAAAACAGCCGGTACATTCAATAGAACGCATTCTTTCACTAGAAAAAGAAAAGCAAGACTTGCTTTTCAGACGTTGACTGATGAGTCATTGATGTCAAACTTCTTCAAACTGTTAAATGAAAATGTTGTATGATAACAAAACTAAAGGATCTGTTCAAATGCAGGTAGACCACCTTCTGTCCTTGTCAAACTTTAAATCAAACTAAGATAACTTGATGTGACATGGAGGAATCATTCTGAAATGCTTTACTGGACAAGGCCAGTGTGTTTCCTCTCCACCAAACCCAAGTAGGGGATAGTCTGCAAAGCCCCGTTGCCCACAAATATATAAGTGCCTGATTGGTTTTGTCACCCATTCTGTAGATAAGGTGTTTCAGTGGAGGTCAGAGGTCACCACCAAACCATAATTCCTCTTCCACCAAACGTGACAGTCAGCACTATTCTTTGCATCAGCTACTGTTTCCTGGTGTCCGGCAAAGCCAGATCCATTATTCAGACTTCCAGAAATTGGAGTTTGATTCATCCGTCAATCAATACTTTAAGCTCCAGCAAACTCAGCAGTGGCTGAAATTCAGACAGTTCAGTACGTTCTCAGACTTCTAATCAATTTTCATTGTATTCATGCATAGCTAGTGAAGTGAAATGGGTTTGTCAGCCACTAAAGAATGACGACCCACACACTTTCAGCATCAAGGCGACAAATGGAGATCTTAGCTCTTTTCAAATCAGTGGCTGGGTTTATGGTTGATTTTGTACCAACACGAACAAACCCCCATCTCCTCTAGTTGTGTAGGAGACGACAGTCAGCATGGATCCCATGAAACTTAGACCCTTGAGGTCAAACCCATCAGACATCCTGACATCACCTCTTGTTTCTGTTTGTCCATCTGTGCTTCTCCCCCCTCACATATTCATGTTCTTATCTGACAAAGATGAAGAATGAAAACATGATGCTGCCGTTTTTGTGGTTCTTCTGACACACATAACCAGACGCACACACACACACACACACACATACACACACCTACACTCCACCTTCACCTGCTACATTGGCTGCCTGTGCTTCCTGGTTCTGTGTTTGTAACTCGCCACCCTTCTCCCACTTCCCTCAGGTTTTGCTCTGCTTTGGGTTGACTGGTCATTATGCTGATGCAGCTCTGTAGTATCAAGGTCAGTGTCCCCCCCGCCGCCACAACACCCCCACCACCTCTCCCTTTCCCCTGCTTACCCCCACCCATCTCACAGGTTGTCTGGAGCACTGTTGGTTGTTTCCACCTCCTTTATTGTCAGTTTATTTTTACTATTATTCAACATATAAAATATTGCTTCATATGATGTTTTACAAAGTGATTGGAAATATTTGGTGGTATGACTTTCATTAATATTCAAATCATGATCCAAATTGTGCAGTTCTGCACACATAGTCCTTGAGCATTGACAGCAATGTGGCCCCGGCAGGCAGAGTCGGGCCCTGGAGCCGCCTCCTAACTGGAGCATCCTCTAATCTGAGCTGAGATCCCAGGATGCAACTCTCCCTGCCTCAGAAGGCGTTGGTGGTGATGATGTTGCATCGAGCAGCAGTCACAAGACACTGAATTCTTATTGGGTCTTTCCACATCTTTAGATGATGTTTACATCTGCTTAAGGGTTAATAATTTTTGGTTGAATCCTGGGTCTGATAGTAGTTTTATGACCCTGCCAAAGAAATTTTTACACATCCACATCTCCTGAAACAGACAGAATTCAGTTGAATATATTTCTCTGTGCTTTGCAGAAGAAGTCTAAAAGGTGTCGGTAGTTTAAGGATTATCATCCAAGAAATGGAAATACAGAAAAATTAAGTTACTCATTTATTGTCTTTTTTAAACTCTATGTGTCAATAAATGATCCTTTTTTGTAGGTAGCAGTGGGTGGAGGCAATAATGTAAACATCAACTACATATAAAAAAAAGACATTTTAGATAGTTTGTTTTGAGCTATCGAATATTACCTATTCTGTCCCATGCATGTTATAAACATTATAATAACCCCATGTGATTCTACTGAAACCAACAAAAGTAAGTAAAAAAAGATAATTTGACGTCTTCCTAAGAAATTTTTAAAAATGATGTTTAATATTCTGTATTCTGGGATTCAAATGATAGATGAAGGAATCATTTCTGCTGCTGGGAGATAGCTGCAGATAATGTAGTTAAAAGTAATTACCTCCGTCCTCTCCACCGTTAATCAGAATGAACGTTTTCTACGTAGCGGAGCCACGATCTGTCCACTGTGATCAGCGTACATCACTAGGCCCATTTTACACAGACGTGTGCAGCAGCACTCCTCCTCCTCATCACTCAATCAGTGCGTTTCCTCACAAGATGTCAGATGGAGTTGTTGATGGAACGGAGGAGATGGTGGAGGAGAGGGTCTGGCCTTCAGCTGGGAGGGGGGTGACATCCTCAGTGGAGCTGTTGTCCACTAACTGTGAATGATTTAGAATTCCAGACAGTCCCACTGGACTTCCTTAGACTCTCCCACGTCTGTTTAGATGCAGACCTTTCAAAAAGAAATACACATATTATGAAAAGTGGATGAGAGCTGATATCTGTCAGCAGAAGAGAACACATGAATTTCACCAATATAATTATTTTACTTCACTTCTAATCAGTAATCAATCAACTGGACTTTTTTCAGTCATCAAAGGATGTTTCTCCTCTCTTTTCTCAACGACAACACAGCCCCGCTGGTGGTCTGGAGGTCTTCCTGGATTCCTCACACACTCACAAACTTGATGTTGATATTTTGGGGAGTCTCCTTTTCAAAAAGTTAACATGTTTTCCTGAATCACCCTAGTTCAGACACACACACACACACACACTCTTTTTTCACATTTTTCAAGCTGTTTTTACAGGAGAAATTATTTTAACTCGGAACTGGTTGTTTGGGATCAGTTGAGTAAAGGTTTTGTAGCTACGTCAGTGTTTTCAGACTCCATCCTGCTAATAACCAAACCTGCTCTCGTCACACCGTCTCTGAACTACGTCATGATTAGTTATTTTTTTGCTCGTTTGTTTTCTTTTGTGTGCACAGGTCCAGAAGATGTGTAATGCATGCGTGTTCTATTTGTGTTTGTGCAGTCAGTGTCATCAGTGTCAGCGGTCTCCAACCCCCGGGTTGTGGGCCGGTACTGGTCCGTGAGTCAATTTGTACCAGGTCACACAGAAAGAATCCAGAACTTACAGTATTTCTGTTTTATTTCTGATCTTATTCTGAACAAATTTTTTTTTTTTTTTAAATGACTGGATTCTGTCCCCCACATCTGTCTATGAGTCACTCTATACGTTTGTCAAGATGCTTGCCTCGGTCACATGGCTACAGTACTTTCTTAAAGGGGCGGCTCCAGCCGCTAACACAGAATTCAGTACAGCTAAACTGAAACTCCCAAGCTAGCAGAACCAACAAGAAACAAATGTTGGTGCAATGTTACGAGGACACTGCTGATAAAGTTGATACACATTGGATTCATGTTTACAGTGCACCATCGCTCTTTGCGGTTAATGCATTCCAGGAACCACACGCGATAAATGAATTCCGCAATATAGCGACAAACTATTTATCTTACCATTTACGATAATTTAAACCTTTATGAACCCCCCCCATACTGATATTAAACCACCGTCTATCTGTATTACCTTTAAAACACTTTGATAGACTGTTTAAAACACTTTTATGTCTCACGAGATTCATGGAATGAGCGCACCTCAGGATGCCAATAGAATGCGCATATGGTATCATGTGACTGCCTACCAAAAATCTGCAATGAGGTGAAGTCACAAGCTTTGATGCGCAAATACGCGGGGCACACTGTAATATTATATTTAGACGTAGTTGTTTTCATGCTGATCTTATCCTTTTATTTTGTTGTATTTATCCGCCACACCTTAAAGACCGGTTCATGAAAATATTGTCTGACGTTGAATCGGTCTGTAACAAGAGGAAAAAAGGTTGGAGACTCCTGCAATAAATGATTCCAGTGCTCATTATAGTGAATAGTTTCAATCATGTTGACATGATGTAATCTATGAAGACATTTTTAGAATGCGTCTAATAACGGGAATGATTTTCAGTCATTCTGAAGACTACAGATAGAAACCACAGCAGCTGTTGTCGGGTTCTGACACCATGAAGCACATGTCAGCACATCGACCCTCAGACAAGCTAGTGTTTACCTCCATCTGAGGAGAAACACTTCATCCACTGAGAGGATTGAGCCGGTATCCGTCAGCATCCCTCTAACACACTCAGGCCCCATCCACATCTTTTCGAAAACGCAACTTTTTTCTCACGGTTATTCCTTCCGTCCACATGACAACGCAGATATCCAGGACGAAAACACAACTGAAGCCAAAGTGAAGTTTTTTTGGAAACGTGTGGACGCTGTAACCGAAATTTTTTCCATCCATGTGTGTTTCCCTGCAACAAAAACCGCTATTTTCCGACGTATAACAACTTCAGGTCAAAGACGCATTGATAAACATGCTGACAGTTGCATATTTGTTCATCTGTTTCTTTATGAATCCTAAAATTTCTGTTTTTATTTATTGATTGATTCATTCATTCTGTTTCTTCTGTTTGACTGGAAGCTCTTTGCTGATCGTTTTGTCGTAGAACTTGTACCAGAATCGATTCCTGGGCCTGGCGGCCATGGCCTCCCCGACCCGCAGCAGCCAGACCCGCCAGCGCTGTAAGGATTCGGTTCGTCATAGCTACGGCCCAGACAGCTACGCCGTCAACGGTCTGAACCAGGAGGCCTTCATGCTGGGGCTTTCAAGGTCGACCAGCGACACGGACCTGGTGTCCCCAGACGCCCGCTCCACGCTCACCGTCAGCTCTTCACACTACTCCGTAGGCCAGTCTGAAGACCTGGTCATCACGTGGGACATCAAGGAGGAGGTGGACGCAGGGGACTGGATTGGAATGTATCTCGTTGGTAAGGAAACACCCTGGAACTGAACATTCAGGTTGTGTTGTTACACTTTGAATGGTTAACATTTCCGTACATTTAAAGATGCTGTTCTTCAAAGTTACATCAACAAACAACACAACAAGCTCTGCTGGCGCCTTGGAATGACTCATGTCTGTTTTAGGACATGGAAGACACTGAAGTGATTTAAAACCTGAATAAAACACAGTCAGCGTCTCGCAGTGATTTTAAAGAGGCTCATTTTGTAACCAAAGCTAGCAAAAAGACCAAAGTCAAATCTTTAGAAAGTTTCTCTGCGCTGAGTAAAAGAGCCAATGAGGAGACAGAGGAACCTAAGACTACAGAGAACAAGAAAGCTGCAAAATACCTGTTTTTATGCTGGTATCATCTAATTTGTTTGTATTCATCCCCCACACCTTAACATCCTGTCCATGAAGATACTGACTTTAAACTGGTCCGTGGAGTAAAAACCAACTGGAGACCACTGCCGTAATGGAAGCCCTGATAATACTTATTGCCAAGACACCATCCCTCATTCACACCCCTCACTGTTTGCCAACCACTCACTCCTCTAGGTTGCCATGGACACAAGAGCCGGGCAGATGCTGCTTTATTCATCTTGACATTTTGACATTCACATTATACGAACAGCTAGAACCTCTGATTTTCAGTACGGCAGGTTGACCGGCCACAGCGTAGAGGGTTTATCATTCAGACGACAACCTCATCATGAACGTTACAGACAAAAGCGAGTGAACCCCAAACCCGTTCAGTCACTCAGAATGAGTGACAGCTGGTGACCATAAAAAGCTGTCTGGACTGGGACCTACCCTCCATGTCCCCCCAGCCTCCACTCATCCCAGTTTGAAAGAACAGAAAACTTTGTCTTCCTCATGTTGTGACGTCTCATTCTCATTAATTATCGTATTTCATATTTATGTTGTTACTGATGATAACCACCTGAGCATAAACAGAACCTGAAGTTGGACTGCAAGTTATTTTACAGGTCTAAAGCTATTAGGTCACATTTAACTTGTGTCCAACAAAATCCCTTCTTCTGGCCTCATCATGAGGTGACACACTCTTATTTAGTGTTCATAATTGATGGGTGTGTGTTAAGTGAAACAACTCAAAGTTTGAATGAGCAAATGCACCAATATTTAGCAGCAAGAGGAAGACCGCTGAGGGGTTACATCCCCGTTTACAACACACAGATTGCAGTGTGTGGATTGGGTCACTAAATGCATCATTTGGGTTAATGGTTGATTTGGATGCAGGTGGGTTAAATGACATGATATACAGTATTCATTCTCCAAATCCATTTTCCACTTTTGTGGGTCACGGGGGTTGCTGGAGCCTGTCCCAGTGGACTTGCGGGAGACAGATGGGAGACGCTCCTTGCCAGCACATCACGGAACCACAACTAAAGACGAGCAACCAATCACGCTCTACGAACAATTTATATTACAATAATCCTTCGTTACTCGTGCTTAATGCGTTCCGGGAACACCTGCGATATTGCAACAAACTTTTATCATTTACGGTAATTTGAACATTTATGAACCCTCCGTATACTGATATTGAACCATCTGTTATGAGCCATGAGGCAAAAGCAAGGCCCGGACCCCAGATACAGAGTACAAAAGCAAAAAGTTTGGTAAGCACAAAGTTACAACAGAAAATCACCTTCAAGGGAATAACTTACCTAATAAAGTAACAGCAGAGAATCATTGTCTGAGAAGTAACTCAAGCTAACAAAATAACAGTGGAAAATCACCTTACTCAGGCAAATACTCACAAAGACCAAAAAACAAGACACTGAACAAAAGAGGAAAGGTGGCTAAATAGGCCCCAGGTAATCAGCCTGATGAGACCAGGCTCCACCCAAGAGACCAGACCCGCCTCCTGCCACGCATCAGCACTGCAGACCAGGGGAGGGAGATTAGAGCAGAGAATCATGACCAGAGCAATCTAGCAGCTAGATGATTGAAGAAGATGTATGTACACCTCTACTCCTTTCTTGAGTGGGTTTTTCTTCTTACCACCCCCATATGTTTTGTAAGACACAACTCAAAACGTGACATCAGTCAAAACATGTTTATCATGTACAATTTATTTATCAATTTATAAATAAATTTATTTATTGTACATTTATTTATTTATTGTACATTTATTTATTTATTGTAAAGTTATTGTACATTATTTATTACATTTATTTATTGTATGTACAATTTATTTATTTATGTTTATCATGTACAATTTCCTCCGGTATTAATAAAGTATCTATCTATCTATCTATCTATCTATCTATCTATCTATCTATCTATCTATCTATCTATCCATCCATCCATCCATCCATCCATCCATCCATCCATCTATCTTCTCCTCGCAGACGAGACTTTGTCTGAGAACTTCCTGGACTATAAGAACCGAGGCATCAATGGGTCCCACAAAGGACAGATCTTTTGGAAAATTGACTCCAGCTCTAACATCACTGACTGTAAGTAACAAAACACTTCTTGTGCTGCAGACTATGAAATAAACTTGTACTAAACTGGAAAATCATCATTAACAAAGGTCCTACAAGTCATATGCTTCTTGTTTACTGGTGCCTGTCATTCACATTCCATCAGTATAAAACCAGCTCTTCATTATCCATAAACTACAGTTATCACTTGGACTTCAGAGTTGCTCAACAGAAAAACTACTAGAGTTACTAAACAAAAAGGAAGAAGGTTTGAGGTTTTGTGGTGGACCTGCTTTAGGTTGATGGATGGTTGGGAACATGAACCAGTTGATGTGAGCATCCAATATTACAACTACTACACTGTTCTACAATACTGTTGCTCTAATACCAACATATCATGTTTGATGAAATCTGATCAAATCCCTCTTGTCAAACATTTTTAGACGACTGATATCGGTGAGACAAACCAGAAGTGAGAGCTATCATGATCTAGCCAGTGTGCGTTATCATACACTCGGAAGCGTTTTTGAACAAGAAGAACCATTTAGTAGTTTAAAAAACTTAGTTCAAAGAATACCTTTTTTATTGAGTGACAGGATCAGTTTATGTACTTTATCCATCAGAGTGGAATCGCATTCACCAGAAGACTTTATAATCTAAACCACAACCAGAGTTCAGGACAGGAACCTGGACGCCAGTGTTCTGTTTGTCGTCTGTCCTTCTTCCCTTTGCCTTTGTAACTTCTGTGGAGCACATAGATGTACAGTAATGCTGTACAACCACATTACAGCTCAGTGTTACTGGGAACACTAATATGTGAATGTCATTATGGGATGGGATTGTTGTGTGTTGTTACAATGATTATTAGCTTTAATGGCTAAAGGTTCCAAGCTAGCAGCCGATCTGGCTCACATCTGCTCTTCCTTTGTACATTCAACACATTTGACTTTGTTCTGTTAGCAGCGTGTGCAGTAATGGATCCTCATTCTCATTCAGAGCATACTTAAACTGAGGACTCATTACGTTCATTGTGATGGTCGTACCGTCATTTATAGTTGTACAAACATTATTGACGTCACAGTTCTTTCTGACAAATACACAAGTGAGTAAACAGTACCAACCTGTGTTTTACCCACTGTATTTTATTGTTGTTTTTAGGGTTAGGGTTACATATGATTATTCTGACTCATCCTGATACCAGTACAGAATCTGCTAAATTGTCAAATGGAGACGTGATTTTTTTTTCAGTAAGTATAAGTACCCATCTGTATCTCCTTCTCAGCTGAAACCCAGGTGTGTTTCCGGTACTACCACGGTGTCACCGGCGCCCTGAGAGCGACCACACCCAGCATCACCATCAAGAACAGTCCTGCACCCGTGAGTTTCCCCTCACAGCGTGATCGTGTCACACGGGGTTCACAAAAGTACACTGTTACATCATGTCCATCATGATAGGGTGGTGTAATAACGTTATCCATCCATCCATCCATCCATCCATCCATCTTCTTGTAAAAGAAACAACCATAATCCTCTCATCTACAGCCATTTTTCCTTCTTGCGGGTCCAGATGTTGTTGAAGCCTATCTGATCTTGTTACAGACAAGAGCTGGGGTACACCCCGGACCTATCGCCAGACGAAAGACAAACAACCACTCATGCACACACTCAGACCTGCGGTCCATTTAGAATAAGCTGCTTGAGGTGGGAGGAAACTGGAAAGCCCGGAGAGAACCCACGCAGACACGGGGAGAACATTCAAACTCCATACAGAAATCACCTTGCTACCCGCTGCGCAGTCATGCTGCCTTAAATATTTCAATTGCAACCAAAAAGTTAACATGTTTTCCTGAATCGTACCATCTGAGTTCACACACACATGCTTTTCTCTCATTTTTCAAGCGGAGAGATTATTTTAACTCGGGGCTGGTCATTTGGATTAGTTGAGTAAAGGTTTTGTAGCTAAAAAAACATGCAAAATGCACAGAAGGGAATCAACCCAAGAACCTTCTTGCTGTGAGGCGACAGCATGACCGACCGGTACCCAAACTGAAAACAATAAAATTATACTATTAAACGAATGATTAAATGAAGTGTGCTGACGAGTAATCCTAACATCACAAATCGTCCGTAATCGTCCGTATCTCCATAATCGTTGCAGACAGAAAGATGAAACAAAAAGCACATTACTCAGGCAGCAAAGGGGATGAAAATGAGATCATGACCTTGACCTTTGGAAAACTAGATCAAGGTCAGATTTTAATTTTTTTGTATACTCCGGAACCAGATAAGATAGAAAGACGAGGGAGAACGCCAGTTTGAGTAAGACCATTGATGGAAGCTAGTGCGCTGATCAATAACAGTAGGTCAGAGCACTAGCTTTGATGTTTGACCTACGGAAGTAGGTCAAGGTAAAATTTTGAATTCCCAGGTGTCGCAGGATGTTGCAGTCTGTGACTGCCTTGGTTCCAGTTGTACATTTGAACCAGAACAGGGGTTAAAGGAAGTTGGGTTGAGGTTGGTGTTTACGGCGTCAGATGAGTTTTGTCCTTGAGTGTCTCAGGTTCAGGACTACGTCTCTGCTGCTGCCTCTGGTGTCTGATCCAGGTCCTCTGGATCTGTAGCGCTCATGGCTCCACATAGCAACCAATGAGTTTGGACAGAGCTTACAGGACGTTGTTTGAGCATTCATATCCAGTCTTGTTTTTAGCGTGTTGTCACCGTCCTCTGAAGCCGGCGTTATGTGGAGGGTGTCCAGCTCAGCGATTGGATTTCACTGCTTGCTTTTCCTTTCCGCTGCTGAAACCCCCTAGAAATGCTGATGGGCCTAGAACTTGATCTGCACTTGCTTCCGGAGGACAAAGGATTAAAAATAACTGCCATAGGAGGAGAGACGGGGCAGGAGGCGAGAGTAGAGACGAGTAGAGACACGAGTCTCCTCCAGCTAAAAGAAATGAGAGGGGTGGAATGGACGGGTCAGACTGGACTAAAGATGGACGTGCCGTGGAGACGCTTTGATCCGTGTTGGTGTTTTGTGTCGCTGCTGTGATTTTGTGTGTGTGTGTGATGGACAGCATGTGTCTCCAGCTGGGGCTGCTGTCTCCCACCCATCCTGAGACAAGGAGCAGGAGAAGGACGAGGCTCAGCTGGATAGCCTGGGTAACCAGAAACGTTCACTCTGTGCATGCCTTCCTCTTTCATGATAAGATCATGAAAGCTCAATCATCATCATCTTCATCTTCATCTCTCTTTGTTCCTTCTTTTCATTGATAGGCGTGCATCTGATTGGTCGGGTGCAGGTCATTCTGTAACATCTGATCTAATGCAGCCTGTAAGAGTTGATCTTGTGGAACAATGTGGCTTTTAAGCAGTTGTTTTGTCATTTAAATGGTGAAACTTTATTGGACAGAGTTCAGAGACAAAAAAAATAACAGTTTCCCTTCCCATCAAAGCTCAAAATATCAGTGACAGAACAAGCATTAGATGATATTTTATAGAGAGGAACTGGATCAAAACTGGGTTATTATTCAGTGTAAAATCAAGAAATTCTTGACTTCTTTATCATCTGTTCTGCTTTTATCAGACACATAATGCTATGTTCTGTTTGTGTTGGGGTTTGTTTTGTTTTTTAACCTTCCAGTCTTTAATGCCAGATTAATTCATTTATTACATCCTGCTGAGCGATGACACAGTGTAATCGTCAGTGTTCATGTATTCTTCCATTCATCCGTTAGTCCACCAAATATCTTCACAACCGTTGCAGATAGAAAGATGTTACAAAAAGCACATTACTCAGGCAGCAAAGGGGATGAGAATGAGATGATTACCTTGACTTTGAGAAAACTAGGTCAAGGTCAAATTTCAATTTTTGTATATGATTTTGCACATATCTCAGAAACCGGATAAATTAGAAAGATGAAACAAAAGGCGTTAAATACAGGGAGGCAAGGGGATGAAAATTAGATCACAACCTTGACCTTGAAAAACTAGGTCAAGGTCAAATTTTCACTTTTATACCTTTTTAGGTACACATCTCTGAAACCTGATGAGATATAATCAAAAAACAAAAAGCAACATTTTCAGGAAGCCAGAGGCACAAAAATGTGATGATGACCTTCACCTTTGGAAAACTAGGTCAATGTCATGCTTATTACGAGTACAATATAGAATTCATTGCTGCGACCATTGTGAAAGTAGGTCAGGGTTAAATTTTGAGTTCAGGGTTGTCACGGGATGTCACAGTCTCTGTTCATTCATTCATTCATCGTCAACCGCTTCATCCAATGTCGCTGGTCACGGGGGGTTGGAGCCTATCCCTATCTTAGGGCATGGTGGGGCACAGACAACCACGCACACACTCACACCTACGGGCAGTTTGGAACCGTGAATTAACCTGAAGCGCATGTTTTTATAGGTGGGGGGGAAACCAGAGAACCAGTTAATAATATTTATTTTATCACATGATGTACAGATAAGAAAGGAAAAACACGCCTGTGTCTACATTCTGCACTCTGTGCAGTAATCCCTTCCTTCAAAGGTGCACAGTATTTTCCGCACTACAAGGCGCACTGGATTATGAGGCGCATTGTTGGTTTTTGAGAAAATTAATCGCTTTTAGGTGCGCCTTATAGTTCGGAAAATACTGTAATGCTGTCGCTGTTGTTTCATGGTTTGCTTTGTTTTAATGATTATTCAAAAAGTACTTGATAGGATTTCCTGGAACATTGTGGAGGAAGAACTTTTCCCATTTTGGTGCAGATTATTAAAAGAGGATTCAGGAAAGTTTCTTATTCATTTTTTTAACATATTTTTTTGTGCTGTCAGGCGGTTAAAAAAATTAATCTAATTAATTACAGGATTTGTAATTAATTAATCTAATTAATCGCATTTTAATCTCACCTGCTAAAGGCCCCCAAATAAAGAATTTGAATTCTAGGACATTACAAAATTATAGTGCATGACTAATCAATAGAATACCCCAAGAAGAGAAGATTTGAAATCATTTTTATTGGTTAATTGTGCTTTATAAATGAAATTCAAAAGAAAAAAGGTCAAACACATCAGCAAACCAATTAGACCAGGTGCATTTCTCAAAAATACAAAACAAATACAGTTAAATAAAATTAATAAAATTCAAAAATAAAATAAGCGCTTTTCTGGACACTCAAAGACTCTTCACATCGGATCCATTATTCATCACTCCTCATTCATACTTGGTGATGGTAACTACGTGTGGAGCCACAGCTGCCCTGGGGCCCCTGGGGCAGACTGACGGAGGGTCTACAGCAGAATCACTGCATTTTTGTTGATAGTCCCGTCTTTGTTCTTTTTAGAAATAAACTTTTCGTCCAAAGGTCCGAGTGGGCTTGCCTCTCTCTCCTGTGTCGCCTCCATCTCTGTTGTCAGTCACCCTGCTTTTGACTAGTGGCGCAGGTAGGAAGTGACGTCACTGCAGCCTACGGGTCACCCAATGGGCCAAATTTAAAATGCTGGCACATTGACTTGCCATAATGTTAACAGCAATAGAAGTTATTGTTTACCAACCAAGTTCTTCTTTAATGTGAAAGATTAAAATATCAGCGGATTAACACTTAAAGATCTGCAGAGTTAAATGCTAAACCAGCATTTTTTATTTTTTCTTATTATTTAATATTGTTATTCTCTGACTCACAATAGGCTCTTTTGGAGTGTGTGGTGTCTGCCAGTGTGTGGGCAAATGTAGGAGTGGGAGGTAGTTCAAATTGTACATATAAATATTTTAAATGTAGTAATACTGTTTTCCAGCCTGTAGCCATGGCAACGCAACACACTTCAGTGTTTCATCAGGTATTTTAAAGTTGTATGAAGTGGACTGTCCACATTCAGATTTCACATGAACAGTAATGTGTGTGTGTGTGTGTGTGTGCGTGTGTGCGTGCGTGTGTGTGTGTCACTTTGAATGAAATAAGTTTTGTCTGCTACAGGAGACTGAGCCACTGGAAATAGAACTGAGTTAATCATCAGTGCAGATGAAGACATGTGTTTCTTAGCTACTTGTTAACGTGTCTTGGCGTGATATACTAATTATATTACTTATATTACAAGCGCAGTCGTACCTTGAGATACGAGTTTAAACCGTTCTGTGACTGAACTTGTAAGTCAAACAACATTTCCCCATTTAGAATAACTAAAATCATTTTAATCCGTTCCGGCCTCGTAAAAAAGCCCCAAATCCCCTAAATTATAAAAAACATTTTATCAACCGATAGACACATAAAGTGTGTAATTAATTATACACTTTACGTAAAAGATGAGAGCACACAAGCTACGTCTTTACTCCACCAATGAGAACAAGATCCGGTCTCCCTGATGTCGTATCCATCCACCAACACGTGGTAAAGAACGAGATGCGGTCTCACTGATGTCGTATCCATCCACCAACACGTGGTAAAGAACGAGATCCGGTCTCACTGATGCTGTGTCCATCCACCAACACGTGGTAAAGAACGAGATGCGGTCTCACTGACGTCGTATCCATCCACCAACACCAGTGGTGTCTTGAAGCACGACTCTTATCTCGGATTTTCCTTGTGTGCTGACCAAAACTGTGAGCGGGGGGCTTTTTGTATCTCAAATAACTGGTATGTCCAGCTGCCCTATCTTGAGGTACTGCTGTACTCTAATTATACTCATTAGCTTGTATGTATTTATCCATTCCTGTAAATAAAGTTAACAAGCAGATCTCCATCATGATAAATGTGTTTTGATGCGTGTACTCCCCAGGACTGAGGCCCCTCAGTGCTGACGTAATGTCCTCTGAGTTAAATCTCTCAGCCTCTCAGTCTTAAAGGCACTGAAATGGATTCTGTGTGTCTGACCAGTAATCAGATGTGGATCCACTTTGTGAGGTCAGACTGTCTCCAGTCTCTCTGTGGCTGCTGTGAGGAGCTTCTTTATTACATAAAGGCACTCAAAGATGGTTGTAAAATATATTTTAATTTTTTATTCAATAAAAATTAATGTTGTGATACACAAACCTTTCACCCAGTGGCACATCCTATATGTCCAAGCATCAGTTCTAGATGAATCCTGGAATTTTACAGTTCATAAAAGTTAAAACCAGCAGGGGTTTGATCTCTGATGTCGGTTCTGCACAGAAATAAAGAAGCCAGATTCTGGAAGTTGCAATCATCCAGCGTAAAATTACAAATACAAATACATGCATGAATGTTTCTGCATCTTTTTGACACAGAGTGTGTCTCATGTTTGAAGTATTATTCAAATGAAAGAGGACAGTCCTGTGAATTTGCAAAAAGGGAAACCAACCAAGATATTTCTGATGTGTTGGGAGCTGACGCAACACAGAAGTATTTACACTCTCATCCCCTGCTTCCTCTCTCCATCAGCTCACCCCCCCCCCCCCCACACACACACACACACCAGTGCTCCTCCTCTTCCTGGCTGTAGAATCAATGTCATGATAATGAAGACAAAGTATTGATCCCAGGACGCCATCAGAGGAGCTGAAAGTAGAGCTGTAGGGAGGCCGTGTTGTCACAATGCTGGATGCTTTGTCCCTGCCTTCACACACACATTTGAAGTCACGTCATGTAGGTCATCTTCCTTTGTTGGAACAGTTACTCAATTGTTATTCAGTCGCAATTTAATCTTATATTTAATTGTTATGACATTTTTGTTAGTCAATTTTTCCTTTTTCTGTCTTTTTTAAAGCGTTACCTGTCTTTGTTTGGCAGCAGTGACCCACTTTTGTTATGGCTGTCATTAAAGTTTCATCGAACGTCATTCCAGAACCGTCTCTATAACCTTGTTTGTCTGTGTCTGCAGATATTAAAACCAGTGGTGAGTCCTGAAGTTAACCACGGACTGGGAAACAGAAGACTGATTAACTTTTCCCTGTCAGGTAGGCCTCAGACGTCAGGACTCCTTTTCTCTGGTGCCTTTCATGGTCAGACCAGCGGTCCTAGTCTGTCCCCCCCCCCCGAACCACAGCTCTCTGCTCTGTCTGCTGCGTCTCTAGAAACAGTGGTACAGGAAGATCAAGGCCGACCCAAACCATTATCGATGGCCTTCACTGCTAAACTCTGAAACTGAACATGAACCCATGTTTTATATTTTGGATTTTTATTATTTTATTACTTGTGGATTCTGTTAGAGTCGAGTAAAACAAGTAAATGTATTCCAAAGACCTCGAGTGTCAAAGGCTGACATTTTGGGTCTCCAGAGAAACGTTTTTTTAAGTTTATCACTGTTCACTCATGTGACATTCCTTCGTAGTGAAGTTATCTGAAGCGATAACAGATGAATTAGTTTTAATTTTCATTTTGCTTTTTTGCTTCCAAATTCCTCCTTCAGACATCCAGGCAGTTGGTTTGAAGAAGGGGATGTTCTTCAATCCTGACCCCTACCTGAAGCTCTCCATCCAGCCTGGAAAGCACAGCATCTTCCCCTCGCTGCCACACCACGGCCAGGAGAAACGCTCCAGAGTGGTCTGCAACACGGTCAACCCGCAGTGGAGTACAGAGGTGCACTCACACACACACACACACACACACACACACACACACACACACACCTTTGACTCATTAGTGATCAGTTTCCCTTGGACAAATTAACATTTTTGGGGATAAAATATGAAGGTCAGGAATTAGTTTGGTTGGCAGTGTGTGTATTTCTGCTCTCTACTGTGCAGTAGGTTTGCACAATTTAAATACATATTGGTATGTAGTATCGTGATGTCAGACCAATTGTCTTCTGGACTTTGTTTTCTGAAAATCTGTATTCTGGTAAAACTTAAAAGTACAAAAAAAATAGGAGAACTTTCTTGTAGCAGAAAATAAATTCACTTTAATAGCAAACCACAGTCCACCAAGAATTTAGTCTCTAAGGACATAAGGACATAGAAATTAAACACACCTCACTGTCCTGCTGTAGTCATGCTTTAGTCATGTGATCATATGTTACGTCAGCACAACTGATGATGTTACACTCGTAGCTCACGTTTTTAAAAATGATTTTACTTTCACTTTTCTGTTCCATTTTAATTTTTTATTTTAATTTTTTTCTACATCTGGTCTATGAGATAAAGGACACCATTGGAAAGTAGCTGAAACAGGTCTGCTTCACAGATTCCATTAGTATAGATAGATTGATGGTCAGGAATTGTTTTGTATGGACTTCACACACAGTGTATGGAACAGTCAACAAAGGACTGTCAATATGTGCCGCTAATGGTGGACTCTCACCATCCACTGTCTCCAGGTTACCTGGATGTTTCTGTTTCCACTGGTAATATTTATCTAAGAACAACAGTGCCGCAGCAAAATGTGTGAACACTCCTTGTTCACATATTTTTTTATTGCTTTGCTGTGACAACAAATAAAATGTCGGTAAAAAGTATTAATTAGCAAATATTAATCAATTAATATTAACTAGTTATTAATGGGTTATATTAATTTTTATTATTATTATATTTATTATATATTATTATTATATTTTTATTATTATATATTTTTATATTATTATTTATTAGTTATGTTAATTAGTATAAATTAACAAATATTAATATTGGTAAAAAGTATTTACAGTAATCCCTCGCTTATTCGTGCTTCAAGACGCACGGCTTCACTACATGGCGGATTTTTAGTAGGTAGTCATGTGATACCGTACAAATACTTCTCTTTAATACAAATGTGTTTTAAACAGTCTATCAGAGTGTGGGAAAAGGTAATACAGAGAGAAGGTGGTTTAATATCAGTATGGGGAGGGTTCAGAAACATTTAAATTACCGTAAATGATGAAGTAAATAGTTTGTCACTATATTGGGGAATTTGGTTTTTCGCGTGTGGTTCCTGGAACGCATTAACAGCGAGTAACGAGGGATTACTGAGTATAAATAGTAACAGTAGTAACTGCAGTAGGTATGATAGCCTGAGGAACAATTAAGAAATAGATGTAGAGCAGGGGATGCGATTCAGCTGAACTCTTGGTCACTACTGGACTTTGTGAGACACAAACTGTCCTGAAATAATTAGTTTCTCAGTATGAACCCCTCGCAGCGGCTCTAGAACACAAAGGGATGTTTGGTTTCAGCCGTAAAGAGGATCAGTGTAATCCATGAAAATCATGTTTGCTTTGTGTAAAACAACATCCGTCAATTGATTTTTGTTTTTTGTTTTTTTATTTCTGGAAAAACACGTTTCTGGAAGGTAACACTCATTAGCCAATTGAAAAGATTACTGGTCGGAGCAAAATGATCTTAAGAAAAACTTTGGAATGTGAGGTGTGATGTTGGGAGTCATCTAGCAAATACACATCCAGCATAGGAGGTAATACAGAACAGAGGAACTGCAGGCTCCAAGGTGTCTTGGTAGGGCTTCTGATGTTAGTGGTAGGACGTTGGATAACAGAAGACATGTGACAGAAGACCTTAACATTCTTGGCATGTTGCGGTTCCTGCAGAAGGGGAAGTACCTGCTGTCCGGGAAAAAGAACAGGTAATGATGTCGCCCTCCAGGATCACCAGTTTTAAGATGCAGGAACACAAACCTAACCGGCTGTGGTTCTGGTGGGTTTCCACACATCAGTGGACCATCTGGAGCAGTCTTCTGTCTGACTGCAGCATCTCTCTCAGACTCATTCTGTATGCTTTGTCCCCCCAGCCCCCCCAGGAGACTGAGAAGTGAGAATGCGGAGGCCCTCTTGGCAGCATCCTCTCCACTCAAACACACTTTCCTTTTCCAAACAGCTCCCATGTAGGGAGTGTTTTCTTGGCAGCAATCTACTGTTTTATAACGCTAATGGGTCATACTTGCTGAGTCAATACTCTTTCCATGCAGCAGTCCAGTGCTGTCCTGACTTAATACAACTCTGTATCATCATATAATTGAGTAAAAATGATAAAAAAATACTACACAAATCTCCAAGTAGTGGAATAGAATCTTTTTCAGATATATTCTAGAAGTAGTGATGCTGACAGGAGGGGGAAACACCCTGGACAAGTCAGCAGGACATTCAGGTGGACTGGAAATCAGCAGTATTATAGTGAGATATGATTCATAGCTATTAAATTAAGTTATCAATACTTAATATTTGGCTCCAGTTTAAATCTTCTTTAAACTTTACAGTCTAAAAGTCTAAACATAACCCAGACAAACGGTCAAGGCTAGTGTGACATTTGGTCTCCTAGGTGATTGACAAGGCTTTTCACAGTCTGACATAATTCACGTGTGGACAAGGAATTTGATGCCAGCATCACAATGACACCAAATGACAAAAGTGAGAATTGAAATAGCAGAATAATTGTATTCCTCCCTGTGACAGTTCCTTTTTTAACCAGAACAAATGTTTCACCCTGTAATAAATGGAATGTAGTATAATAAGTCAAAAATAAGTTCCATTACCTTGACAAACTACAACTGCTTCCTAGAGGATTTTTGTAAGCTGAATTATTTGTAAGTCATTGTTTATTAAATTTCTATAATCGCCACTTGATGTCATTTAAATGTTATTACTACTCTAAATATTAAAGTACTATTCTCTAAGACTGACCAGAACAAATTACAAGACATAAAAACTGTCACGGGTGGGGTTAGGACCCAGCAAGGGTTAGAAACAGCAAGGGAGAAGTCCACATTCATAGTTTGATTCAAACAAAATCCTACAACAGGTTGGCAGAAGATCAGGCAAACAGGCAAAATCCAGGAAACAAGCAAAATCACATGGAAGTCCAAGAAAGCTGGAGAGTAGGACAAGTGAACAACAACCTGGCAGCAAACTGAAGTCAGAGAAGAGGTTAAGTAGGCGGAGCCTAATTGTAGATGGAAAACGGTTGCCGAAAGGAATGAGTGGATTGAGTGGGAGTGGATTCATTTACAGCGGACAGAGAGGAAAGGTGGAACTGGAGACCATGACAAAAAACTACACATCATGAAATAAAATCCTGTAGTACCGCAACGTAACTTTAACATCTCTACCTCTCTGAATGAATTTTGTCCTCAGGGGTGTAAAGGCTTTAATCCCCCACACAGACAGGAATGACGCGCTGATGCACTTCCTGGTCATCAAAAGTCAGACATGCCCCTTTATGTTTGATTACTCTATTTTCTTTACGTTTCTCAGTTAACACGACCAACAGTTAACATCAAATAGCAAAACTTCCTGGGTTCAGTTTTCAGCGATCAAAAAACCTTTATGCTTCCAGGCAGGAACCTAAACCAACCAACATTGGTACCTGCATCATTTAGTTCCTACAGGAGGACAACATTGGTTCCTACATCATTTAGTTCCTACAGGAGGACAACATTGGTTCCTACATCATTTAGTTCCTACAGGAGGACAACATTGGTTCCTACATCATTTAGTTCCTACAGGAGGACAACATTGGTTCCTACATCATTTAGTTCCTACAGGAGGACAACATTGGTTCCTACATCATTTAGTTCCTACAGGAGGACAACATTGGTTCCTACATCATTTAGTTCCTACAGGAGGACAACATTGGTTCCTACATCATTTAGTTCCTACAGGAGGACAACGTTGGTTCCTACATCATTTAGTTCCTACAGGAGGACAACATTGGTTCCTACATCATTTAGTTCCTACAGGAGGACAACATTGGTACCTGCATCATTTAGTTCCTACAGGAGGACAACATTGGTTCCTACATCATTTAGTTCCTACAGGAGGACAACAATGGTACCTGCATCATTTAGTTCCTACAGGAGGACAACATTGGTTCCTACATCATTTAGTTCCTACAGGAGGACAACATTGGTTCCTACATCATTTAGTTCTTACAGGAGGACAACATTGGTTCCTACATCATTTAGTTCCTACAGGAGGACAACATTGGTTCCTACATGAAGGCGACTATCCTGGACAACTTAGTCGCCGAGAGGCTGAGTAGGGGAAAAACAATACCTTGCCCGACGGGCTGGTTGTCAAAGCGTCAATGATCACTCCTCCAGAGTACTGCGTTTTGTAGATTTATTACTGATAACAAAAATAAACACTTACATGGGGGGAAGGCAGCGATTCAGTATATGACAAAAGAACAAAAGCGGTCAGCAAAAAGTAGCACTTCCTCATTCACCCTCTCTCAGTTCATTCACACCAAAGTCCTGCCAGGTGAACAGCTGACCACCACCACGTGACACACATCCCCGTATGTGACCATACAATAAACAAACATACTATAAATGCTATAGCTGCCACAAAGAGCTGGCATCTACATTCCAGCCCCTAATTATTACAGTTACCTGCATAGTAATAAGTAATGATTACAGAAGTATTACCTCTGTAAGAAAGAAATTCATACAACGTGCAGAATAATAAACAGTACAATACAATTTTCTCTTTTTTTAAGATTTTTTTTTTTTTTCAACACAAGGCGTTTTTTCTTCAACGCAGAGTGTCCATTGTCCATTGTGTGTGTGTATGTGTTCATTCTTCTTGAGTCAAGTCAAATGATGTCAGGACAGAGGTTACTAGCACATGTCCTATCAGAATGACTGGTGACTCGAGTCAAGTCAAAACAAGCAAAAAAAACAAAAACAGAGGTGAAGTCAAAAACCGACTTCACGACTGCGCAGACTCCTGAAGAAGGCAGATCTTGGTCACAGGCCTGCAGAGAGTGCTGGTCCGGGTCTTGATCCGGACCTGTCGTACAAGTCCTTTTCTGTCTGGAACTGCCTCAGTGATCCTCCCAATGATCCAGGAATTCCGAGGTGCAGAATCATCCACTATAAGCACAATGTCCCCTGGGACAAAGTTTCGCTTAACTTTTGCTCACTTCTGTCGCTCCTGTAGATGTGGCAAGTACTCCTTAGTCCACCTTTTCCAAAACAGGTCAGAAATGTATTGAACTTGCTTCCATCTCCGGCGTGCGTAACCGTCCTCTTTGTGAAACCGACCTGGTGGAAGGCTGGGCTTGGATTTGAGAAGAAGAAGATGGTTGGGCGTTAATGCTTCCAAGTCGTTTGGATCTGTGGATTCTTTGGTAAGTGGTCTGCTGTTGAGGATTGATTCCATTTCACAGAGTACTGTGTAGAGTCCCTCCTCATCCAGATTTTGAGTTCTCAGCGTGGAATTGAGAATCTTTCTGATGGAACGAATTAACCTCTTCCATGCTCCGCCGTGATGTGATCCAGTAGGAGGGTTAAAGGTCCATTTGATTCCTTTCAAGGAGAGTGCATCATTGATCTGTTCCAGGTTCCATGCCTCAATGGCTCGTTTCAGCTCACGCTCTGCACCGATGAAATTAGTGCCATTGTCGGAACGTAGCTCTTTGATCTGCCCTCCTCTGCAATGAAGCGTCGTAAGGCATTGATGAATGAGTCTGTGTCCAGAGACGAAGCAACTTCAATGTGTACTGCTCTTACTGCCAAACATGTGAAGATGACTCCATATCTTTTCACCAGATTCCTCCCGCGCTTGATGTCAAAGGGCCCAAAATAGTCAACCCCAATGTAACTGAATGGAGGTTCATCTGCCGAAACTCTGTCAATAGGCAAGTCCGCCATTTGCTATTGTCCTGCAGCTCCATGTAGCCGACGACAAATGACACACTTGGCCAAGACTTTCCTTATGGCAACACTGGCAGAAGGAATCCAATAGCACTGCCACAGCACACCACGGCTGTTGCTGATCCATTTCGTCAAATGGAAGCCTCCCCTGGCGCAGATGGTTCTCAAGTCATCACACAGGAATATAGCGTTGTGTTCTGAGGCTACAGAGGTGAGGAGGTTGTCAGCATAAAAACTGTACATGATGGTCTCAAAGACCTTTTGGCTGAAGATGTCACGTGTGGCGGGGTATGGACCCAAATGCAGGACACCAAAGGCAAAACTGTCATCCATGATTTAATCAGAAACTCAAAATTTAACCAGACAGACAAGAATTAGAAAAAACAAGACAGATTACCAGGAACCAAACATGAGCAATGAACCAGCACCGGCTGTGACATGAACCCTGGCTTAAAAAGCCTCCCAATAATAACACCCAATGATGTTCAGGTGTGAACAATCAGAACGGGGTGTGGATGAGTCTCAGATGTGGAGCCGTGGCTCCACCCACCAGCCTGGCCTCTCCCTGCCACACACCAGAACTGCCACGCCGAACCGTGACAGAAGAGCTCTTTGTTATCTTCGGCACATCTCCGAAAAGCAAAGTTAGTGTTAGAATAATGTATATAAGTTATCTCATATATACTCTTTTAATATTTCTTTATTCTGTGTATTACACCCCATGACCATATAAATTTTTATATCTGTGTGTAAGTGTTTTGCTATGTATTGAGTTCTTCTTTACAGGGACTGCTGTGACACACCAAAGTCCCGCCAGGTGAACAGCAGACTTTACTACTACCGGTGATGACATACGTTCCCCGTATGTGACCATACAATAAACAAACATACTATAAAGGCTCTAGCTGCCACAAAGAGCTGGCATCTACACTACATCATTTAGTTCCTACAGAAGGACAACATTGGTTCCTACATCATTTAGTTCCTACAGGAGGAAAACATTGGTTCCTACATCATTTAGTTCCTACAGGAGGACAACATTGGTTCCTACATCATTTAGTTCCTACAGGAGGACAACATTGGTTCCTACATCATTTAGTTCCTACAGGAGGACAACATTGGTTCCTACATCATTTAGTTCCTACAGGAGGACAACATTGGTTCCTACATCATATAGTTCCTACAGGAGGACAACATTGGTTCCTACATCATTTAGTTCCTACAGGAGGACAACATTGGTTCCTACATCATTTAGTTCCTACAGGAGGACAACATTGGTTCCTACATCATTTAGTTCCTACAGGAGGACAACATTGGTTCCTACATCATTTAGTTCCTACAAGAGGACAACATTGGTTCCTACATCATTTAGTTCCTACGGGAGGACAACATTGGTTCCTACATCATTTAGTTCCTACAGGAGGACAACATTGGTTACTACATCATTTAGTTCCTACAGGAGGACAACATTGGTTCCTCCATCATTTAGTTCCTACAGGAGGACAACATTGGTTCCTACATCATTTAGTTCCTACAGGAGGACAACATTGGTTCCTACATCATTTAGTTCCTACAGGAGGACAACATTGGTTCCTACATCATTTAGTTCCTACAAGAGGACAACATTGGTTTCTACATCATTTAGTTCCTACAGGAGGACAACATTGGTTCCTACATCATTTAGTTCCTACAGGAGGACAACATTGGTTCCTACATCATTTAGTTCCTACAGGAGGACAACATTGGTTCCTACATCATTTAGTTCCTACAAGAGGACAACATTGGTTCCTACATCATTTAGTTCCTACAGGAGGACAACATTGGTTCCTACATCATTTAGTTCCTACAGGAGGACATTGGTTCTTACATCATTTTGTTCCTAACCTTCAACCTGACCCGAATTGACTTCAGTCTCCATGTTGGTGAACATCTCCATGAACAGAAATGCATTGTTGGTTTGTTTCCTGCTCAGAAGTTCACAGAGATGCGGAGAAAAGAAGGAGGAAACGCTGCAGATGACACCAACAGGAAAGATCAAAAGACCACAGGAAATCTGACATCAGAGCAAACTGTCCATTTAAACTGTTCACTGTCTGAGATCCGATGAGTCATTTTAACATGACATGTGAATTCTGTTACGCTGCTTGGCAGGGGTTGTGCAGAAAAAGGAACTGCAGTAGTTGGACATGGCAGTGCATGGTTGTTTGCATCTTGAGGACTGCCTGTATTTTATATATATATATATATATATATATGTGTGTGTGTGTGTGTGTGTGTGTATATATATATATATATGTATGTATATATAAGTGACAGTTGAATATTCAGGTATCATTTGTGTTTTTGTGCCTGATGCTGTCTGTTAGGGGTACAAAGTTTTATTTTCCACAGATTGAGGCATGTGATGTCTTAACAATATCCTCAGTAATGTTTCTTCAGTCTGCATCAGTAAGATGGACTTGAGCTAACCTCGCTTAGCATGCTAGCTGTTTCTGCATGAGACGAGCAGCGTCTCGCAATTTCAGCCATTTCTACACCAAAGACCCTGATCTGTCTCCATCTGTCCAAAGATCCAAAGATGAAATACACTGAAGACTGTGTGGAATCAAAAACAGTCACAACTTCCGAACACAAAGTGTTGCATCAAACAGTTTGGATGCATCTCTTGGGTCTAATGATTTTGTAGCAGTGACAAAATCCTTTGTTTCTCTGGTTGTTCTCTGGTCTGGTCGTCCTCTGGTTGTCCTCTGATTGTCTGGTCGTCCTCTGGTTGTCTGGTTGTCCTCTAGTTGTCTGGTCGTCCTCTGGTTGTCGTCTGGTTGTCATCTGGTTGTCCACTGGTTGTCCTCTGGTTGTCTGGTTGTCCTCTGGTTGTCCTCTGGTTGTCTAGTTGTCCTCTGGTTGTCCTCTGGTTGTCTGGTTGTCCTCTGGTTGTCCTCTGGTTGTCCTCTGGTTGTCTGGTCATCTTCTGGCTGTCCTCTGGTTGTCTGGTTGTCCTCAGGTTGTCCTCTGGTTGTCTGGTTGTCCTCTGGTTGTCCTCTGGTTGTCTGGTCATCTTCTGGTTGTCCTCTGGTTGTCTGGTTGTCCTCAGGTTGTCCTCTGGTTGTCTGGTTGTCCTCTAGCTTCTTTCCACTCGTTGTACTACAGGTTGTACTCGTTGCTGAGACAACAAACACTCTGTCCTCTCCACTACAGACTCTCTGTCCATCGTCCACCGGTCACAAAGATGTTTATTCCATCTGCTCCCTTCTGCCTCAGGTTGTAAATTATTCACTCGACTCCTTTTCATCCTCCTCCTGTATCACCATCACGCTGGTCCTCCAGCTCAGGCTCTAGCCATGATCCTCTTTGAACCACTGCATTTCATTTTATTTGTCGCAGCCAGGTACACTTTTTAGATTTCTTTATTTAGCAGCTTCGTTCTTGCTCTGCGTTCTTTCATCCGTGTTTCCTTTAATCTATTTTGCAACTGTTTTCTCGCTCAAGGACTGAAAATTGAATATCATAGGGAGTACAAGAAAACCACTGTGATGCACACAGCCACTGTCAGTCCTTTAGGTTAACTTAATCAACAAGTAGATGTGTTAAAATAGTGAAAAAGGTGACAACAATACAAATAAAAATAATAGTTGCTGATAAAATCGAAGGTGAACTCTCATTTACATTCTGACAAAAACAAATTCCAAAGCAGAATTATTCACATGCTGTTTCCCTCAGTTTTGTTCATCATGAAGAATCATTCTAAAATGTCTGCAGTCATTTATGTGATCAACTTTTTCATCTGAGATCTTTTCCAGACAGGGTTTTTTTTTTAAAACTTTAATTATTTTGGTTCACAGGTAGAATATTTTGCTGATCTGACCCCCCAGTTTTGGCTGGAGAGTTCCTGGTTTTGGGTTTATCCTTTGTGTACAGAAAAAGAAAGTTAGCTGGCTCTTCACAGCAGCTGTAAAAGTTAATCTCATGGTTTCTGCTGTATATAATAAATAGAAAAGCATGATAATGTTTAGGTTTACATAGCAGAACGAGAATGTTCTCTCAAATGTTTTATTCTGTAATTCACATGGAGGAGCTAAGGTGAAATAAAACATGGGTTTGATTGGCTCTTCGTTTGCATTTCCTGTGCGTGGCATTGAACCAGGTTTCGTGCTTTTTCTTGGTACAGGGCAGATCTGATTGGCTTGTTCTTCCTCTCCTTTGGGCTTTTCCCTTCAGGGGTCGCCACAGCAAATCAGTTGCCTCCGTCTAACCCTGTCTTCTGCATCCTCTTCTCTCACACCAACTACCTTCATGTCCTCTTTCACTACATCCATAAACCTCCTCTTTGGTCTTCCTCTAGGCCTCCTGCCTGGCAGTTCAAAACTCAGCATCCTTCTACCAATATATTCACTATCTCTCCTCTGGACATGTCCAAACCATCTCAGTCTGGCCTCTCTGACTTTATCTCCAAAAATCACAATGTCATCTGCAAACATCATGGTTCATGGAGAGCAAATCTGATAGGCTAAATACACTAAATAAAATGTGCTTACTTCTGGCAAAATATGAGTTGACACTGTTCAGGCAGAAGAAGCGAGATAACCAGACCTCAATAACAAACCAGGAAGTCGGTTGTGTTGTTCAGAGAATGGATCTGTAGCGGTTCTCCATAGGGACGCTGCTGCCGCTGCAGGCCTGTTCTGTTCTGTAGCACAGCAGGACTCCCTGAAGCTCCACATCCACCCATCAACAGATGTAGGAGGCTTTAAAAATACCACTATGTCTCAGGAATATTAGGTCTAATACAAAGTTGAGCACCAGTAAATGAATTGTGAATGAATCTGCTGATATCATATCATTAGTACCAATATTCATGTAAGCGTTTTGAGTCTGAATGCCTGACATTGAGGATGTGTAAACAGGCTGTAAGCAGCGCCCAGTATTTGATCGTATGTTGGGTCTGTTGTCTGAAGGGACGTGAACAGAGACACAGGTGATTCATTTCATCAAATCTACAAAGACGTCTTTAATTCGCTGGGGGAGAGAAAATCAAATAGGGACTGTGTTTTAATGTAGCTAAATTGCAGAGCCTTGATAATTTAGTCCAATTCCAAACACACAGTTAATGAACACAAACGCCTGGAGGAGATCTTACCCAAACTCACCATGAGTCCATCAGACAGGTTCATACAGCAGGCAGGATGAATCATATCAGCTTAGAGAACCCTTAACTGTCCTACAAATTAAAAATACAATTTCATGACTTCATCATTTCAGAAAGTTCTCTGGGAGAGGCTTTTGTTTTCTGAGGGAACAGAGGGAGCTAGCTGCATCTCTGTTGTGTTCAAACAACCTCAGCTGTAAAGCTAAAGCTAAGCAAAAATCAAACGACTGGCGACCAAACTGAGGTGAACCTCAAGCATTCAGACCTGCATTGGGACCGACATGGGTTTCATGGGGATCCGTGTTGTCTTTTAGTCTCCAACCCAGCTAACATCTTGGCTAATGTTGCTCCAAACACTGTGTAACAGGGTCGACATCACACTGAAGAAACTGCTAGCACATGACTGTTGACGTGGTGTTTACAAGCCCTCAAAGCTGTGTTAGTCATGAGAGGTTCTCAGCCAAAGCAATAGAAGGGTTTTATGTGCCTGAGGAGTCAGCAGCAAGCAGGGAAACAAGAAAACAAAGTACAGCGATCCCTCGTTACCCGCCGTTAATGCGTCCCAGGAACCACCCGCAAAAATGAAATTCTTTGATACAGGGACAAGCTTTTTATTTTATTATTTACAGTAATTTAAACATGAATCCTCCCCATGCTGATATTAAACCATCTGTATTACCGTTTCCCACACTCTGATAGACTGTTTTAAACACTTTCAAGTGTTTCTTACATTTCGTGAAGCGGTGTTGTATTGTAATTGTCAGTGTTTGTGTGTTCGTCCGTTAGTCCACCAAATATCTTCACAACCGTTGCAGATAGAAAGATGGAACAAAAAACACATTACTCGGGCAGCAAAAGGGATGAAAATGAGATAATGACCTTGACCTTGAGAAAACTAGGTCAAGGTCAAATTTCAACCCTTGTACACTCAGGAACCGGATAAGATAGAAAGGTGAGGGAGAAGGCCAGTGTGAGTGAGACCATAGATCACCTATGGTTTGATTTACTCTGTACATGTTTTTGCACATATCTCAGGAGCCGGATGAGATAGAAAGACAAAACAAAAGGCGTTATATTCAGGGAGGGAAGGTGATGAAAATTAGATCACAACCTTGACCTTGAAAAACTAAGTTAAGGTCAAAATTTCACTTTTATACCTTTTTAGGTACACGTCTCTGAAACCTGATGAGATATAATCACAAAACAAAAAGCAACATTTTCAGGAAGCCAGAGGCACAGAACTGTGATGTTGACCTTCACCTTTGGTGTAAAGCCAAATCCTTGATAGAACAATATAGAATTCATTGTTGCGACCATTATGAAAGTAGGTCAGGGTAAAATTTTGAAATCAGAGTGACTTGAGTGAAGTGTCTGAACACACTGATACATGGTCTGACTCTCATCCCTCTGTGTTTCCAGAGGTTTAACTTTGTGTCTCTGCCCACCGACGTCCTGGAGATCGAGGTGAAGGATAAGTTTGCCAAGAGTCGGCCGATCATCAAGCGCTTCCTGGGGAAGCTGTCCGTCCCGGTCCAGAGACTCCTGGAGAAGCATGCCATTGGGTAAAACACACACACACACTCACACCATGCACTGAGAGCAGGTAGTGTGTGAATCATCCACATGAATATTTCCTCAGCAACGAATGATTCACACCTGTAGAGCTATGGAAAGACTCCCACAGTCACAAACCCACACAGACAAACGGCTGAGAGGAAGGATGTGGGCAGCTGGAGCCAGTTCAGATCTGATGTGACCATCTGCCCTCGGCTACATATCACTGGCTACCAGGCAGCTTTTGTGTTCTTGCTTGTCAGAAAGTGACATCGGAGCAGCTTTCCCATTTGTAATGCGCCTCTAATCTAATCTAATTCTAATCTCGTTTTCTGCGTCCACAGGGATCGGGTTGTGAGTTATTCTTTGGGTCGCAGGTTACCAACAGACCATGTCTGCGGCCAGCTGCAGTTCCGTTTTGAGCTGACCTCTTCCATCCACCCAGGTACATGGGCCGTCAGGGACACGGTATTATCACCGGTAGCTCTATCTGGTCAAATTCACACTGATGATGTCTGTCTTTCTATGGGGGACGTCAGAGTCTCGCTGCTTTGGTGGTACAATCACACAAAAAGAAGGATTTCAAGGTGTTTCTACTGGTCACAGCAGGGCATGAGATTTGGATGTAACCCTTTAAGGCCAGGTGGATCATATTAGATTCACTCGGCCTTTCAGGATTTTGAGACTCCTACATCTTAAGTCTGCTTTTACTGTCCTAAAGAAACTGATGTGTGTAGTGTATCTGCTTTAAAAGCTTGGGACGCAACCTTTAAAAGCACTTCCATTCATTAAATATATTCACAATTTTTCCTTTTCTCCACTTAAATGTCGGATATCCTGTTTTGATCTCGCACGAGACTCACCTGTGTGATTCTACCTTATTAAAATGGACCAATCAGCAACACGTCTGCTGGTTTTAACGCTGCAGTGAGAGAGGAGTTAGTCAGAGCCTCCAGAGCAACAAGAAGAGTCCTGTTGGGTTTGTCTGTCTGGTAAAGAGCTTTGGAACATCTGATGGTGTCATTAAGCGCCAACCAAAATACCAAGTGACAATGAGCGCTTTCTTGAGTAAAAACCAATCAAAAGTTGTTTTAAGAAACAGAGACAGATATTACTACAGATATTACTACATACTGTATATTACTACAGATATTACTACAGATATTACTACATACTGTATATTACTACAGATATTACTGCAGATATTACTACAGATATTACTACAGATATTACTACAGATATTATTACAGATATTACTACAGATATTACTTCAGATATTACTACAGATATTATTACAGATATTCCTATAGATATTACTACAGATATTACTATAGATATTACTAAATGTGTGTGAAGAGGTTCTGTCAGCTTGGTTCAGTGTCCACAGGAGAAAATATGAATTAAAGGTAAATAAAATTAATGAGTGAAAAGCATCTTTTTTTATTTCTAAAACTGTTTTTTAAATAACATACATTTTAATGAAACTAATACAGTATTTTCCGCACTATAAGGCGCAGCTAAAAGCTTTTAACTTTCTCATTAACCGACAGTGCGCCTTATAATCCAGTGCGCCTTATAGTGCTGAAAAACGTTTTTTTTCTTTTTACTTTGTTACAGTTGTGATGTTATCAATGAAAACATTTAAATTAACTGTTTTTTTAGTTTTTATATTGTGCTATTGTTAAACTCAATCCTTGCGTACGCTTCTACTGTAAATTGTTATTACTTTTGGGATGCATCAACGTCATGTTGGGATGCACACATTTTTCTGGAGGTAGCATGTTCTGCTGTGTCTTCTGTTCTCAGATGATGAGGAGGTCTCCCTGGTCATAGAGGAAGCCTGCCCTGATGCAGAACACGCAGCAGACGACGACCGAGCTGCTGACGCACATGACGATGACGCACAAAGTGTGGGACCTGACATGCCTGACCTTCCGATGGATGCCCCCCCTGACCCTGAAACATCTGCACCAGCGGAACCCACAGTGGAGACCTCCATTCCTGAGGCGAACCAACCTGCTGAGGAGGAGGAGGAGGAGGAGGAGGCTGATGCTGCGCCCCAGGCTGAGCCAGGAAGTGCGGAGGAAGGGAGCACAGTGAGGGAGGATCCCCCATCTGCAGAACCTCAGGTGGATCAGGAGGACGGAGCTGCAGCTAAACAGCAGGAGGAGAACAGCGAGGCTGGGAAAGAGCAAGGAGAGGGAGAGAAGAGACAGGAGGGAGAGGAGGACGAGCAAAGGGCGGAGTCTGTACCTCCAGCTGAGGAGGAGGTGACAGCTGAAGAAAAGGAGACACAAGATTCTGACAGTCCTGTAACAGCAAACGACAAACAGGGACACATCACACCCCAGGAGGCCTCTGAAGACCCCCCAGAGGAGCACCTCATGGAGGCGCCAGAGGGACAAGGCAGCACCCCCTGCTCCTGCCACTCCCTCTTCTCCAACTACACCTCCCACGGCCCGTTGCGCAGGAAGAACCGCCCCTGTTCCCTCCCGGTGTCGGAGCTGGAGACTGTGATCGCCTCGGCCTGCGGGGAACCAGAGACCCCCCGATCTCACTACATCCGCATCCACCACCTCCTCCACAGCCTCCCCTCGGCCCAGAACCGACCCCCCAGCCAGGAGGAGGAGAACGGGGAGATCGAGGATGCAAATATCACTGAAGGCACGACGTCCACATCTCCAACAGTTAAGACCCCCAGAGACGACGGGCAGGAGGACGAGGACGAGGAGGATACGACCCAGTCTCCTTCTCAGGTGGGGCTCAGCCTATGTAGGCCTCCTTTCTCTGAAGCTAAGTGAAGCCAAATCCAAGTTTTGAATAGAACCAAGGCAGTCAGAGACTGCAACATCCCACGACACCCCTGAATTCAAAACCCTTACCCTGACCTACTTTCATAGGTCAGGGTAAATCAAAGCATTAGTGAACTACGGTCTCACTCACACTGGCCTTCTCCCTTGTCTTTCTATCTTATCCGGTTCCTGAGTGTACAAAAGTTGAAATTTTACCTTGACCTATTTTTCTCAAGGTCAAGGTCATCATGTCATTTTTATCCCCTTTGCTGCCCGAGTAATGTGCTTTTTGTTTCATCTCTCCATCTGCAACGGTTGTGAAGATAACGAACAAACAAACGAACGCAAGGACGAACGAACGAACGAACGTACGTATGAACGAATGAACGAACGATTGAACGCAAGAACAAACGAGCGAACGATTGAACTAACGAACGTACGTAGGAGCGAACGATCAAACTAAGAAACGAACGCAAGAGCAAACGATCGAACAAACAAACGAATGGTCGAATGAACGAACGACCCAACGTACAAACGAATGACCGAACGAACGGAAGAACGAACGATCGAATGAACGAATGAATGTAAGCGCGTACGAATGAACGAACATTCGAACAAACGAACGCAAGAAGGAACAAGCGAACAAACTATCGAACAAACGCACGAACGCAAGAACTAACGAGCGAACGATCGAACAAATGAACGAACAAACGAATGGTCGAACGAACGAACGTACGTACAGACACACGAACAAACGCAAGAAGGAACGAGCGAACGAACGAACGAACAGTCGAATGAACGAACTAACAAACGAACGAACAAGCAAACGAACGCAAGAACTCAAGAACACTGACAATGTCAAGACATCCCCTTAACAGGATGTGACTGTCCAGCTACTCTGTCTGTTCTTCCTCGTTCTGATGTGTGTCCCTGTCATGTTTGTCTCCTGAAGGTCCCGGAGTGTCCGGGCCCCTGCTGCCGTCGCTCGCTGCCCCGTAGCCTCTCCATCGAACGCCTGTCGGAGCTGAACCAGCTCCTGGAGGGGGAGGGCGTGGGCTACACGCCGGTCAGGAGGGTCTCCCCCTCCTGTCTGGAGAGCGATTCAAGTCACGAAGGAGGGAGACGAGTTGGCGGGAGCGCCCACAGACCTCCCGGAGAGAACGAGTGTGAGTTCTGCGACACCTCCTGTTACAGCACCTCCTGCTACAGCACCTCCTGTTACAGCACCTCCTGCTACAGCAACTCAGGCCACGAGGGGAGGAACCGCTTCTGCAGCCACACCCGCCTGTCCTCGGTGGACAGCAACCGGCTGTCCGGCAGCACCGTGTTCTCCTCCCAGGATGAAGACGACGACGAGGAGAGTCCCTTCGGTTCCATCCCTGACACCTGCCCCGCCACGGAGGGGCTGGAGACGGGCGGGGCAGGAGGAGAGAGGAGGAGCGACAGGGGGAAGGAGGCCAGGAGAGGAGAAGAAGGGGAGCCTGCTGCAGCGGGGCTCATCGGTAGGAACGACTTCATGACTGAATGTGAGCTGAAAGGTGACAGGAAGACATTCTGATGGGAAGTGAGACAACATTTCAGAGTGATTTTAAAAAAGTTTAGATTTTATTAATAATCCAGAATTAAAAAGAGATTATAGGAATAGAACTCCCCTAAAAACTTAAACATCCCCTTCATTAAGCTCAGTCAACTGAGTCTTGGGTTTGTAACAGAGGGTTACTGGTTCAAGGCCCACGTGGACCAGAAAGTTTAGAGTGTGAACTGGCAGTGCAGGGGTGAGAGTTCACCTCCTGAGCACTGCCGAGGTGCTCTTGAGCAAGGGGCCGTCCCCTTTATAAGTTGCTCATTGGGCGCAACATGAAGGAGCTGCTGTTACACTTCCATTATTTGCATGCTTACAGGCCCCTTGTGTGTGTGTGTGTGTGTGTGTGTGTGTGTGTGTGTGTCTGTGTGTCTGTGTGTGTGTGTTTGTTACGGGCCTGTGTAAATATACAAGTGTGTAATCTAAAAAAAAAATAGTTAGAGTGAAAATTTCTATGAGGATCAATAAAGTTTAGTTCTTCTTTTTTAGTTTAGTTGAACTTTGAATAGTAGTGAGAAACAAAGTCTTCCAAAGTTTACAAGAGCATGATTTGATGCAGAAAACAAAAATGACAAAATCAATTATTTATGTATAAAGAAAGACATCGTTCAGCACGGAATTTACTGTAAGATGAGGGAGAGAGGATCAGACGAGTTGTTAATAAACCGAAGACGATGATCATGTTACTCAATAAGCAGTAAGAAAGTACAGCAACATAAATACTAATAATAATACCAATAATAATGTATATTAATTTTCCATTTCAATCTGTTTAGAATCACCTTAAACTTTTTAGACTGATAAATTTAGATTTAAATAAAGCAACTGCACAAGAATTATTGATGAATTATTTTCCATGACGACTGTTTTGATAGAAAATTAGGTCAGGCAAACAAAAACACAGACACACACACACACACAGAGTAAAAACTTGTGGGATAAATACCAAACTAAGGTGGTTCAGTGTTATCATACATCATGTGTAGACAAATCTTTAAATGTATATATATTGGAGTCCATCCCCTGTTGTAAAATCTTAATCGAGCTCATTCAGAGGTGATTTTACACGAGCTTCACACACATTTATAGATGACTTTAACTAAAAAGGCCCCATAAGATCAGAGCTTGAGTAAAGGGATGAATTTTTAAGGAGGTACAACGTTATTCAGACGCTGACACAGTTTATCTGCTGGTGTGATTATTTAAAATGTGTCGGACGGATTGCTTCCTTTGACATGACATGAACACAACGATGTTCTCGGCTCTTTTTAAATATTCCCTCCGTGTCACTGTGGACGAGTTCCTGGGTTGATTCTTTACCTTGGCGTTGGTGAACTGTAAACGGACTTCTGTTCGGCTTCCTGTCGTTATCGTTCCACAACCATCAAGAGGCCTGAGTGAAATGTGTGATCGGTCTGATAGACATCAGCTCTGCTCGTCAGGACGATCGTAGAGGTTCTGTTAAGATTCTGTTAAGAGTAAAAGACCCAATGAGATGATTGATTGGAGTAATTCATCCACACATGAGATGTGTCGAGTTATTCTACAGATATCTATAATGTAATACTGAGTTTAAATGGCCAATGGAAAAGTAGAGACTATCTGAAGTCTGGATGGAGTGTGTGTGACGTCTTTAGGGTTGGCCTGAGCTCATGGGTGTGATCCGGGTCAAATAGAGCGGGATGTTTTAGGGTTCATGAACCCTAGGTGGAGCCATTTCCCCCAGCCTCTGGTAATTCTATGGTCCTGTCTCCCTGTAGGCTCAGACCTCTCCCCTCCTGTCGGCCACCTTCCAGTCCTGCGACCCAGCCATGACCTAAACCATTTTCCTGCTGCCACAGACCCAGCCTTACCTCCAAGTAAGAACCAGCACCTTACTCTGGAGCCACGCCTCTGCATCTCCACTCGTCTGCTTGTGTGTGTGTCTTCACCTGCATGCTAACTTGTATGTTTGCTTGGCAAACATATTCCACCCCCTCTGCTTTTGGCTTCATCATCTCACCCCCACCCCCCCCTCCATGCTTATAGTTTTAGGCTTGGATTGGGAGCTCTGTGCTGCTTAGTTCTTGGTCTGGATTGAATTCAGTGATGAATTGTAGAACGACTCGCCGCTCTTTGCTGCTTCAGAGCAGAACAGACTGATGGCTTTGATGTCTGTTACATCATCATCAATCTGAGTCTTAAACCAGGAAGGTGTGGGGTCTGTTTCCTGGTTCTTTTTGTCCAGTTGTACAGCATCAGTCCAAAACAATCCCAAACACGACCTCTACCATCACACCACAACTACTTCCCTCAGTTATAATGTCATAATATTTGCGACTTCCAGTGCTATGAAATGTGTATCATTCTACAGGTCGTATAGAACTATTGATGGGATGGCGCTGTTAAATTGGGATTACGGAGACTCAGTTCTAAACTAAAAATTTTAAATCTTTTTTACATCCCGCGAAGCGGTGATGTATTTTAGTTGTCAGTGTTCATTTGTTTGTCCACCAAATATCTCCACAACCGTTGCAGATAGAAAGATGAAACAAAAAGCACATGACTCAGGCAGCAAAGGGGATGGAAATGAGATGATGACCTTGACCTTGAGAAAGCTAGACCAAGGTCAAATTTCAACTTTTGTACATTTTTTTGCACATATTTCAGGAACCAGATAAGATAAATGAAACAAAAGGGGTTATATTCAGGGAGGCAAGGGGATGAAAATTAGATTACAACCTTGACCTTGAAAAACTAGGTCAAGGTCAAATTTTCACTTTGATATCTTTTTAGGTACACATCTCTGAAACCTGATGAGATATAATCACAAAACGAAAAGCAACATTTTCAGGAACCGAGAGGCACAAAAATGTGATGATGACCTTCTCCTTTGGTGAAAAGCCACATACTCGATTGAACAATATAGAATTCATTGCTGCAACCATTATGAAAGTGTGTCTTGGTTAAATGTTGAATTCAGGGGTGTTGCGGGATGTTACAGTCTGTGACTGCTTTTTTTCATCTTGTGGCCTACACTAGTTATAGTTTCAGTAGTAAACTACTTCCAAACACTGTAATAGGAGAAAGTAAATTTATGAGGTCAATGAACCGAATCATCCTTGAAGTTTGTGCTTGTTTAGAATCAGATGTGCCATGTTTTCTTTACAGCTAAAAGGAAGACGATTCTTTATAACGCTGGACAATGAAAAGCAAGAGGAAGTAGAAGTATTGGTTTACAGCCAGGGAAACTAGATCGATACCAACCAGCTTGAGTCACATCTCCTAAAATATGATTGTTCAGCATATTCTTCACAGTAGACAAGAAAACATAAGTGACTGTCACTCATCCCTCTGTCGTCACAGACTGGGAGGCTCGCATCGACAGCCACGGCAGAGTTTTCTACGTGGATCACGTCAACCGGACCACAACCTGGCAGAGACCGAGCCACAGTGGGAAGTGTCACCACGGCATTCCCCGTTCAGGATCCAACCAGCAGATGGAGCAGCTCAACAGGAGGTCAGAAGGAAAACCCAGACAGTCATCAATGCATCCACAAGTACCGGCAACATGTCTGTCTCTGGACTGTAGACCAGCTGTAGACACTGTAGCCTCTAGAAACCGTTGAGTTGCTCACAAAATATGCTGGTAAAGAACATTTGTTACATGACAAGGAGTAATAAACATAAAAGGGCCTCACAAGAACTATACATTAACACAATACAACCCAAATAGCGCTGGGTTTGTGAAACAACTTCAGAGTTCATTTAACCTCCAGAAAGTTGTGCATCCCTGGGATCCCTGGGTAGAAGCGTACGCAAGGATTGAGTTTAACCAATAGTTCAATATAAAAACAAAACTGTTCATTTTAATGTGTTTATTAATAAAATCCTAAAAAGTAAAAAGAAAACTAGAATAAAATTATATATTAGTTTTATCAAAATGTCAAAGTCTGAAAGTCATTTAGAAATAGTTTTAGACATAAAGAAAGATGGAATACAGTTGTTGTTGTTTTTTCACTTTTGCTTTTCATTCAATAGTTTTCTTTACCTTTAATTCATATTTTCTCCTGTGGACACTGAACCAAGCTGACAGAACCTTCACACACATTTAGTAATATCTGTAGTAATATCTGTAGTAATATCTGTAGTAATGTCTGTAGTAATACCTGTAGTAATATCTGTAGTAATATCTGTAGTAATATCTGTAGTAATACCTGTAGTAATACCTGTAGTAATATCTGTAGTAGTATCTGTAGTAATATCTGTCTCTGTTCATTAACTTTTGATTGTTTTTTATTTAAGAAAGCACTCATTGTCACTTGCTCTTTTTCCAACTTTTTCATCTTTTTGGGGGCATGGTGATAATGTTAGACTAACTCCTTTCTCACAGCAGACGTCGTGTTGCCGTTTGGTCGATTTTAATAAGACAGAATCACGCAGGCGAGTCTCGTGACCAGAAACTCGCACGAGATCAAAACATAATGGAGATTTCCAGGTTGGAAATTGAAGGGGAGAAGTGGAAAAATTGTGAACATTTTTGTTGAATGGAAGTTCAACAAAAAAGGGTAGCATTGAATTTTTTTTATTGTAAGTATTCAAAGCTAGCGTCCCAGGGATGCACGCTGTCTGACGATCACGCGTCCCTGTCAAAAAATGTGGACGCACACAATTGAGAACGCTGCAACTTAAAATAGGTCTTTTTGAGAGGTGTGGTTTTTATACCTTCATCACCTGTAAGAGTACCGTGTTTTCCTACAGGTACCAGAACATCCAGAGAACCATGGCCACTGAGGAGGACGGTGGAGGTCCGAGGTTGGAGCGGAGCAGCAGCACAGAGACCGATTCAGATTCTCCTCAGACAGGTTCGGTCCTCCTCACATGGCCTGAGAGGAAGATGGACCAGAACGAACGGTCCCTTCCTGCAGAGTTCACGCTCATGTTCCTCAGTGTCATCCTTCATATCATGACATACTGGATGAGAAAACACTCCAGGCGTCCTGCTGAGTCAGCCACTTGCTCTTTATCTGTCTGCAGGCCCGGCGTCGCCCGTCAACCACCAGAAGATCAACAATCTCCTCCAATCACCTGCTGTCAAGTTCACCACACATCCAGAATTCTTCACTGTGTTGCACAGTAACTATGTGAGCACTACACACACACACACACGCACACACACACTTGTGAACTGCTTGTGACTGACTGTCATGAGCGATGCACTCTAACGATCTAGGGGTGTCAAACTCATTTGCATCGAGGGCCAAATCAGCATAATGTCTGTCCTCAAAGGGCCAGATGTAACTAATAAATGTAACTCAATGT
>CM023624.1:17280096-17300096 GCA_013358685.1 Antennarius maculatus
GAGGATGTGACCGGCTTCCTCCTGCTGAATCCACACCGGTAACGTCTCAAACCAAATAACGTCTCCTCCGCTCTGCTGCGTCCTGTTGCAGTTTATATGAAGAGGAAATCATGTCCTACGTCCCACCTCACCCCGTCTACCCCAGCTTCGGTTTCTCTCCACGCTGCTCCCCAGCCTCCTCCCCACAGAACTCCCCCGGTAGGGCAAGTGTTGGTCACTGCTGTTTGGAGATACATCTGGTGACTGGTGTGGTTCTTTTATCCTGAGTTTCCATGAAAACACACACACACTCTCATACACACACATACTGTACATACACACACACTTACACAGACACACACACACACACGCACACACACACGCATGACAGCACTGTGCAGCCACATCTCTGGTAACTCCTGCAGTCTGTATGTCCACACACAATAAATACAGTTCAATTTATATCAGGATCATTAATAATAATAATAATAATAATTTTGTTTCACATTACCATTATGTTTTTGTTGATATATAATATATTCATTTTTAGTTAATTTTATTTTAAATATTTACATCTGTATTTTTCTTTTACATAATTAGGATGCCAGTCAGTACACAAACATAACAAATATAACAGTTCATGCTGAATTTGACTTGTTTTTATTTCTTTATGCAAATGGTGGTGGACAGGTTTGAATCAGAGTGCAGCTGGATGCTGCTAGAATTGATTTTTCCTGAACCTTTCGGCTACCTTAACCAATTACAGCTGAATTGTGACATCACAGTTTGCATACTGCGCCCAAAGATCTCTGGTGCGTCTTTCGGACACATGACATGTACCTTAGCCAATCACAGCTGAGTTGTCACGCAAAACCAAGAAAATTAAAAAGATTTTTTGTTTTTTCTTGGTAACATTTCCAAGAAAAATAATACAAGGAGGCACACAACAAGTTTAATGGGGTAATATGAGGTACAATTTTATTTCTTGATCAAATTAACTACAAGCTACAGTTAATATTCCGTATCTGTAATATTCAAGACAGGAAAATAGCATTATCAGATCAAAAAGGTTCTTTAATTTAACTTTTTCTTATATACGGCATCTTTTCTGGGCCTCTAGTTTATTTAATGAGATTAGACACAATATCACACAAATATTTGTGTGTGTGTGTGTGTGTGTGTGTGTGTGTGTGTGTGTGTGTGTGTGTGTGTGTGTGTGTGTGTGTGTGTGTGTGTGTGTGTGTGTGTGTGTGTGTGATGGGTCAGCTCAATGAAGAGAATCTGGGTCACAGCAGGGGGTTCTGGCTTTTAATTGTGCGTCCTTCATTAACACTGCTGTTGTCTGGAGTGGAAAAAACACAGGAAGAAATATTATCAACTCAGCTCCACAGTGGGGGTGGGGGGGTGGATGAAAACACACCAGTGAGTTATTGGTTCTAGTCTCCACCAGTGGATTCATGTTGGATTCAGCAGAATCCCTCCTGAAGGGACGTTTGTACGAATAATGGCTAAAAAGGAATCAGTGCTCTGAGTACTAGAGTCTAGTACACTGGTACACACTGGTACACACTCATTTGTCATTTATTTCAAAACACAACTATTATCACAACCACATGATCGTCCGGTAAGAATCTAAAGCAATTAAAGACAAAGTGCCAGCTTGTGACTGGTTCCGGTGGTGAATCCGACCTCGGTGTCACATTTTACTCGTTGCACCTTTAAGTAGAGGCTAATCAGAGCTGGTCATGTTACTTCCTCAACTGATTAACTCTTGCATGTTTTCTGTGATGATTCATCTGTTGCTGTGTGAAGGTTTGCAGAGAGCCAGGGCTCCAGCTCCGTACCGCAGAGACTTTGAGGCCAAGCTCAGAAACTTCTACCGGAAACTAGAAGCTAAGGGATACGGCCAGGGACCGGGAAAGATCAAGTAAGGCTCAAGTTACTGTAATCCATTTGTTGGACCGACAATGCAACAGGAATGGCGATTGTTTCTGTGTCTTTGGTTCGAGTCGGTTTGTTTAAAGTAACAACATAAAGCCTAATGTTTAGACACAGAGGTTTGGTCTGTGTGGTTTGACACTGGTGACCTCAGAGGGTCAGCAATGTGACATTAATTTGGAATTAGCTTAGAATTTTGATCCGTGTGTTTTAGGATGTGATTAACAGAATGGATGAATTAAGGAGATAAGTTAAAGGAGTTTTTGTTCGTTGTTCTGTGTGGTGAAGATCTGTGGAGATCAGTTCCTGCTGTGGAAAGAGGGGTGTGATGTTTGGCTCCTCTTGCTTGCCGTAGGCTGCTGATCAGGAGAGAACACTTGTTAGAAGGAACCTTCAACCAGGTGATGGCGTACTCCAGGAAAGAACTGCAGAGGAACAAGCTCTACGTCACCTTCCTGGGAGAAGAGGGGTAACAGACACACACACACACTCACACACACACCATGAACCATTTACGATCTATTTCTGTTCAGTATATCATGAAACGGCCTGTGTGTCTTTGTCCGTCTTCAGACTGGACTACAGCGGTCCCTCCAGAGAGTTCTTCTTCCTCCTGTCTCAGGAGCTGTTCAACCCGTACTATGGTCTGTTTGAGTACTCAGCGAACGATACGTACACCGTTCAAATCAGCCCCATGTCAGCGTTTGTGGAGAACCATCTGGAATGGTGAGCTCTGCAGGAAACAATCCAATGAACACATACACACATTCAACCAGTGTTCTGTAAAAATGAGTGTGTTGACTCCTAAACCAGAGCACTGGTTTTGCTGGTAAACGTGGGGTAGATCCGCCGCCGTACAACTGTAGTGACGCAACCCGGCCCACAGTCACACACAACGCCACAGACGCCAGCAGCGTGGAAATCCTTCTCATGACACATTCTGGTACGATCCAAAGTTGTTTGAATCAGTCCAACAGCTTTGGATAACCGTGACCTGGAAAACCGACACAGATTCTCGTTTGACTTTAGAGCAGCGATTCTCAATTAGTGGGGTGCACAATGAGACGCCTTGGGGGTGCGTATGACCCCAGTAAATGGGTACAGCTAAGCTACCGCTTGCTTTTACATTGATGGAACAGACTAGAACAGGGGTCACCAAATGCCGTGACCACTCCATGATAAATTCACCAGAGTAGAGTGTCTTTGACGCATTTTTACTTGCAGTTCGCGGCTACAGACGGCAGGCGCTGCTCCTCCAGTTACTACGGTAATAGCTCCACTCAGTTCAGCCAGTCAGATCGTTTGTCTACCTGCTCTGTCAGCGCTCTGTCAGCTCAGGTAGACACAAGTGCCTGTGCACACCTTGTATACGAGGTGTGCACACACAGGCACACCTTGTGTACAAGGTTACTTGTGCACAAGTGAATGACTGTCAGGCCACACGCCCCTTCCTCTCATGAAGAAAGTTCCCCTGAAAGAGACAGTTTTTATTCATGCTTTCTGAACATGTTCATGTTTTTTTACTTGAAGTGTAGGCCTTCAGTTCTTCAGGCTGGGATGTCTTTAATTTATGAGAAAAAGGATTATTCAGCTGTTTTTGCACTTAAAAAATGTCAAAAAAAATTAATTTTGAGGTTTGTGTGTTCTTCAATCTAACAAAAAGGCTTGAAATGTATTTTCCAGGGTCTACTTTTATTTATGGTGAGGTCGAAGAGCTAGCTGTACACTCACTTAAACATATCCTGCATTGAACATTGATAATAAATGATAATGTGGATATAGTGTCTGGCTATAAGACACAAACTGGACTTGGGTTCGGACCTTTTACTAAGAGGACATTTTTATAACTGGACCTCCGTGACTATTAATTAAATACCACTGGACTAGAGTGTAATTGCACATCCATTACAGTAGGTGGCAGTGGTGCTTTCATGTCTGTATGTAATATACCAGTAACTGTGATTAGTAGAGTATGTACAGGGAGGCTTAGCTTGTCTGCTATTATGTAGGGTAGTGGTGCAAAATATTTTTTTATATTTTATATTTTTATTTAATATTTAATAAATATTTTTAATATTTTTCTGGGGGGGTTAACAGAAATCAATTGAAAAGTACTGGTTACATCTTCTTCTTGTAAAACGTCGACTGTTCACTCGAGTCACTTGTTCATATGACCTTTTAATGCTGGAGTGTGTGTGTGTGTGTGTGTGTGTGTGTGTGTGTGTGTGTGTGTGTGTGTGTGTGTGTGTGTGTGTGTGTGTGTGTCCAGGTTCCGTTTCAGCGGTCGTATCTTGGGCCTGGCTCTGATCCACCAGTACCTCCTGGATGCTTTCTTCACCAGACCTTTCTACAAGGCGCTGCTTCGACTGTTAGTACTCACACGCTGGTCATGTGACTTTACTCACACACTGGTCATGTGACTTTACTCACACACTGGTCATGTGACTTTCACGTCTGTCAGAGGTCAAACCTACAGTCTGACACTTATCTGCGGACGTATTGTGTTCCATCTGACAAATAAAGGACCTGTCTTGATTTATTTGCTCTTTCATACAGTATAACCTGACAGGATCGCAGGTCAGGGGTCAGGGGTCATTGGCTGCAGGACAGCCTCTGGTCTTACTTTAGGCATCAATCGGGGGATAAGAATCAACATCCGTTTGTGGATCTGAGCCTGTCAACAAATCACTTCAGAGACTTTTGACATTTGGTACCTAGATGGAGAAGTTGTATGTCTTCTGTTTTAGTCACTGTTGTCATCGACAATGACAGTGATTTTTTTTCCCACAAGAGACCCCTGTTGGGGTATGAGAGAAATTACAAAGAATTTGACCTGTTTGTTATCCAAAAAAAAAAACCAGAAGTAAATCTGTGGCAAAAATATGACACCTATTGCACAATATGACAAGAAAAATAAAATATTTTTTAATGTAAATTACCATGACAGATAACAATGGGAATGCAGGGCAAGAGTTATTTCCTAAAAATAATCATAACTTCTTTGATAAATAAAGGTTTGACAGACTTTTTTTATTGGAAGATGAGAATAACTGCGTGTGTGTGTGTGTGTGTGTGTGTGTGTGTGTGTGTGTGTGTGTGTGTGTGTCCTTCCCACAGACCCACAGACCTGTCGGACCTGGAGTATCTGGATGAGGAGTTCCACCAGTCTCTGCAGTGGATGAAGGACAACGACATCACGGACATCCTGGACCTCACCTTCATCGTCAATGAGGAGGTCTTTGGCCAGGTGTGTGTGTGTGTGTGTGTGTGTGTGTGTGTGTGTGTGTGTGTGTGTGTGTGTGTGTAAACTGTTGAAGTATAACATGTGAGCTCCACACTGACGAACTGCAGCGTTCCTGCGTTGCCAGGTGACGGAGCGGGAGCTGAAGTCAGGAGGCTCACACCTCCAGGTGACTGAGAAGAACAAGAAGGATTACATTGAGCGAATGGCCAAGTGGAGGGTGGAGAGAGGCGTGGTCCAGCAGACAGAGGCGCTGGTCAGAGGCTTCTACGAGGTAAACAACACCATCAGTGAGACGGCCACACACAGGAAGCCCTCTGCTGTCCACACACACAGCTAGTGTGTGTGTCGTTGTGTGTGCAGGTGGTCGACTCGAGGCTGGTGTCTGTGTTCGACGCCCGGGAGTTGGAGCTGGTCATCGCCGGGACAGTGGAGATCGACCTCAGCGACTGGCGGAGCAACACGGAGTACAGAGGAGGTGTGTGCCCTTCAGCTAGCAGCTACATGCTAACCAGAGTAGGGAGCATGGGGAGGCCCATCAGTCTGGTGTGGGTCCGTCTGCACCCACATCACTTTGACTTTTTATGTGAGCAATAATGCTCTCAACAATTAAAATAGAATGTAGACTAATATGGGTTCACACACACCCCCATGAAAGTGGAACTTGTCTTGGTTTTGGTTTCATTCTTTCTTGATGTATTTTGTAAGGTGTTATTTCTCTTCCTGCATTTGTTCTCTTCCTTCCTGTACAATTAGCTTCCTGCAGTTAGCTTCTCATGTCCCTCATTAGCTTCTCATGTCCCTCATTAGCTTCTCATGTCCCTCATTAGCTTCTCATATCCCTCGTTAGCTTCTCATATCCCTCGTTAGCTTCTCATGTCCCTCATTAGCTTCTCATGTCCCTCATTAGCTTCTCATATCTCTCGTTAGCTTCTCATATCCCTCGTTAGCTTCTCATGTCCCTCATTAGCTTCTCATGTCCCTCATTAGCTTCTCATGTCCCTCGTTAGCTTCTCATGTCCCTCGTTAGCTTCTCATGTCCCTTATTAGCTTCTCATGTCCCTCATTAGCTTCTCATGTCCCTCGTTAGCTTCTCATGTCCCTCGTTAGCTTCTTATGTCCCTCTTTACCTTCTCATGTTCGTCATTAGATTCTCATGTCCCTCATTAGCTTCTCATGTCCCTCATTAGCTTCTCATGTCCCTCATTAGCTTCTCATGTTCGTCATTAGATTCTCATGTCCCTCATTAGCTTCTCATTTCCCTCATTAGCTTCTCATGTCCCTCATTAGCTTCTCATGTTCGTCATTAGATTCTCATGTCCCTCATTAGCTTCTCATGTTCGTCATTAGATTCTCATGTCCCTCATTAGCTTCTCATGTCCCTCATTAGCTTCTCATGTACGTCATTAGCTTCTCATGTCCCTCATTAGCTTCTCATGTTCGTCATTAGATTCTCATGTCCCTCATTAGCTTCTCATGTTCGTCATTAGATTCTCATGTCCCTCATTAGCTTCTCATGTTCGTCATTAGATTCTCATGTCCCTCATTAGCTTCTCATGTTCGTCATTAGCTTCTCATGTCCCTCATTAGCTTCTCATGTACGACATTAGCTTCTCATGTACCTCATTAGCTTCTCATGTTCGTCATTAGATTCTCATGTCCCTCATTAGCTTCTCATGTTCGTCATTAGCTTCTCATGTACATCATTAGCTTCTCATGTTCGTCATTAGATTCTCATGTCCCTCATTAGCTTCTCATGTTCGTCATTAGATTCTCATGTCCCTCATTAGCTTCTCATGTTCGTCATTAGATTCTCATGTCCCTCATTAGCTTCTCATGTTCGTCATTAGCTTCTCATGTCCCTCATTAGCTTCTCATGTTCGTCATTAGCTTCTCATGTCCCTCATTAGCTTCTCATGTTCGTCATTAGATTCTCATGTCCCTCATTAGCTTCTCATGGCCCTCGTTAGCTTCCTGTGTTCTGGTTGAGGCGCTGAAAGAATCAGACTTGAAGTACATGTGCATATTCTAGCCACTGGTCAATAGCTCCACAGACAGTCGAGCTGATGATGATGACTCATCAGGTTACCATGACGGTCACATCGTGATGCGGTGGTTCTGGGCCGCTGTGGAGCGCTTCAACAATGAGCAGCGCCTCCGCCTGTTGCAGTTCGTCACCGGGACGTCCAGCGTTCCCTATGAAGGCTTTGCTGCGCTGCGGGGATCCAATGGCCTCCGTCGCTTCTGCATCGAGAAATGGGGCAAAGTCACATCATTACCCAGGTGCCTCATGTCCTCACGCTCCTTCTATCCCAACATCGCTCCATCGCTCCACAAGTTGTTCATTTGGGGCGCACCGAGAAGGAGCTGCCCGCCACTCTACCTCCCACTGCATGCCTAAAGGCCCCTTTGTCTGTGTGTGTGTTCAGGTCCTATACACACTAATATATATGCATGCGATTGATTACTAGTTTGTGCTACTAATTACCCTTTGGGGATTATAATCAGTGCATAAAATAAAAAGAATATTACATGTATGTAGTTGTTGATGCGCAAGTATGATCCTGTCTGCTCTATAACATCCTGTCTGCTCTATAACATCCTGTCTGCTTTATAACATCCTGTCTGCTTTATAACATCCTGTCTGCTCTATAACATCCTGTCTGCTCTATAACATCCTGTCTGCTCTATAACATCCTGTCTGCTCTATAACATCCTGTCTGCTCTATAACATCCTGTCTGCTTTATAACATCCTGTCTGCTCTATAACATCCTGTCTGCTCTACAACATCCTGTCTGCTCTATAACATCCTGTCTGCTTTATAACATCCTGTCTGCTCTATAACATCCTGTCTGCTCTATAACATCCTGTCTGCTTTATAACATCCTGTCTGCTTTATAACATCCTGTCTGCTCTATAACATCCTGTCTGCTCTATAACATCCTGTCTGCTCTATAACATCCTGTCTGCTCTATAACATCCTGTCTGCTTTATAACATCCTGTCTGCTCTATAACATCCTGTCTGCTTTATAACATCCTGTCTGCTCTATAACATCCTGTCTGCTCTATAACATCCTGTCTGCTTTATAATATCCTGTCTTCTTTATAACATCCTGTCTGCTCTATAACATCCTGTCTGCTTTATAATATCCTGTCTGCTCTATAACATCCTGTCTGCTTTATAACATCCTGTCTGCTCTATAACTTCCTGTCTGCTTTATAACATCCTGTCTGCTTTATAACATCCTGTCTGCTCTATAACATCCTGTCTGCTTTATAATATCCTGTCTGCTCTACAACATCCTGTCTGCTCTACAACATCCTGTCTGCTCTATAACTTCCTGTCTGCTCTATAACATCCTGTCTGCTTTATAACATCCTGTCTGCTCTATAACATCCTGTCTGCTTTATAACATCCTGTCTGCTCTATAACATCCTGTCTGCTTTATAATATCCTGTCTTCTTTATAACATCCTGTCTGCTTTATAATATCCTGTCTGCTTTATAACATCCTGTCTGCTTTATAACATCCTGTCTGCTTTATAACATCCTGTCTGCTCTATAACATCTTGTCTGCTCTATAACATCCTGTCTGCTTTATAATATCCTGTCTGCTCTACAACATCCTGTCTGCTCTACAACATCCTGTCTGCTCTATAACATCCTGTCTGCTGTCTAACTTACTGTCTGCTTTATAACTTCCTGTCTGCTCTCTAACATCCTGTCTGCTCTACAACGTCCTGTCTGCTCTCTAACTTACTGTCTGCTTTATAACTTCCTGTCTGCTCTATAACATCCTGTCTGCTCTATAACATCCTGTCTGCTTTACAACATCCTGTCTGCTCTCTAACATCCTGTCTGCTCTACAACATCCTGTCTGCTTTATAACATCCTGTCTGCTCTACAACATCCTGTCTGCTCTACAACATCCTGTCTGCTCTCTAACATCCTGTCTGCTCTAAAACATCCTGTCTGCTCTATAACTTCCTGTCTGCTCTATAACATCCTGTCTGCTGTCTAACATCCTGTCTGCTGTACAACATCCTGTCTGCTCTCTAACTTACTGTCTGCTTTATAACTTCCTGTCTGCTCTCTAACATCCTGTCTGCTCTACAACATCCTGTCTGCTCTACAACATCCTGTCTGCTCTATAACATCCTGTCTGCTCTATAACATCCTGTCTGCTTTACAACATCCTGTCTGCTCTCTAACATCCTGTCTGCTCTATAACATCCTGTCTGCTTTACAACATCCTGTCTGCTCTATAACATCCTGTCTGCTCTATAACATCCTGTCTGCTTTACAACATCCTGTCTGCTCTCTAACATCCTGTCTGCTCTACAACATCCTGTCTGCTCTCTAACATCCTGTCTGCTCTACAACATCCTGTCTGCTCTACAACATCCTGTCTGTTCTCTAACTTACTGTCTGCTCTACAACATCCTGTCTGCTCTCTCAGGGCTCATACCTGCTTCAACCGTCTGGACCTGCCTCCGTACCCGTCCTACACCATGCTGTATGAGAAACTGCTGGTTGCGGTGGAGGAAACCAGCACCTTTGGCCTGGAGTGAGACACGAACCAACACAGCAGCCACTGGGCTATAATGTGTGTATTCAGCAAACGTGGGTGTAATGCTTCATGGAGCTAGCTGGATTGTACTGGACTACGTTTCTGGTGACGTGGATGTACTGTCTGTGTGTCACTGTCGTGGTTCTGTGTGTTAGAGTCTGTCAGTTAGCTGTGATGATCTTCATGACGGCACCACATCTGGACCAGACGTCCTTTATGATAATCACTGAAATTGCGGAATATGAAACACAGCAGTTTTAAGTCTCTCTTTATGCATATAAAAGGGTAAGAAGTTAAAATCAAGGCCATTTACAGTTGTACGTACCAACATGCGTCATCCATCCAATGAGGAGGATGCATGCAGTAACTGAAAATGTTAACCGAGCAGCAGCAAGAATAGTTAAAACTAGAATTACACAACCAAACAAGAACAAACACGTTAACACATTTTGCCATGGCATCTAGATTAAATATATTTATTATAGGTGAACTCTTGAATTCACAGAAAAGATTTCAGCAATAAAGTTTTAAATGATATATCTCAAAGGAGGCTGATAGGAACAAAAAAAGAACACACACACACACCAGACAAAGCTTTAGGCTTCTATAATTATAGTTATACTTAAAAATGTTGTCTATTCTCGAAAAAAAATTATAACTTTGATTTTCATCCTTTAAATTTTTTTTTTCTTTCCTGTGAATTCAGGGTTGAATGATGTGTGCACATAAATTCTCAGGTGGTTTTCTGCTCTTATAAATTTAAATAACCTTTAATTTATGTAGCTTTAGAGAAATGCATTGCAGATTTCTAAAAAAGGCAATGATCATGTCTGACTTTTAATCTTAGCACTAGTAAAGTCCATAAAGTCCTGAAGAGGGTTTGAGACTGACATTAGAGAACTATATATAATGGGACTTTGTTTCAACACCGTTGGGCTCAAGGTTAGATCTTAACAGTCAAATCTAAAATCAGAATCAACATGAAGAATTCTGCTGCTCTTGTCTGTCCACTCAGAAGTGCAGCTAACGCACACGGAGACTTCCCTAAACCAGAAGGAGCTTCTAGGTTCATCATAAAACATGAAAGAGAAGGAGTCCTGCACTTTACACTGTGGTTTAGAAAAGACGCTACGCTATCATGATCACTGTTTTAATGACAGGACCAGCCAAAAGTGAATGCAAAAGATAAAGTTCAATCGCGTTCAGTCAGAATCTATCAGTTTATAACAAACTAGCTCCACATGTGATGAGTCATCCACACACATTCTGTCATTATAAATAAAGTTAACCATAGTAATCAACCGAGGCTGTTAAACAAAGACAAGGCAAGTGCTGAACTAGTTCACTGTTAGAGGTCGTAGTTGTGTGACGACCGCAGGAACACCTAACAGCCAGTTGACCTTTGACCTGACTCACAAACACTGACAGCAGATCCCCTGGACGCTATAAATCCTGTACCCACGTCTGACACTCATGATGCTCCAGGACTTGGACAGCTGGACCGTCCTTGTTCTCCTCCAGACGGACACTTGAAGACCTCCTCAGTCTCCTGACTGATGTCATGTCTCCTCCATCAAAGTAGCCATTATTTCCAACACAAGGGCTTGTGGGATTCCCCCTGTGGAGATTGTGACATGTTGCCCAGCTAACAGGAAGTGGGTGATTTCTTAACAATAAAGGACTTCCTACAGTCATGTTGACCACAGCGATGCATCGCCACTCAGTTTGTTGACTGGGAATTGCTAACAGTCTTATTCACGTCGTCCACTGGTGAACAACTTCTTCTGTGACTGTGTCTTTGCATGGAGCTGGTGCTCCAACATCTGAACCTTTACTGTCACAAGCAGCTTGACTGGAGCTCCACCCCCCCGGTGTAAACTGTTGTAAACTCATGCTGTGTAGTAGGGCCTGTGGACACACACTGTAATATATGCAATTGTTGAGACCTTTACTGCAATCTGTTCCACAGTCTACCACGTTCTTCCAACAATAAGCGACTGCAGTGTACCCCCAGCCCCCCCGTCTACATCTGTAGTCCAGTAAACTGTGCCTCAGTGACTTCCTGCCCCATACGTAGCCCTGTTACGTCATAGTACATGCCAGTTAGCATTTTAGCCTGGTGTTAAGAAAGTTCTGGTATTGGATTTGGTTCTTTATGAAATCTTTTTGCATGTTTTCATGCGTGCTCCAAACACATCAGGTGCTTGCAGGAGCCTGTGGTTTGGGCCCAGTGTCCTGGACAGATAGCATATATCTCAAATATGAGTCATTAATGTCAGCTTAATACAAATACAGCTCAGTAGAATTAAAGAAATTATCTGATATACAAATATAGGTGCTGATGAAAGGTCAGCGAAGTTTCTCTGTCATCAGCCTCACAGCAAAACTCTGTTGCATCATTGTCCTTTACGACTGGACTAGATTGGAGCTCAACCATTGAAAAACAACCAGGAACAAACATAAAGTGACTCCATACAGTGTACAGAGCTCCACATCGCACCAGGTGTTCACTATAGTGTCCAAAATAATCATTCAAACTGCAGAAGATGTGCAAACTGTGTGCTGTCAAATCGGATGAGGACGTGGTGCGTTCAGGAGACTGGGGGTTTTGTGCAGCGGCTCCATGGAGTCATTCTAACTCCCCATCTACTTTGATGCTTTGCTGTGAAGCTCCAGAAATGTTTGTGGATTTAGATACTCCATGACTTTCCATCAGTGAGAAGATGAGGTTAGTCTGACATGTTTGTGTATTTTCTGTGGTCCTATTGTCGCCCTACACCTACCATGAGGTAGGAGTTCATTCTCATCCCAGCTACACCACACTTCCATGATGACAATCCGCCTGAACCCTAAACCTGCACGGCTGAATTTTTGTTTCCTCCTTAAGACACTGAGAGGAAATACAGAAACACTATTAAAAATGCATGTAGGCTCCTTCCTGTGCTGTAGGCTTCCCTGCTCACCCCACTAACCAAACATTACTGGTTGACCTGGACCAGCTGTGGCCTTTCAACATTTTCTTCCAGACACTGCAGAGGTTTCACTCCTGTAGTGTTTGCTGCCACAACATAAAACGTCGTCACGGTGTTGCTGTAAGTTGTGGGTGTGCTCTATGCACATTTTTTAAACCAGTGGTCCCCAAACCCCAGGTCATGGACTGGACTGGTACCGGTCCGAGGGTCAATCAGTACAGGGCGTACAGAGTGTGTATCTGTTCACTCGAGGGTTGGGTACTGAACTCACAACCTTTAGGGGTATTGACAGGATAATTTGCGTTGCAGTTCACAGAAAGTGAATCACTGCCATGTTTGGTACCAGAGAGTGCAGCTGATCTGAGACTCATTAATACCCCATCTGCACATGGAAATAGGATCGCTTGATTTACGCAGATCATTTGTCGATGCCCATATCCATGCATCCTTTATGTTGGAATGAATTCATGCACAAGATGCAGGTGGAGAGTCAGAAATCTAAACAATTCCAAGTATGACAACAGCAGAGGAGGTTGTGATGAGGTATCTAGAAAATAGAAAGCAGCAAAAGAGGTGAAGATATATTTGGCCATGGTCTATGAGGACATTAATTGCGTTGCAACGTGAAGATTGAAGTTTTTTTTCTGTCATTATTTTATTATGTTTTGTTCTGAATGCTTTTGTTGTGCCTTGTTTGAAGTATACCTCCCTGGACATGAAGTGGTGCTGCTGTACTTCACAGAGAAGTGTAGAAATGCTGGCAAAAGGATTGCCTGCATTTAGACATCCCTGTAACACTTTAAGTCAGTCAGAGTCAGGGGTGGAAGTAAGAGTCACAAGTTACCAGTTTTGAACACCGAGGTCTTTGTAAACAACACAAAACCAGATCCTTCCAGCAAACAACACCAAACCAACACCTCTCACCAAACAACACCAAACCAACACCTCTCAGTAAAAAACACCTTAACCAACACCTCTCACCAAACAACACCGAACCAACACCTCTCAGTAAAAAACACCTTAACCAACACCTCTCACCAAACAACACCGAACCAACACCTCTCAGTAAAAAACACCTTAACCAACACCTCTCACCAAACAACACCAAACCAACACCTCTCAGTAAAAAACACCAAACCAAGTAAGAGTCACAAGTTACCAGTTTTGAACACCGAGGTCTTTGTAAACAACACAAAACCAGATCCTTCCAGCAAACAACACCAAACCAACACCTCTCACCAAACAACACCAAACCAACACCTCTCAGTAAAAAACACCAAACCAACACCTCTCAATAAAAAACACCAAACCAACACCTCTCACCAAACAACACCAAACCAACACCTCTCAGTAAAAAACACCAAACCAACACCTCTCAGTAAAAAACACCAAACCAACACCTCTCAGTAAAAAACACCAAACCAACACCTCTCACCAAACAACACCAAACCAACACCTCTCAGTAAAAAACACCCAAACCAACACCTCTCAGTAAAAAACACCAAACCAACACCTCTCACCAAACCAACACCTCTCAGTAAAAAACACCAAACCAACACCTCTCACCAAACAACACCAAACCAACACCTCTCAGTAAAAAACACCAAACCAACACCTCTCACCAAACAGCACCTAACCAACACCTCTCACCAAACAGCACCTAACCAACACCTCTCAGTAAAAAACACCCAAACCAACACCTCTCAGTAAAAAACACCAAACCAACACCTCTCAGTAAAAAACACCAAACCAACACCTCTCAGTAAAAAACACCAAACCAACACCTCTCACCAAACAACACCAAACCAACACCTCTCAGTAAAAAACACCAAACCAACACCTCTCAGTAAAAAACAACCAAACCAACACCTCTCAGTAAAAAACACCAAACCAACACCTCTCACCAAACCAACACCTCTCAGTAAAAAACACCAAACCAACACCTCTCACCAAACAACACCAAACCAACACCTCTCAGTAAAAAACACCAAACCAACACCTCTCACCAAACAGCACCTAACCAACACCTCTCACCAAACAGCACCTAACCAACACCTCTCAGTAAAAAACACCCAAACCAACACCTCTCAGTAAAAAACACCCAAACCAACACCTCTCACCAAACAACACCAAACCAACACCTCTCAGTAAAAAACACCAACACCTCTCACCAAACAGCACCTAACCAACACCTCTCACCAAACAGCACCTAACCAACACCTCTCACCAAACAGCACCTAACCAACATATCTCACCAAACAGCACCAAACCAACACCTCTCACCAAACAACACCAAACCAACACCTCTCACCAAACAACACCAAACCAACACCTCTCACCAAACAAACCCAAACCAACACCTCTCACCAGACAGCACCAAATCAGAACCTCTCACCTGAAGAAGGCAAATCAAACCCTGAGTATACATTATAGCTGTGTACTGTACACTCCAGCATCACAGCTAACGTTAGCATGCCTGCAGCCAGCACGGCGCTCATCAATGAACATCTTCAGCAGCATCATCACATAATCAGTTAATTATATCAGATGTTGTAGTTAGTCAGACTTATTATCAGACTCTGTTTTAGCTGTCATCTTCTCTAGCGTTACGCAACAATTAGCATTGACACATCCAGCCACTGACTGGTTCCTAACGAACATGTTGTTCACTACCCCTAAATTTGTGTGTATGGTGTCTGAAATGTGAATATGCAAACGTTCCAGCATGAATTGCATCTTATTTATGTGTGAATGTTGCAGTAGGGACAATATGGCAGGTAGTACTCACGCTCCAGCTGCTCCGAGTGTCTTCTTTTGCAGCAGTGATTGTGTTACAACAAATCCAGTGACTTATTTTTCTAACTGAAAGACTAGAGGAGTGGGAGAAGGTGCCACTGAGGACCGGAACCACACGTCCAGCTGAGAATCCAACTCTCATCAACCATCAGCAGTCAGTTGGACCTCAACAACAACAACTCAATACACACATGAACTTTTTTATCACTTTAAAGGCTAAAAAATGTGTGATTTCACCTAAATGGTGCTTTATTTGCATGCTAATTGCAGAAGTGATCACAGTGGGGTGACAGGGCACTATGAAAGGGATGCTCACCACCAACAGTCTTCTTCTCTGCAGCTCCACTCATCCTGGGCAGCACTGAGGCCTTATCCACTTGCGTCTCCAACCCCGTGGACAAGGCTGTGATCACGTTCATCTTCCCTGTATTTATTTTCTACGATATTTTCTACTCTTCTTCACAAAGTATGTATTTATAAGTAAAGGGAAGTCATAGGCTTTCCTTGAATGTTCTGTTGTTTTGCTTTTTTTTTATGTTGTGATGAAGAAGCTGCAGGTGGAGAATTTACCTTCAGGTTTGAAGCCTTTGTGTTTTGATATGTATGTAAATGTTTTCTATTATCGATTAAACTGATTGGTTAACTATCAGTCAGTGCAGGAAACGCACTACCGTGGTTTATCTTTGATTTTCACAGCGATGTCTGGTAGCATTCTCTCTTTCTTTTTATTGCTTTTATGTCACTGGGCTCTTTTCATGTTCAGAGACACGTGTGTTCAGCCTGTGATCTGTGCTTTGGTGGGTTTATGACAAAAGGTAACGTGTGTGAAAATAAGAGAGTTTTGTATGTAGTTTGTTGAAGCTGTAAAGACAGTGTATGTAAGTTTCATGGGGCTGATATTTTGTCTACATTGTAGATTTGAAACACGTTTGATAGGACGGTGAGGAACACTTGATGACAGTTATTTGCATTGATATCAACTATTCTAGAAGTACAGTAATCCCTCGCACATTTGCGCTTCAAGATGCCCGGCTTCACCTCATTGTGGATTTTTAGTAGGTAGTCACGTGATACCGTACGTGCATTCTATTGGCTGACATCATCTGGAAGTGTGCTACGTTCCGAGACCCACGGATCACAACGCACTTCCGTGTATTAAATAAACACTTTAAAGTGTTTTAAACAGTCTATAGAGTGTGGGAAATGGTAATACAGATAGAAGGTGTTCATAAACGTTTAAATTACCATAAATAAATAGTTTGCCGCAATATTGCGGAATTTTGTCATGTGGGGGTGGTCCCGGAATGCATTAACCGCGACAATCGAGGGATTTCTCTATTTCAAGAAGCTTTTGGAGAAGTACAGAATCCTGATTTCTACAGATAGGTCAGGTTATGGTGAATTGTAGCAACTATTTGCTATTTGTGTCTCTAAATGTATTTATTTGTGTATATTCTAATTTTCAAAAGGGAATTTAACGAAGAGAATATGTGAATAACTGAATGGATGGTGATGACTGCAGGGATGTGACACTGAAGCATGCATTTTTTTTCATGTTTCATGTTTCGCGTGTATAGATTATATGCATTTGTACATGATGCTGAAAACTACTCTTCGGATTTGTGTTAGAACGGATCGCTCAGCACTTAGGCTGTGCTGTCACTCCAAACCCAATACAGCTGTTCATGAGTCTCAATAAAAACACCACTTTGTTACGTCTCTGCCTTTGTGTGGATATACAGACTCAAAAAAAGTGACATAATAAAATGCGGGTACAGGTCGTTTGGAATTATGTATGTATGGATGTAGCAAAGATTAGCCAGGATGAAGTGAGGAGAGCACTGAAGAGGATGAAGAGTGGAAAGGCAGTCGGTCCTGATGATATACCTGTAGAGGTTTGGAAGTGTCTAGGAGAAGTGGCAGTAGAGTTTCTGACTGGGTTGTTCAACAGGATCTTAGATAGTGAGAAGATGCCTGAGGAGTGGAGGAGAAGTGTGCTGGTGCCCATTTTTAAGAACAAGGGAGATGTGCAGAGTTGTGGCAACTACAGAGGAATAAAGCTGATGAGCCATACAATGAAGTTATGGGAAAGAGTAGTGGAAGCTAGACTAAGGGCAGAAGTGAGTATTTGTGAGCAGCAGTATGGTTTCATGCCAAAAAAGAGTACTACAGATGCAGTATTTGCTTTGAGGATGTTGATAGAGAAGTACAGAGAAGGCCAGAGGGAGCTGCATTGTGTTTTTGTAGATCTGGAGAAAGCTTATGACAGGGTGCCCAGAGAGGAACTGTGGTATTGTATGAGGAAGTCTGGAGTGGCAGAGAAGTATGTTAGAGCGGTGCAGGACATGTATGAGGACTGTAAGACAGTGGTGAGGTGTGCTGTAGGTGTGACAGAGGAGTTCAAGGTGGAGGTGGGACTGCATCAGGGATCAGCTCTGAGCCCCTTCTTGTTCGCTATGGTGATGGACAGGCTGACAGACGAGGTTAGACAGGAATCTCCATGGACTATGATGTTTGCAGATGACATTGTGATCTGCAGTGAGAGTAGGGAAGAGGTGGAGGAGAAGCTAGAGAGGTGGAGGTTTGTCCTGGAAAGGAGAGGAATGAAGGTTAGCCGCAGTAAGACAGAGTACATGTGTGTGAATGAGAGGGACCCAAGTGGAAGAGTGAGGTTACAGGGAGAAGAGATCAAGAAGGTGGAGGATTTGAAGTACTTAGGGTCAACAGTCCAGAGCAATGGAGAGTGTGGAAAAGAGGTGAAGAAGAGTTTCAGCTAAAATGAAAGGAAAGGTGTACAAAACTGTGGTGAGACCAGCGATGTTGTTCAGTCTAGAGACAGTGTCACTGAGGAAAAGACAGGAGACAGAGCTGGAGGTAGCAGAGATGAAGATGCTGAGGTTCTCTCTGGGAGTGACCAGGAAGGATAGGATCAGGAATGAGTACATCAGAGGGACAGCACATGTTAGAGGTTTTGGAGATAAAGTCAGAGAGGCCAGACTGAGATGGTTTGGACATGTCCAGAGGAGAGATAGTGAATATATTGGTAGAAGGATGCTGAGTTTTGAACTGCCAGGCAGGAGGCCTAGAGGAAGACCAAAGAGGAGGTTTATGGATGTAGTGAAAGAGGACATGAAGGTAGTTGGTGTGAGAGAAGAGGATGCAGAAGACAGGGTTAGATGGAGGCAACTGATTCGCTGTGGCGACCCCTGAAGGGAAAGCCCAAAGGAAAAGAAGAAAGAAGAAGACAGGTCGTTTGGAATTAAGTTGTTTCTGATTATACGTCGTTTTTCAAAAGAAAATACACATAAAAATAAAGATCAAATTTACGTCGTTCTACTCACCTTAAAATCTGTCCACCAGAAATATTGGACTCTTAATACTGTTAAAAGCACGTAAAGTGTGCCCTCGTTACTTGTTGTTAATGCGTTCCAGGAACCACACACGAATAATGAATTCCGTGATATAGTGACAAACTATTATTATTATTATTATTTATGATAATTTAGACATTTATGAACCCTCCCCATACTGATATTAAATCACCTTCTATCTGTATTACCTTTTCCCACTCTCTGTTTAAAGCACTTTTGTGTTTCACGGAAGTGTGTTGCATTCCGACACTCACGGAACTTAACGCACTTCTGGATGCCGTCAACCAATAGAATGTGCATACAATATCACGTGACTACCTACCAAAAATCTGGGATGAGGCGAAGTCGCGAGTGTCGATGCCCAAATGCGTGAGGTCACACTGTACAATAAATAAGAATGAAAACTTGATCATATTAAAATACGTACGTACAGTTCTGATATCTACCGTTAAATGATCGTTTTGAAATAAGATTAGTTTACAGTAAACTTCTGCTCCTTATAATTTAATCCTTGAGGAAAAGAAGGAATTATATCATGGAACGCTGCACCACTTTTTAAGATCATCATCATCTACAACAGTCAGAGTCAGCTGCTGATGCTGACGATCCACTATGGTACTGTAGCATGTAGCAAGTAGCTTACCTTAAGGTACTGTAGCATGTAGCAAGTAGCTTACCTTTAAAGAGGGAGGAATAGGAGGGAGGAGATTTTGTCGGTCAGAGTCAGAGTTGTCATCAGAGAGATGGTCACCACTACCACTATCTTCACTAGTCTTTGTTTTATCATCCATGACAAACAGTTAAGTTTCCAAGGTACGAAGCCTGACGCTCTGAGATGCTAACAGAGACAACAACAAACAACAACAAGTGGGGGAGACGAGTGTTGGAGCTGTGTGAACAGCGGTGCTGCTTGGCAGGGGTTGAGGCAGGAAGTGGAACTGCAGGACAAGAGTTGGATTTAGCAACGAGCATTTGTTTGTATCTCTGAATGTAAATTAGATGTTCGTAAGTTGAGGACTACCTGTATAAAGCACCTGTCAAATGTTTTCCTCTTGCCTGAATGGAAACCGTCTCCAGCATTTTGACTGTTACCTTTAAGGGCATTAGTCAAAGAAAACAATACCCATTGTT
>CM023624.1:17302596-17347596 GCA_013358685.1 Antennarius maculatus
TGGTTCTCCTGAGGTCTGGTTCCACAAAGAAGTCTTCTTCTTCTTTAAAGATAGGGTTGACACACCATGGAGGGTTCATCCTGGTCTGGCGGCGGATGTGAACCCGTCACGGGAGTTTTTCTACAAGCCACCGTTAACAAAAAATGTTGGGGATCTCCAATGGAGGATTTTTTTATTGAGTTTGAATCCAAGTATGTTGGAAAACCGTCCGTTCTGTCGGAGACTCGACAACCTGTTCCTGTTTTTAGAATCTTTCTCTCATTCCGTCGTGTTTTTGACAAACAGGTTTACATTATTGGTTTGAAACGTAAGAAGCATCAAGAAAAGGATTGACAGATTCTCAACTTTTTTCTTGGCCAAGCAAAGATGGCGATTTATCTAAGCAGGAAGGAAACGGTTGAAGGTTCGTCTGACTGCAGTGCAGAAAACAGTTTAAGAAGAATGGATTTGAACTATTCCAGAGCTATGAATGATTTAGACACTTTAAGGTGTTCAAAGGTGTCTTGTGTTCCGTGTTGAGTGAGGAACTTGTGTTCAGTCAGTGGTTGGTATAATTCACATATATTTTGCTTAATTTTTGCTTTTGCTTATTTTGCGCTGGCGTCGCGCCCAGAGTTTCCCCCGCCTCGCGCCCTATGAGAGCTGGAATAGGCTCCAGCTCCACGTGACCCTGCGCAAGTGGATGAAGTGGTCAGAAAATGAATGAATTAATATTTTGCTTATGTTCCTACATTTCATATTACTTGTTTTTTGAAATGTGAGCTGTTTTGCGTGAATCTCTTTTGGATTTTGTGTCAACGTAACTATCTTGTATTTTGACTTTTATGAATGAACCTTCTTCTCCCTTCAGGTACAGGTAGATGCTGGCAGGACGTACATTCACGTGTAGGTACACGCTGGTTCTGAGAACCTTCAACAGACAGGTTCATGTGTTCACTGTGGAACAACAGAAACCAAGAGTGGTTGTGTTTTATTCTCCAATGGAGGAGTGTTGCCTTCATAGAACCCAACAGAATCAGTTTGATCCAACCCAGGATCCATCCACCTCCCAGTTGTCAGATCACAGGGTTTTTCCCAACTCTGTTGTTTTCAGCAGAGACCTTGTCGTGGCGGTTAATCGACGTCACAGTGGATGAAGAGGAGGCCGGTCTCCGGTCATACAGCTGGGATTTATTCCTGACTGACTCTTGGCCAGTTTGCCAATGTGTGTATGTGTGTAACTGGGAGGCTGACGATGGGAGGGTTACAACTAGCGGCCTACATTACGTCTGAGTAGGGAGAACCAGATGGCAGCAGCCAAGCTCCTTTAGAGACCACCAGGCTCTGGGGTCCATATGGTTAAGACCCAAAAGGTCTTAGCGACAGAAATGGCCCTTCTCTTATTGGCCCATATGGTGATGGGCGGAGCTGTTTACTGATTGCGTGGGTGGTGTTGTCTTGTTTAGACTAAATATGCCGACAGCTGTCATTTTTTAGCCATTTCTAATTTGGAGTCATTCCATCTCAGATCAGGGAACGATTAATGTGCTTTGTTTGAGGAGGTTAGGAAGGGCTTCCTCTGGTCCATCACCACACTATATCACTGTCATCAATGTGATTATTACTAGTTGGGTATAGTTTTTATGAGTTATATTAGATAGACTCTAACTTGTCTTGACATGTGGAGTACACTTAAGAGGGCATGAAGAGTCCCAGAGTCATTCTAGTGTGATAGAGCCCAAGGGCACTTCAACAGCAACATCTGTACCGTTTGAATATGTTCAGTCATCTGACACGTCATCGGTTGTGTTGAGTTCACGTCCCGTGGTACTGACCCACACAGAGCTGCTTCACACTGTGAACACACACACACACACACACACACACACACACACACACACACACACTAAAGCCATCTCTTTCAGGGTCTAGCCTGAACGAGGCTGCTGGCTTTGGAGATGTGCTGACGCGGCGTGTCATAGGCTGTGGTGGCCCACTTTGGTTTCTAAAGAGCCAGCCCAGACTCCCAAACCAAACACCAACCATCTTCTGTTCCACAGAATGACCACACCTGGACCATGATGCATTGCTTCAGGGGTCCTTAAACCACATTAGTTTATCTTGTCAGAGCTGGACACAACTGAAAGCCCTGAACCTCTCAGCGGCTCAGTTTTTGTTGTTTCTAAAAGTCTGTGTCCAGTCAGGCACAGAGCAGATGCTAACAGTGTTAGCTAGTACATTACTACTTTCAAACCATTAAATTAGTTTTTGATGATAGTAAAGATTTCAGTGTGTGGGAACCACTGTTTACAGATAAAGATAGAAGCTCATATAAAATAATTAATCAACTACAGCCTGAACAAGAATTATTACATGGTTTAGAAAATCAGGAATGCCTTTTGATTCGGGACATTAATTAAAGATGCAGATGTCTGAGTTTGTTCTCAGAGACCTGAGTTCACGTTGGAGCCTGTGGCCCCCAGCGGCTCCAGCCTCATGACTCTCATGAGTCCAGTAGCCCCGTCCAGAGCTCCAGGCCCTGGGCAGCCGGTCACGCTCTGCTGCCTCACACAGCTCCACACACAGTCTGAGTCATTGTGTTCTCCTCCTGCTGCTCTCAGCCGCGGGTTCATAAAGAATGGAATCGGTTTATCATCTGCTACGATCTGTTCTTGTCCCGCAGCACCGTAAGATCCACCCTCGCTTATAACCTCTGCCCCGGTACGAGCAAGAGGCAGCACGGCTTTGACACATTTATACTCCACCACATTTTTACCACAACATCAAGTTCACATTTCACCACATCATTGAAATTTATGACCATCATGAACTGCAATACAGGTAGTCCTCAACCTAAGAACACAACTGGTTCCGAGAGGTTGTTTGTAATTGAATTGTGCGTGAGTTATTTATTAAATTTCAATCGATAATCACCATTAGAGGTCATTTAATAGTCACTAGTACTCTAAATACTAAAGTACCACTCCCTAAGACTGACCAGAAACAATAAAAACAACACATTATAAAATACAGGTACAAGTCATTTCGACTTTAGTCGTTCTCAATTATTTTTAAAAAAGCGCACAGGCACTGAAAAATAAAAATCATTTTTATGTCCTTTCACCCGACTTAACATCTGTCCACCACAAATATTGAACACGTTAAATCATTAAACCATTAAAAGAGTATAATATTATGTTACTGTGCAATAAATACGAATCAAAACATGTAATTGTATTAAAAATATGTGTGTATAGTTCTAATAACTAGCATTAAGTAATCCTTTTCTGGGCTTTCCTTTTCTGGGCTTTTTTTTTTTTTTTCAAATTTAAGCCATAAGTATATGTTTTACTGGTGTATTTAATGAATTGTGCATTAATGTCACCTTTTTCAAAGAACTAAACCAAGACAGTGCATGAACTCCCATGAAATGACCTACCTGTAAATCAGTGTGACTTCTGCTGTTGTTATAGAGACCAGTTCAGGTGTGTGTGGCTCCACCTTGACAAGTGTTACTCTGATGTCATTTTACACCAAAGTGTGTTTCTTTGTTTTCCATCAGCTTAAGGAAGTGTTCCTTTATTCTTCCAGTCCCAGACTAGAGTTGCTCAACTTGACATTCAAATCCTGCAGAACGCTGACTCCCATCACGTTCCGTTATACAGTACATGTAAATTCACGTTGCACATATTCCTCCGACCACTTTCTGTTTTTGTTCAACATAGTTACTATGAATTAAAATATTAAGAAAGCAATCAGATGACGTACCATCATGACAGGCAGAAACCGACTACTGAGTGCTCAAAATCCCATGTAGCACAGGTGGGCTAATCGATGTAGCGTCATGTGATCACCAGCAGCCAGTAATGGCTAAGGGGGCGTGTCATCACCTATTGACACGATGTTCAAACAGTGATTCATGTATGTTCGTTTTGTCTTGACCTCCGTCTCCACTGAACCCGATATCGACTCACCGAACACCTCGGGTTCGATTGAACCCAGGTTAAGAACCACTGGTCTAAGTCAAAGTTAAAATGTCTTCTAGTCTCAGTAAAACCTACAAGTAAACATTGAGTAATATTTTGTATGACTGTATCTTCACATAGTGAATGCAACTTTTCAATTGTTGAATCTCACATTTATACCTGCATGAAGTAGGATAGAAATAAAGATAGTTAAGCTTGAACTGTTGACTTTAGTGTATTTTTGTAGGTAAACTGAACAGAAGATTTTGCCCTCAGAATGCACTAGAATGCAGGAAAACAACCCCACTTTCTAAAAAATTTCCCCATGGGGGCCCCCCGGATCCCCCTGTGGGGGGTATCTCCCCCACTCCCCCCCACAATAAAACTTGCATTCACTATGTGAAGATACAGTCATACAAAATATTACTCAATGTTTACTTGTAAGTTTCACTTGGACTAGAAGACTTTTTAACTTTGACTTAAAACACTTTGATTTTAATAAATTTGATCCTTGGTATTACTCAATGTTTAATTTAAAGTTTTACTTGCTATTATAGCAAGCCGCTGTCTTGGACACAAAATGTGGCTGTTTGTGGCTTACTCAATTCGTTTACACTGAGCCACAGTGGCTTAGTCACACTACCTCCCAGTCCAAGCCTAGACTTTTGAATTCAGATTTGTTTACAGTAAACTTTTGCTCCTTGTAATTTAATCCTTGAGGAGAAGAAGAAGAAAACACTCCATGCAGCTCTCTACCAATTTTTTAAGTGCATCCAACAACAGTGAGTCACTGTTGATGTTGACAATCCATTGTACGTTACTGTAGCATGTAGCATGTAGTTTACCTTTAGAAGAAGGGGAGGGAGGAATTATTGTTGGTCAGAGTCAGAGTTGTCATTAGAGAGATGGTCACCACTACCACTGCCTTCTCTAGTGTTTGCTTTATTATACATCACAAACAGTAAAGTATCCAAGGTACAAAGCCTGACGCTCTGAGATGCTAACAGAGACAATAAGAAAACAACAACAAGACGGGGGGACAAGTGTTGGAGCTGTGTGAACACAGCAGTGCTGCTCAGAGGGAGTTGTGGCAGAAAGAGGAACTGCAGGACAACAGTCAGACATGGTGGCGCATCTTTGTCACTCGAATATTCATATGTTGAGGACTACCTGTATTTACACTATGGCCCACTAAAGCACTAGTTCATTTGTCTTCAGCTGTTTATCCACTTTGTGGGTCATAGGGCTACAGGCAATCCATTAAAACATTCAATGCAGACAAAACAAATATCTTCGGCACTCACCTGAGACAACTACCATTACTGAACAATTTATTAAATTTGTTAACCTTTATTTACCCTTTATGAGTTATAAAGATGAATGTTGTTTGCTGTGTGATTGGATGAGATGGAGTCAGGTTGATGCTCCTGATAATTGGCGCATTGACATCGAACATGGGCAACATGGTGGCTCAGTGGGTAGCGCTGTTGACTCACAGAAAGAAGGTTCAATCCCCTTCGGATGGGATTGCTATTGTCCTATCTGCAAACAAATGTCTGGACAGATGACAACCGACAGCAGCCAAAAGGAGACTTGATGTGGGTTTGGCGTCTCCATCACCAGGATTCCCCCTGGGCAACAGCGCTGGCCAGGCGTCGTCATCCTCACACACCAACAGGGGTAGCCTGGAATAGAACTGGGTCAAGGCAGGGAACAGAGATAGAGAACAAGCCGGACGGATGAGAAATGACATCCTAGATACGGCCAGACAAACTCCCATCTGGATGATAAATTACATAAAAATAAAACGTATCACAGATTGTGTTCAGTGTAACCCATGTGTGCCCGCACCTCTGTGTGTTGTTCTATGACCAACCAGAGAACAGAGTAGTAGATAAGAGCTGATGGCATTGAATAGCTGAGTACAGTTACTCATTAACCTCGTTACTCGTGGTAAATGCGTTCCAGGATCCTTATGAGCAAAAACTAAGTTTTGCGATATAGCGACAAACTATTATTTTCTTCTTCTTCTTTTCCTTTTGGCTTTACCCTTCAGGTGTCGCCACAGCGAATCAGTGTCCTCCATCTAACCCTGTCCTTTGCATCCTCTTCTCTCACACCAACTACCTTCATGTCCTCTTTCACTACATCCATAAACCTCCTCTTTGGTCTTCCTCTAGGCCTCCTGCCTGGCAGTTCAAAACTCAGCATCCTTCTACCAATATATTCACTATCTCTCCTCTGGACATGTCCAAACCATCTCAGTCTGGCCTCTCTGACTTTATCTCCAAAACCTCTAACATGTGCTGTCCCTCTGATGTACTCATTCCTGATCCTATCCTTCCTGGTCACTCCCAGAGAGAACCTCAGCATCTTCATCTCTGCTACCTCCAGCTCTGTCTCCTGTCTTTTCCTCAGTGACACTGTCTCTAGACCAAACAACATCGCTGGTCTCACCACAGTTTTGTACATGTATGGTAATTTAAACATTTATGAACCCTTCCCATACTGATATTAAACCACCTTCTATCTGTATTACCTTTTCCCACACTGTTTAAAGCACCTTTGTGTCTCACGGAAGTGCGCTGTGTTCTGAAAGTCTCGCAAACCGTGCCGATTACGGTATCATGATGTGGTGAGGTACCTGTTAGCACAGTAGTCGTCTGACTGTTGCCTATGTAGGTCATGTGTTTACTGTCCTGTCGCTCTGCCCTTCCAGGGGGAAGTTTGCTGTAGTCAGAAAGTGTGTGGAGAAACGCACAGGCCATGAGTACGCAGCGAAGTTCATGAGGAAGAGACGGAAAGGCAAAGACTGCCGGATGGAGATCATCCATGAGATCTCAGTGCTGGAGCTGGCAGCAGCCAGCCCCCGAGTGGTCAACCTCCATCAGGTCTACGAGATGGCGTCAGAGATGGTTCTCGTCCTGGAGTTGTGAGTATCTGATGCCCTGACCAACACGACACCATCACATGAGTCACAAAGTTCATGTTGGCTCAAGCTGCTACCAGAGACATGAGATGGTAGAGACTCCATACCCGAAGGAGTCATGAGGCAGCCAACCCTACCGTCAACGGGGAAGAATGTGTTGTACAGGTAGTCCTCAACCTACAAACACAATGGCTTCCAAGAGGTTGTTCATAAGCTGAGTTGTTTGTAAGTTGTTATTTATGAAATTTCTATCTGTAATCACCATTGGAGGTCATGTGACCGTGGAGGACTCACCTGTGACTCACCTGAGATTCACCTGTGACTGAACCTAAAGCCTGAGAAGAGGGATCAGAGATCCACAGGAGACAGTGTGAAGTATGAGAGGGAGAGATGAAAGATATTCACACACTCACACACACACACACACACACTCACACACACTCACACACACAGCCTAGTATATAGTGGGTTGGGTTTCTCCGTCCCAGCCCAGTGGCTGAGAGGTAAACAGTGTCATATACTGACTACAATTTAATGTTCTAAATCCATCAGCAACACTTAATAGAAAACAACTGGAGCACGGATCAGTTTGACCTAGTATGTGGGATTCACACACTCACACACACACACACACACACACACACACACACACACACACACACACACACACACACACGTGTGGCTGTATGGTATTGGCTGCATTAGTTGCACCAGTTGTCGATGATCTCATTTCTCTGGTCATTTATGAGTCATGCCTGACCTGTTTCCCTGTGTGTGTGTGTGTGTGTGTGTGTGTGTGTGTGTGTGTGTGTGTGTGTGTGTGTGTGTGTGTGTGTGTGTGTGTGTGTGTGTGTGTGTGTGTGTTTGTGTGTGTGTGTGTGTGTGTGAGCATTTAGATTTCCATAACTATAATTTGAAGTTGGAATTGTTCAGTATTTGTGATTCTGTCTTTGGGTTTTGTCGGTTTGCAGTCATTGAAGCTTCTGCCAAAAGACTGCAGTGTTCTACAGGATTATGGTCTGTCAGCAGCTCACGCCACCCAATAAAATCTGTCCTGTTGAGGAGAGCCCATGAATGCCCCTTTAAATGCCCCAGTGTGTTTGATCCTCCCCCGCATTAGTCCATCCCAATCCCAGTTTTTGTCCATGAAAAGGATAATCCCAGAATTAACTGCTGCCCTGAAGGACTCTAGAGTTCACGGTCAGTCAGTCTCTGACCAGAACCAGGACACGAATCTACAGTGTCAAAATAATAAACCGTGTCAGGAATACTTAGTCTGAGTCTAGAGTCTAAGTCTTAGACTATACCAACACTTCTTTTTTTACCTGAAGCCCCTAAATGTTCCTCAGCGACGGAGGAACAATTAAATGTGTCTCCTTCATGGAAACGTTCCGTGTTCAGCTCATTTTAGCGTGTTCCACCAGACACCGGCTGCCTGAGGCGTGACGCAGCTTTAGCCCAGGTTGTAAGGATGTTATGAGTTTATGACGGGGGCATTGAACCCATCTAATCACAGGAACCCCACCCCTCCCTGTGTTTTATTTTGTTGACAGCTGACAGATATTTCGGGCAGTGGGGCAAGTGGGGATTGAAGGGGAGGGGGCAGATACAGTATTCTACAAATGAGGGTCAGCTTGACATAGAAAACCATTCATGCCATCATTGGTGGAGGGGGGGTGAAAAACACCAACGGGGTCGGAGCTACTTTAAAGCTGGATGGGAAAGACAAAGACTAGAATGGTTTAGATGGGGGGGGGGGCTGTACAGAAAGAGGACGGAGGAGAATGAATGGGGGCGCTTTACCCACCCCCCCCCATTCGATCTCGCTGCTGGCGGCGCTCCAGCCGAGGGTTCATCATGTCAGTGGAGCTGCAGGAGCACACGTGACGGCCAGAAGCGTGCCGAGCCAAACACACGAGCGTCCACACGGACCGACGGGCCGGGACGTAAAGACGAGGCTCCATCGCTGGTGGTTCTTCAGAACCAACAGGAAGTAACGTCTGCAGAACAGGAAGTAACGTCTGACAGCTAGGTTTGATTGACATATTGTCCCAGAATCCTGTTCGTTTGGCCTCCAGGTGACACAACACCCTCAGCCGGTCATTAAACAGCAGGGGTGTTCACGGGTCTGGCACAGTGCAATGCATTCTGGTTATTTTTAATCTCTTGACACACAGAGAATTCCTCCTGTCTCGTCTCCGTGTTGATTAGTTTTTTTTTTCTTCTTCCATCGTCTGACAGCTTCCACTCAACCGGTCGCCCAAAGGAGTCTGGGTCCTGGCCGGAGTTTCTTCCTCAATGAGGGAGTTTTTCCCCGCCGCTGTCGCTTATGCTTGCTCTGGAGGGTATTGTTGGGTTTTGCTGTCTGTTAAAGACCCTTAAAATGTCTTTTGCCATGATTAAGCGCTATATAAATAAAACTTGATTGATTGATTGATTGATTGATTATTAACTGTCGTAGAATCAGAGGACAGCATCTGTACTTGAAATTGAGCAGCTGTAATATAAAGAAATAACGTGATAATGGTGTGTCGTCTGACATGAACACACTGGTTTGTTCCTGTGTGGGTCTTGTGGGTCCTCCCAGTGGGGGCCCACAGCTCATGTTGCCCCCCCCCCCCGGGACCTCATGGCCTCCTAATGTGACCCTCAATGAAACTAGTGGTGATGTCAGATCCCAGGCATGTGGTTGGTTACTATATCTGCGCAGCGCATGGAGCCGTTAGCGTGTGGGAAACTCCTGTTTTGTGGACATGAATGTGTTCTGGGTGAGGATGAGGAGCCAATCAGAGGCTCCCCCCACCTTCATCACCCCCTGTCCCTGTCACGCACATTCAGCCCTTTGTCTTTGCTTCGGGGGAGGGTTTCTCTGATGAGCACTGATAGATGTTTACACCAGTCCTACCTTCAATCAGATGAGGACTGAACCCCCCCCCACCCCCCTCCCTGAGTATTATTCAGGTTGACTGGGGTCCATTAAATTGATCCACTGCTTTCATTAATTACATTTTCAATCGTTCAGATCGGCCCGACTGCCCCCCCCCCGCCTCTGATCTGAGAACTGTGTCACAGTTAGTTGTGTTTCAGTCACGACCTCTGACCCGCCAGTGGGTGCTGGTATCTGCATCGACCGTGTGTGTGTGTGTGTGTGTGTGTGTGTCCACGGTAACAGGTTTTTGAGTCATGATCAGAGCTAGCCTGTAGCTTTTGATTTCCTCCAATAGGAGCTCGTTATGGATGAGATGGAGCCGTTTGATTGGAGGATACATTTCAAAAAAATGTCTTTTAAAAACAAGCAATGGAAAACATTCAGTATTTCTAAAGTACGGCGATCCCTCATTACTCGCCGTTAATACGTTCCTGGAACGTTTCTGAACCCTCCCCATACTGATATGGATTACTTCTATCTGGATTACTTTTACTATTATTTTTATTACTATTATTTTTATTATGGGTTCAATGTATTACTGTATTACTATTACTATTACCTGTACTACTTCCTTCTTTGCAGGTGGTTCTGGAACGCATTAACCGCGAGTAGCGAGGGATCACTGTATGTAGATACGTGACTGTGTGCAGTGAATGCACCTGAATGCACCTGAATGCACCTGAATGCACCTGAATGCATCCTACAAGATGTTTTTTGGTGGATTTAACTACAAAAAAATGTTAAAGTAAACCGTGTTTCTTTATGAGCTTTATGAGCTTCATTCGTCCGTCACTCTGAGGTTCGTTGTTTCAGGTCTCCGTCTGGTTCCAGCCTCAGGAATGTGGACCGGATGGCCCTGATGTTAATCCGGTCCTAGAACCAGACGGAGTCAGATCGGTGTGTTCGTGTTTCAGTCCGGCTCCTGCAGCTCCAGTCGCTGTTTGTCGTTTGCTGTTTGACAGACTGGATTAATGGTGTCTGATCCTCTGAGGAATGAACTTTCATTCCAGCGCTTTGACTCACGTGCAGGAAGCTCTGGTGAAACACTGGTGACCCAGATTAGAAACTAATCACACACACATCCCCATGGCTGGCGTAATTATTGATCATTGTTCACCTTCTGTGTGTGTGTCAGCACTGCTTACTCCACTTGTTCTCATTAGACTTCCAGATGCTCTCAGCCAATAGAAAGCGCATACGGTGTCACATGACTACCTATTAAAAATCTGCAATGAGGTGAAGATGAGGTGACATCTTGAAGCGCGAATGCGTGAGGGATTACTGTAATCTGTTTTTATCAACAGTAGACATGCAGACTTTACCTGTGTGTAATTAATTATATATAAATTACTTAAACAATTATAAAGTATGAAACACAAAAGTCTCATATCTCAGATTATTACTCATTTGTCAAACAAGGTTTTGGACAGAGCAGCAGCAAGTTCTCTTCTGATTGCAGTTTGTGGAGGCATTCATTCACCTTTCTAACACAAATCTGTAATGGAGCTCCGCTGCACAGGAGGCTGGTGCCCCCTCCTGGCAGGAGACCTGCAGGTGCAGCCTTTCAGAGGAAGAGAATCCCCACCACTGAGATATCTCCCAGTAATGATCCCAGTCTAATGCGGCCCCCCCCAACCCCCACTGAAAAATATTAAACCCACTCGGAAGTGATTTGATCAATATTCAATACGTTTTCAATACTTTGTGGGCGATCTCAGGATAATCTTCCTTGACTTTAATCCAGAACCCTGCTCCAGGTGTGGGGGCTTCATTTTGGGGTAACAGCTGGTCACATGACCCCGACCCGTCAGGAGGCGCATGCATTCGTCTCGGCGTCGTTCCACAGAGAAGTCACTTTTCCAAATAAAACATCTTTAGACTGATAAATATTCTGTGCCACCCGGTATCTAATGGCCCGCGGTGGTCCAGTACCAGCTGTGCCCCCCCTCCTGTAGGACGGAGGTCCAGTTGGGACCGACTGACTGACTTTCATGCAGCAGGTTTTAATTCCTCACTCGTTTTCCAGTGTTTTGACCTCATTGGGATGATGATCTATTCTTCTCACCTTGAAAATCCAAAGCACACCCCCCCACCTCCCTCCCCCCCCATTCCCCTCCTCTGAGATAAAGCCTAATTCAGCAGCGCCCTGAGGGGACACGTCTATTCCTGACTACCCAGTTTGTCCACCAGGGTTTATCTCAGGTTAGAGGAAATGGAAAAGGATCTTTTTTTTTGGGGGGGGGGGGTCGGTTTGCTTTAGAATCACAGCTCTGTTTTCTCTGGTCGGAGTCGCTCCCAGTGGCCTCATTCACAGAGTCTAAGGGTTTGAGGGGGGTGGAGAGCTACTGGTGCTACTGGTGCTGTCAGCGCCTGCAGCGAGTCTGAACACACACATCACATGGTCATTTATAACCTGGGGGCCCGGGGGAGGATTTTGAGGTGTAGAATGAATCCTAATCATTGAGGGGGGGGTTAAGGATGAAACCTGTGCTCAGCTGCTCACTGATGCTGAGTTTGGCTGCAGCTCAGCATCAGGTTGAGGTTAAACGTGTGTGTGTGTGTGTGTGTGTGTGTGTGTGTGTGTGTGTGTGTGTGTGTGTGTGTGTGTGTGTGTGTGTGTGTGTGTGTGTGTGTGTGTGTGTGTGTGCAGTGCTGCTGGAGGTGAGATCTTCCATCAGTGTGTGTCTGATTGTGAGGACGATGCCTTCAGTGAGGAAGACGTGAAGAAGCTGGTGAGGCAGATCCTGGAGGGCGTCTCCTTCCTCCACCAGAACCACGTCGTCCACCTCGATCTGAAGGTCTGTCAAACGCAGCATCCCTCTCCTGATTGGCCAGTTTCATCCGTCAGTCATCAGTGAACACGTTAACCCTTAAAACCTGACTGCTACTGAGGAGGAGACCTTCAGGTGGAGGTGAGAACCACTAACAGGCTGTGGTTTCCTCTCAGCCTCAGAACATCCTGCTGACCAGCAGCTCTCCTCTGGGGGACATCAAGATCGTGGACTTTGGGCTGTCCAGGATGGTTAGCAGCCACCAGGAGCTCCGAGAGATCATGGGAACTCCAGAATACGTTGGTGAGCTCATGATGGACGGAACTTTAACCGCCGAGCGCTAACGTGTGCCCTGAGTGACGTCTGACATGTTTGTGTTCTCGTTTTTAGCGCCGGAGATTCTAAATTACGAACCCATCAGCACAGCGACAGACATGTGGTAAGAAAACGTCAATCTGTGAACGTCGTTCTGACGCTAGGCTGGAAAGATCAGACCCATAGATTTAGTCTTTATGAAAGAAAAAGAACATTACTCGGCAGCAAAGGGGATTAAAAAAAGATGATGAGAGGATGAAAGAAATTTTTTTATCTTATCTATTTTTTATTTATTTATTTATTTATTTATTTATTTATTTATTGCACATATCTCAGGATCCAGATAAGATAGAAAGCCAAAACCAAAGGCGTTAAATTCAGGGGGGCAAGGGGATGAAAATTTGATCACAACCTTGACCTTGAAAAACTAGGTCAAGGTCAAATTTTCATTTTTATACCTATTTAGGTACACATCTCTGAAACCTGATGAGATATAATCACAAAACAAAAAGCACCATTTTCAGGAAGCCAGAGACACAAACATGTGATGATGTCACAGGATGTATTTACTGTAAAAACCAAACGAAGTATTGAAACGACATAAACAGAGGTAAACCTGTGTGAGCCGTCTTTGTTTAGTCCAGCAAGACGTTTTACTGTAATTTAAATTAATTTTAATTTATTTTAATTTAATTTTAATTTAATTTTGATTTAATTTAATTTAATTTTAAATTAAATTAAAAATTACATTAAATTAAAAACCTGTGTGAGCCGTCTTTGTTTAGTCCAGCAGGACGTTTTACTGTAACGCTCTGAAGAAGAAAATATGAACACAGCTTTTACTTATTTACTGCTTCCTGTTGATTTGTCCTCTTTGTTCTGCTCCTGTTTGCTGGACCCCCTCCCCTCTGTGCCGTGTGTTCAGGAGCATCGGCGTCCTGGTCTACATCATGCTGACGGGACTCTCCCCCTTCCTGGGGGAGAACAAGCAGGAGACGTTCCTCAACATCTCTCGTCTCAGCGTGAGCTACAGCGAGGAGGAGCTGGACCAGGAGGCCCTGACCTTCATCCAGACGCTGCTGCGCAAACATCCGCAGTCAGTCCCCCCCAACACACACACACACACACACACACACACACACACACACACACACACACACACACAGAGCTGAGAAGACACTTAACATTTTTGTCCAGACGTCAGCAGGACTGTGAACACAGGAAGTAAAATTGTGTCTGTGCGTGTGTGTGTGTGTGTGTGTGTGTGTGTGTGTGTGTGTGTGTGTGTGTGTGTGTGTGTGTGTGTGTGTGTGTGTGTGTGTGTGTGTGTGTGTGTCCAGGGATCGGGCCACTGCAGAGCAGTGTCTCAAACACCCCTGGCTTCAGCCCTCAGGCCCTCAAGTCCTCCGCCGTGACGACGAGGCTCCGCCCACAGAGGACCGGGACACGCCCACCTCCACCGGGGCCCTCGACCCCCCCAGCAGCACGGCCATGGCTCAGGAGGAGGAGGAGGGAGGGGAGGACGGAGGAGACGTGGGGACAGAGGAGCTGATCGTGGTGGCGGCGTACACCTTGGGTCAATGCCGCCAATCATCTAGCTCCGCCCCCGAGAAGGAGGCGGGGCAGAAGGCTGTCTCCAAGCGCTTCAGGTTCGAGGAGCCTTTCAGCGCCCTTCAAGAAGTCCCAGGAGAGTTCATCTACTGACCCCCCCGCCTCACACCAGGACCACAACCCTGATTAGACAGCCTCACATGTATAGTAATAGTATCTCCCATGATGCATTGCGTCTGCTGACACCCACACTGTGAACCTTTAAACAACAGAAACAACTGGTAACAAGTTTCCTCTGTAGTTCACATGGTTTTCTTTAAAGGAACCCCCGGGGGTTTGTAGGTTCTGTTCTTTACTACCAAACCTCTCTGGATCCCCCCCCCGACTGCTCCGCCCCCCACCGGATGAAGTGTTTCATGATTATACCTCTTTTATTATTATTTTTATGGTGCTTCAAGTTGCAGATGTTTGTGAGAAGTTTACCGCCTGCATGTTCACGATGTGTTCGAACTGTTTGTTTGACTGGAACCATTAAAGAGACCGACTGTATGGACTGACTGTATAGACCGACTGTATAGACTGACTGCATAGACTATAGACTGACTGTATAGACTGACTGTATAGACTGTAGACTGACTGTATAGACTGACTGTATGGACTGACTGTATAGACTGACTGTATAGACCGACTGTATAGACTGACTGCATAGACTATAGACTGACTGTATAGACTGACTGCATAGACTATAGACTGACTGTATAGACTGACTGTATAGACTGACTGTATAGACTGACTGTATAGACTGTAGACTGACTGTATAGACTGACTGTATAGACTGACTGTATAGACCGACTGTATAGACTGACTGCATAGACTATAGACTGACTGTATAGACTGACTGTATAGACTATAGACTGACTGTATAGACTGACTGTATAGACTGTAGACTGACTGTATAGGCTGACTGTATAGACTGACTGTATAGACTTTAGACTGACTGTATAGGCTGACTGTATAGACTGACTGTATAGACTGTATAGACTGACTATAGACTGTATAGACTGACTGTATAGACCGACTGTATTGACATACTATATAAGATGACTGTATGGACTGACTGTATAGACTGACTATAGACTGTATAGACTGACTGTATAGACTGACTATATAGACTGACTGTATTGACTGACTATATAGGCTGACTGTATGGACTGACTGTATAGACTGACTGTATAGACTGACTATAGACTGTATAGACCGACTGTATAGACTGATTATATAGACTGACTGTATTGACAGACTATATAGACTGACTGTATGGACTGACTGTATAGACAGACTGTATAGACTGACTATATAGACTGACTGTATGGACTGACTGTATAGACAGACTGTATAGACTGACTATATAGACTGACTGTATTGACTGACTTTATAGGCTGACTGTATTGACTGACTGTATAGACTGACTATAGACAGACTGTATAGACTGACTATATAGACTAACTGTATTGACTGACTGTATAGACAGACTCCCCCAGCAGCATAGACTGTATAGACAGTCAGTCTATACAGTCAGACTGTATAGACTGACTGTATAGACTGACTGTATAGACTGACTATAGATAGACTATATAGACTGACTGTATAGACTGGACGTCCACTCCGGTGGGTCTGTATGTAAATGTGTTTGAAGCTATAAGCTGTGTTACCATAGCAACAGATTTGTACATTATTGTCCTCTACTGTAAATAAACATTTAAGCTCTGAACTGTTTTTGGCTCATTTGTGATCAGAACATAGGAAGGACATCCCTGTTCTGGTCCACAGGACCCGATGAGGAACTGATCGATACATATCATAACCAGTAGTATCAATAATAGGGTTACGTATCAATAACCCTGATCTTAATCAGTTATTGATTTGTTTACCTGCTGGTCTGAGGTCAGGTCAGGTCAGCTGGTATCCAGCTGACCTGAGCGACGCCTCTGGTTGTGAGATGCAGGAAGTCAGAGGTGCTTGTGCTGATGGTCGAGCAGTGGTTACCATGGTTACCAGGAGGTTTGGCCCCGAGATGACCAAAAGAAAAGCCTCAAGGGCCCCTGTGGTGGCCCTCAAGAGATTCTCTGTCACAGTCAACAGGTTTTAATCCGTGAATATAATCCAAGGTCTGTAAATTATGTCTTAACATGTGAAGATGATGAGATTAAGATAAAAACAAAAATGTAACATAACTTGGAGGACAGCAGCATCCACTTCCTGTGAAGGCAAGAAAATAAAAAATAAGCAAAAAGCATAGAAAATGACAGCTTTGTGTTTTTTGTCTTTTTGTATTCCAGATCTTATTTAGTTATTTTCTGGTTCCTAATCCTAATCTCATTCTGTGAACATGCAGGGCCACATCACACGGACACGGACCCTGACATGTGACATTCCCTCCAGGGACCACAAGATGGAAGCAATGCTTCGTGTGAGAGGACAGAATAGAGCCCAACGTGAACTCTACTCAGGCTGTATTTCTTTCTAATGAGATCTTTTTCTGTCCATCCAGAGCCGCTAGAGGAGCTGCCGTCTACCTGACTGAAGACGATGAGGAATTTTTCTATTTTTTTCTTTGATATTCTTGTTTATTTTCCATTAAATATTTTATTTTAGGAATAAAATACAGAAACATGTTTCATCCTCTTGTGACTCTTATTTTTTTAATCTGATTTTTATTCTTGCTGCTAGTAGAAACAGTGCATTTAGAATTATATCTAGGATTGTTCTTCTGCTTTAGAAGTAGATATGTATTTTATGTGAAATGTAAATTAATTTTTTATAGTTGATAATGTTCACTCTTACATGTCAGCAGCTTTAATTCAACAGAATTCTGATGAACGGTAGAGTCGGGTCCTCCTGACCTGATCCTGTTTATCCTATTATTTTTGCATTTTCATAAATACTCTGAATGATGATATTAAAATCAAGACTGTCTTTGATTTTAATCATAATTAATACTGTAGTGATGTGACAAATATCAGATATGTTATGGCTATTTTTTATGTTATGGGTATTTTGATACCCAAAAATGACATTTATTGGGGTCTGGATGATAAACAGCTTCTTTAATAAAATAAAGCATAAATGTTGCTGTTGATCAGGATGAAGGGACGGTTCAGGACGTTTTTCCACTTCCCTCAGCATTCTTAGTATTTACAGTATTCAAACGAAACCGGGGTCATCAATTATTGGTTATTGCTCTGAACTGAAAAAGGACAACGATAAAAGACGACCATGTTTTACTGTTGGAGTAAATATTTTTTACTTTAATCACCGTTTTACAACCACTGGACTTGAACACGTCTTGTGTTTTTCATGGAGCCAGAGATAAACTCCAACAACAACAGCATCATCATTCAACCTGAAGTTATCACAAAAAATCCAGGTTCACAAATAAGAGCCATAATAATGTTAAATATCCAACACAAACTTTAAACTTTATTTAGTAACAACCATTAGAAGTAAATAACAAGCAATTACATAACTGGTGGGGTTACATCATACACTTTATCCCATTCATCCCGTCACCATCATCATCATCACCATCATCATCATCACCATCATCATCATCACCATCATCATCATCACCATCACCATCATCATCATCATCATCACCATCATTCATCACCATCATCATCATCATCATCATCATCATCATCATCATCATCATCATCATCATCATCATCATCACCATCATCATCATCACCATCATCATCATCACCATCATCATCATCATCATCATCATCATCATCATCATCATCATCATCATCATCACCATCATCATCATCATCATCATCATCACCATCATCATCATCATCATCACCATCATCATCATCATCACCATCATCATCACCATCATCATCATCATCATCATCATCATCATCATCATCATCATCACCATCATCATCATCACCATCATCATCATCATCATCACCATCATCACCATCATCATCACCATCATCACCATCATCATCATCATCATCACCATCATCACCATCATCATCATCATCATCATCATCATCATCATCACCATCATCATCATCACCATCATCATCATCATCATCATCATCATCATCATCACCATCATCACCATCATCATCACCATCATCATCATCATCATCATCATCATCATCATCACCATCGCCATCATCATCATCATCATCACCATCATCATCACCATCATCACCATCATCATCATCATCATCATCATCATCATCATCATCATCACCATCGCCATCATCATCATCATCATCACCATCATCATCACCATCATCACCATCATCATCATCATCATCATCATCATCACCATCACCACCATCATCATCATCATCATCATCATCATCACCATCATCATCATCATCATCATCATCATCATCATCATCATCATCATCATCACCATCATCATCACCATCATCACCATCATCATCATCATCATCATCATCATCACCATCACCATCATCATCATCATCACCATCATCACCATCATCATCATCATTTCTAAAAAACATTTTCTTTATGGAGAAGTCAGAACTTTCTTTGACTTTAGATCTGACCTCAGAACCAGAACCCACTAGTGGACAGTCCTTGTTCCTCCAGACAGGACTGGTGTGTTTATCCACTGCGGGTCTTTGTTTCTGTGGTGAGTCAGCACTGAACCGGTTTCATTAGTGGGGGTGATGGTTTGTGGGGCTTTCAGTGAAATAGTTCCCACAGAGAACGGCTGTGGGTTCCTGTGGAGCTGCTGTTTGCTGCAGACCGCCAGAAGATAAGTGGTCACACACACACACACACACACACACACACACACACACACACACACACACACACACACACACACACACACACACACACACAGCCTTCAGTGTTACAGGATGTTACATCATGTATGTTTCTGCTGCAGTCGAGCTTCAGACAAGCAGCAGTGATTCTTTATTGGTCTGGTACTGGTTTATTCCACTCCTACTGGTTTATTCCACTCCTACTGGTTTATTCCACTCCTACTGGTTTATTCCACTCCTACTGGTTTATTCCACTCCTATTGGTTTATTCCACTCCTACTGGTTTATTCCACTCCTACTGGTTTATTCCACTCCTACTGGTTTATTCCACTCCTACTGGTTTATTCCACTCTTACTGGTTTATTCCACTCCTAATGGTTTATTCCACTCCTACTGGTTTATTCCACTCTTACTGGTTTATTCCACTCTTACTGGTTTATTCCACTCCTACTGGTTTATTCCACTCCTATTGGTTTATTCCACTCCTCCTGGTTTATTCCACTCCTACTGGTTTATTCCACTCCTACTGGTTTATTCCACTCCTACTGGTTTATTCCACTCCTACTGGTTTATTCCACTCTTACTGGTTTATTCCACTCCTATTGGTTTATTCCACTCTTACTGGTTTATTCCACTCTTACTGGTTTATTCCTCTCTTACTGGTTTATTCCACTCCTACTGGTTTATTCCACTCCTATTGGTTTATTCCACTCCTCCTGGTTTATTCCACTCCTATTGGTTTATTCCACTCCTACTGGTTTATTCCACTCCTACTGGTTTATTCCACTCCTATTGGTTTATTCCACTCCTATTGGTTTATTCCACTCCTATTGGTTTATTCCACTCCTACTGGTTTATTCCACTCCTACTGGTTTATTCCACTTCTACTGGTTTATTCCACTCCTACTGGTTTATTCCACTCCTATTGGTTTATTCTACTCCTACTGGTTTATTCCACTCCTATTGGTTAAATCCACTCCGACTGGTTTATTCCACTCCTATTGGTTTATTCTACTCCTACTGGTTTATTCTACTCCTACTGGTTTATTCCACTGCTATTGGTATTGGTTTAATTCATTGCTATTGGTCTATTCCACTCTTTTAGGTATCGGTTTATTCCATTCCTATTTGTATTGGTTCACTCCTATTTATTTATTTCGTTCCTGCTTGTATTGGTTTATTCCACTCCTATTGGTTTATTCCACTCCTATTGGTTTATTCCACTCTTATTGGTTTATTCCACTCCTATTGGTTTATTCCACTCCTATTGGTTTATTCCACTCCTATTGGTTTATTCCACTCCTATTGGTTTATTCCACTCCTATTGGTTTATTCCACTCCTATTGGTTTATTCCACTCCTATTGGTTTATTCCACTCCTATTGGTTTATTCCACTCCTATTGGTTTATTCCACTCCTATTGGTTTATTCCACTCCTATTGGTTTATTCCACTCCTATTGGTTTATTCCACTCCTATTGGTATTGGTTTACTGTACTTGTTTTGGTTCATCCTACTTCTATTGGTATTGGTTATTCCAGTTATTGGTACTGGTTTACACTAATCCACTCCTGTGTCATCAAATACAAAAATGTGTTTATGCTAACCAGAATCATTTATTGATTGATTTTAATTTTTGCATCTGTTCAAGTTGTTCTGTTTGTCGATTGTCTCTCACCACCATTTCCTGGAGTCCCAAAGCCTCAGAAATGGATCTACAACCCTTTCAACTGACAGACGTCAGTGACTTTGTTGTTCACCAGCTGAATTTATTTAAATTGTAGAATGTTTTTTTTTTTAATCTTTTATTTGACTGCTACTGTCTCGTGATCCAGCAGTCATTGTCAGTAATCAGGCTTTGGGTGGGGCTCATGAAATTAAAATCAGTTCTCCAAAAATTTTATTTAGTCACAGTAAAATCATGATTTAACAGAGGAGACAATTCCAGAACCAGATATGTCTGGATCGCTTTGTTCCCTTAAGAACTGGAATCATCATTTAAAATCTGGATTTTATAATACAGTATTTGTATTGTTGTGTAGTATTAAGATATGTTTGATGAAGAACATTAAAGTGTAAAAATATGCAAATAGGAAGAGAATGAGAGGGAGATTTGATTTTTGAATATCACGTTTATTCATAAAGGTCAAATTACAAAAATAATCACCTCGTCACAAAATCCAAAAGAGATTCATGTAAAGAGGATTTTCAGTAGCAGTGTGTGTGTTTCCTTAACGAAGAAACATCTAACCTTTTAACATTTCAAAGAAAAAGAAAGAAAGAGAGATCGATTTGGTTTTTCAAATCAGGTTCGTTTATAAAAGACAAATTACAAAATAATCTCGTTTACACAAAATCCAAAAGATTCATGCAAAAAAGGAATTCACATCTCAAAAACATACAATAGTGGGAGTTTCTGTGTTGGTGGCGACCCTCGTCTTCACCTGGAGATGAAGTTGATGCTTCAGAGCTGCTTCAGGAATCAGAAGGTCTTCATCCTTTGGTCCCATCGGGGTTCATCCGTCTCTCTCTGTGTGTGTGTGTGTGTGTGTGTGTGTGTGTGTGTGTGTGTGTGTGTGTGTGTGTGTGTGTGTGTGTGTTTCCGCTCCAGCACACTTTTCTTTTAACACTCCTGCTAATTCTCATGCAAAACAGTCCCTACACCAAATAAGAAGTGTCTGCAGCTGAGCACTAGAGAGACACATCCAATCATCCCTCCATCCCATAATGCTCCACAGACTCACGTCCAAATCATTTCAAGGGGAAAAAGCCTCAAGAATCCAACGCAGCCCATGCATTTTCTTTTAATGTGTGCTTATTTTCACAATTAAAGGAAACCCGTTTTAAAAGGCTGTCGTCTCTGCTGATTGGACGGTCGATTCTTTCCATTTCAGGATGAATAATTTGGAGTTTGCAGGATTTTATCCTTAAAAACATGAAGCTTCCTGCGTCTCCTCAGACTAATGGAGGAGTGTGTGTGTGTGTGTGTCTGTCTGCTGGTTGATATCCCATGATGCACTGGGTCAGGTGCTGTCCACGGTGCTGAAGCTGAGCCCACTGGAGCGCTCCTCCTGAATCCACAGTGGTGTTAGAGTCTGATTGATCCTGTTCATCAGTTTCATGACCTCTGTGTCAGACTGACTCCTGATCAGATGTGTGATCACATATAGTAATAATAATGATATTTACCCTCTAATCCATAAATACCCCAGTGGACTGAGTATTATATTAATGTTGTACCTTTGTTCAGTCAGTTTTCTTTATACAATACTCCCTCGTTCCTCGCAGTTAATGTATTCCAGGAACCACCTGCAAAAACACAATTCCACAATATAGCGACAAACTATTTATCCTATTATTTAGGGTAATTTAAACATTTCTGCCCCCCCCCCCCATACTGATATTAAACCACCTTCTATCTGCATTACCTTTAAAACACTCTGATAGACTATTTATAGAACTTTTGTGTCTCACAGAAGTCAGAGACTTATGGATGGAAGCCATCAGCCAATAGAATGCTCATATACGGGATCATGTGACTAACTACTTAAAATCCGCGATTTTTGATACGCGAATGCGTGAGGGATTACTGTATATGATATTATTCCTGTTATTACGACTGAATTTCATGGTACGGTAGTCTACATGTGGTCACGTGTTATTACGACGTGATGACATCACGCTTCAAAGCGGCGCACTCGATCTTTGACGTGAATACGTTCCAGGAATCACGACTGAGGAATCCGTGACGGAGATCACGATCTATTTATCTTATTACCTACCGTAATTTAAACGTTTCTGATATTAGAAAGACGAGGGACACGGTCAGTGTAAGACCACAGATCAAAGCTAGTCTTTGATCAATGCCAGTAGGTCAGAGCACTAGCTTTGATCTTTGATCTATGTAAGTAGGCCAGGGTAAATGAATTCGGGGGTGTCGCGGGATGTTACAGCTGTGACTGCGTGTGTTCTCTTTGTTCTCTGTCCTCCACGTCTCCGTGAGTTTTTCGCGCGTGGACATCACGTGGACATCGCGTGGACATCACGTGGACATCGCGTGGACATCGCGTGGACATCACGTGGACATCACGTGGACATCGCGCGGACTCGGCTCGTGTCACTCAGACATGTGTACATGTATTCGTGGGGAGGGAGGGAGGAAGGAGCGGAGACGGGGGGGGGGGGGTCGAGCGGGGCGTGGCCTAAGCAGCGCCATCCCCGGTTAACGTGACCTCCCACCGCGCCATTAATCTCCGGAGCGGCCGACCGTCACCCCCACCCCCCCCCCCCCTCCCACGGCCGCCGGACGTCTCCGCGGGTGATGAAGCTGACGGACTGGTGACGGAGCGCCTCCTCCTCCTCGTCCTTCTCCTCCCCACCGGAGCCTCTCCCTCCCCCCGGCGGAGACATGCGGAGCCCCCCGGTAGCCGCGGTGCTCTGGCTGCTGGTGGAGGTGAGTCTTCATTGTTCGCGTCGGGGCTTCGCGTACCGCGGGTTCGGGCTGATCTTCCGCGATCCATTGTTGTGCGCGCGCTGCGGCCGCGTTCGGTTCTTCATCAGATCACGGTCCGATCATCCTAATCGGATTAACGGAGCAGGTCTGAGGTGTGAGCAGCTCAATCCCGCGTGAGAAGAGAGTCACAGGAAGTGTTAACATCAGGAGAACCTCCATTGAGATGATGGTGATGAAGATGAGGATGAGGATGAAGAGGAGGTGATGAAGGTACAGAGGAGGTTCTGTTTGGACTAAAGTGTGTGTGTGTGTGTGTGTGTGTGTGTGTGTGTGTGTGTGTGTGTGTGTGTGTGTGTGTGTGTGTCACATCCCACCCGTCCCGGCTCCACACTCCCGGCGTTTCATGTATTATTGACCGTCTTCATGATTCTTTCACTCCTCTCAGCTGTTTGTGAGGACGTCCATTTTGGATGTGAGCCTTGCAGGGGCCCCTGGGGGCCCCAGCCCGGGTCTCACCAATAGCACAGGTTGTTTCTTTGTATTTCTTGTGTTTCTCTGTTTCTACTTTCTCTGTTTATTTGGTCTATTTTCTAATAACATATTTCCGCTCGCGTGGCCCCGTGATGCACTGGCGATGCGTCCGGAGTGTCCCCCACCTCTCACTGGGATAGACTCTGTAGATGAGACCATTACTTATAGATGGATGGATCTGTTGAGACACGTCTTCACGTTATTTAAATGAGCTTACATTCGTTTTGCTGATGCACCGTTAACAAGGCAGTCAGAGACCGCAGCATCCTGTGACACACCTGACCGACACATTTTTGTGCCTCTGGCTTCCTGAAAATGTTGCTTTTTGTTTTGTGATTATATCTCATCAGGTTTCAGAGATGTGTACGTATAAAAATTTATAAAAGTTGAAATTTGACCTTGACCTAGTTTTCTCAAGGTCAAGTTCATTTATTTTCATCCCCTTCTTCTTCTTCTTCTTCTTCTTCTTCTTCTTCTTCTTCTTCTTCTTCTTCTTCTTCTTCTTCTTCTTCTTCTTCTTCTTCTTCTTCATTCTTCACGTCCTCAAAAACAAATCTCACCCGATAAAACAGGCTTCAGAAAAAAGAAAACAATGATTTCATGTGTTGTTGAAGGCTAATCTGGCTATTGTCTTTAGCATCCTATCTCTGTTCTAGTTCTGTTGAGGTTCGTAGAAGCAGGTTCACATTTGTCACGTTTCTTGTCTGTTCTCATAGTTGTTAGCCTTACAATAATTTCAGGACTTAGTAGGAATCAGGATTTCAATTTTATACAATACACTCCCATTCCTCAAAAATCTAATTTAGGGTTCGTTTAGGAAGGGGTGGCCGAGGGAGGCGCATTCGTCTTCTCTGGTTCTCATGGACGTTTCTTCTTTTTTTGTTCACTTCTCACAATTTTATCATTTCTCCTCACGTGGTTCAGAGTTCTGAGGGGTCTCATAGGCAAAGTGACATTTGTGACTTGGGGCTTTACAAATAAAACTTGATTGATTAATCAATTGATCGATTGAACACTAGTGTGTGTGATCTGAGAAAAGATTAATTGGAACACGTCAGTTTGTAAAAGATGTTTTGTAGGAATCTCTGAGAATTCTAATAAATGGAAAAGAAACCTGGCATGAGTCAATCCGTGTAAACCATTCATTAAAGCTGACCCAGGGTATTTGATATCTTATATCACTAAATTATTCTCGTACCCTAATATTGAAGGGTCTCTTGGAGCTGCTACAATGGACATTTTCTCATTGTCAGGGGTCACAGCTTTCTGTGGTGGTTTTCTTCTTCAGTAGCTGAGGTTTCCACTTAGCTGACCCCTATGTGACCCCTGTGTAAGACGTCTATGTCTAACTGACATCATGCCTTCATTTCACCAGCTTCAGTTCCTACAGTACGTACAGAAAATATTCCGAACAGGAACGATCAATGTTTTTTTGTGTTGACCCTCCACCCTTGTCACTTACGTTTGGCTGGAGCGTAGCCAGTGGTGTTGGTGATGGTCTCCACCCTTTGAAGGATTTCTAGTGTTGTGTTATGAAAGTTAGCAAGTGATTGTGAAATGAATTTAAATATCTCTGGTTACACACACCAGAACCTTCTACCAGGAGCTCGATGATGATGAGGGCTTTCAGGATAATTGACTACCATTAGCTCGTCCTTATACACTAAGAGTCTGGCTTATGGCTGTCAGCATAAGCGCTGCAAACTCACTTTGAATGTGTTCTCTGTGTCCCAGTTTTGTAATTATCTCACAGTAACAAAAAAACAGCCCATGTTACTGCTGTTCCAATGTTGTTGATGTCAGACCTGTTTGTCAGACGGTCTTCTGTTCCTGTTTCATGGGGTCAATCGACTGTCATTGATTGTATTGTAGAAGAGTTCTATGTGGAGGTTCCATCTGTAATTTCCTGCATGCGTTTTATCCACTTAAAGCTGGGTTCGGCCTGTGTTTGCATAATTGATACAGAAAGTACTAAGTAGCTGCTGGAACTTCGAAGATGTCAAAACTAGGGCAAAGTGACTTCAAATTAATATCAAAGTTATTTTTAGCTTTAACCCATCTGTGAGGAGCAGAGATTAAATAATTTGGTCCTGAAAATGGACCCTTCTGGCCCCTAGCTGCACCTAGAAATTCTGACCATAAAGATTATGATTTATTTAAAGAGAAGTCCTGCAATAGACCTGTTGCTCACTTTGCCAACCAGGCTTCAGCTTCCATCATACAGGTCTTAGCATAGAGCCCAAGACCCCACAGCCCTCCCCACAAGATGCTGTGAGTGGCACAATCAAATGTTTTCTCCAGTATCCAGGAGGCACATGTGGACTGGTTCGGCAAAATCTCACGAGCTCTCAAGCACCCGAACAAGAGTGTAGAGCTGGTCCAGTGTTCAGTGCCCAATGGTCTAATCTTTTTTTCCAGTACCCTGATATAGAATCTCCACAGGAGGCTGAGGATCTTGATCCCCCTATAGTTGGAGCATGCCCTCAGGTCTTTCTTGAAAAAGGGGGTCCATCATCCAGTCTGCCAACCCAGAGGTTCCTCCAAAAGCCTGACTGAACTGGGCATAGAAATGAATTCCATAAATGATGGGGAGAGGTCCTACATGTCGGTTGTGTGCTCAGCCTCAGAGAGACTAACAATGTCCTGGTCTCAGAGCCACATGTCCCTAAACCGATTGTGTTGAAGCTCTACAAGAGAAAAATAAAGGACGCGTTCATGCAGGAAGTCACCTGTGGTAGTTTGATCCCCTGACTTGGCCCTCTCATCACTTCATGATGTCATGAACTTTTATTTTTCAGGTATTTTTGACTGTATTGTCAAACATAACAGAATTCTGGTTGTATTTCTTTTGCGGTATCACTCTATGAGTAGATTTTGATATCTAAATGCAAAAGGTCAGTGGCCGCTGCAGAAACAGTTTGCATACAGAGAATAGATTGGGGACCCCTGCGTGTGTGCAGGGGGCCTATATGTACATGCATGTGCGAAAATAGAAAGGACGAAGAGTTGAAAAAATAGTTTTTGTATAGGGATAAATAAAGTATACAGGTAAAAAGATCACTGAGGAGATTTGATTCTAATTCAGATTTGACCAGTGTTACCCTGCTGCTCTCTAAGCAGCACTGACGACCCACCAGTACAAACAGACTGACCAGTAGACGTGTTTGCTTCCTCTGACTGACAGTCTCCATCACTGACAATCTAATAATGCTTGTTGGCCTCCTCCTACCTGCTAATGGCAGACATCTGCAAGATCAGCAAAAATCAATCAAGATTAAGAGGGAGAGGTTGAAATAGGGAAATGGAAGGAAAGGAGAAGTGAAGTGAACTACTAGAAGGGATCAAATAAAACAAAATGAAAGAGGTGGAATGTATCTGAAAAGTCCTTAAAAGGATGACAGGTTGCTTGCTATTGAAGAATTAAGACTTGTTGTTCATCCCTGATAGGAGGAACAAAAAGTAGACCGTCATGATGCAGCAACATGTTCCATCAGAAAACTCTTGACAGTGTTTAAAGGTGTCAGGTGTGTATGGTACAGAGGAGTATTAGTATTGACCTGAGCTCTAGAGCCACATCCATTGCATCCTGATCAATATGAGCCTCTGAAGCCTTAATATGTGGTGTAGAACATTTTGAACTGTTCGTCCTTCCTCGGTATCCTCCAGCCACAATCCGTCTGCTGCTTTGAAAGCGGGGAAGATCTTTGGTTGCGTAAGGGTCATTTTTGTCCTGTGGGAGCAGAGGGACACTTTGCTTTGTTGTGAGAACCTTCACTGTGCTCTAATTGGAGAAATACAATGAACTGAGCTGGATGGTGAGCACTGCTGGCAGAGTGCTGGGAACAGGGTAACAATTGACTGCAAACTGATGATTAATAGTCACGAAGAAAATCAGGAAAGTAAGGTTTTATATTTTATCTGGTACGTTATTTGAATTCTACACATGTCATATCACATAAGAACGTTGCACTTTTTGGCCTGTTTCTTTGCATGTACTGTTATTGAATGCTTAAAGAGGCCTCTTAAGGGTCTCTCTTTGTTGAACCAATACCTGAAGCAGATGGACGTCTGTTCAGGGTTTGGAGACATTCGTCTTTAGTTCTGCCAGACTGGGGGTACAGACATTCAGGGGTCCAACCCCAGTTCTATGTGTGCTCAGGTAAGTCTTCTAGTTCTGCACAAGCTATTTGCTGTTACTATTACAAACTAGTTTTCTAATTTTCTAACTAATTTTTCAAACTAATTTTCCTGGACATACAGTAGCTGAACTGACTTCCTCAGACATTGGGCCAGTCTGATATGCTGGCATTCAACTGACACCCGACAAGGTCAATGACCTTTTACAGCAAACTCTGAAAATGTTCAAGTTATTGCTTCGCAAGAATGGATCTGATTTTTGACACCTTACTGTAACACTTTTTTAAATCAAATTAGGCACTTCCTTTCCTCTTTATTGTCCAACTGAAAGTAACTCTGACTCTTGTCAGGTTGGCTCAGTTCTGTCACAACACAGCTTCTTGTTTCCAGTACCTTTGCTGGAGTAATGTCTTTAATCAAAAACACGTTTGTCAGATGTCTGTTATCACTGTTTTGGTCCAAAAACTAATCCCAGCTTGTGATGTCTTCTCCGTAGTTGCTCGAGATTCCTCCTCTCCTGTTGGGGCAAAGTGTCCTGGCAGTGTGGTAACATTTCTGGGTAACGTTGTGAGTTCTATCTAGGTGTCTGGCTTCCTGACACCTCCAAAAACATGCACTTCAGGTTAATTGGCCGGCTTCAAATTGTCATAGGTTTGAGTGTGTGTGTGCCTGGTTTTTGTCTATATGTGGCTCTACAGTGCATCCTGGAGTGTCCCCTGCCTCACGCCCCTAGTCAGAGGGGATAGGCTCCAGCACCCCATGACCCGCGACAGCGGATGAAGCGGGTGTAGAAGATAAATGAATGAATGATTATCAGACTAGTGACCTGCATTTCTAATCATAAGGTGATGTGATTGGTTGCTTTGGTGTAGCGTTTTTCAATCTCTCACTTTATTTGTGCTGCAGCCTCAACACAACCTCAGTCAGCAGGAAGGTTTTAATGCAGAAATCAAATTTCAAATTTTATACATATACTTTATGTACTTAATATCCTAATTCATTCTAGCTAGTTATTGTGTTGATCACTGCATTCAGTAAAGCTCCATATTGGCTTGTCCTGTTTGTTAGCATGCTAAGCACTTAGCTGAAAGTACTGCTTCTACAAGGGAGAGCGTCTCTGCCCTCTGAAACCCGACACCTTCTAACCTCACATAGCATTAGCAGACAGTCCATCAAACAGAAGGAAATCATGCCTCCATGAGGAGGATCCATCTTTTAAGGCAGGGGTGTCAAACTCATTTTCACTGAGGGCCACGTCAGCATCATGGCTGTCCTCAAAGGGCCAAATGTAACATGAATGTAACTAGATGTAACTCGATGTAATGTAAAATAAATATGACTACTCCTTAATGTGAAATAACTCTGAATTTATTACTTATTCAAGATACAAACATTAGTTAAACAGAAAAAAACATTAAAACATAAAACATAAGTCTTTTTAATTTTTCAGGTTATGAAACCAACAATCAATCCATCAATCAATGATCAAACTATCCAAGACAATAGAGAACAATAAGTTAGGACATTAACTTTGGTCGATACGTGTTTGACAGTTAAAATGAGCGTCATTACTGCATTTCGGGAAATGCATTTTTTGGTTGAAGCACACTTTTGACCTATTTATTTTTAGACACTCTGAATTTTTATGGTTTCACGGGCCACATAAAATGATGTGGAGGGCCACATTTGGCCCGCGGGCCTTGAGTTTGACACATGTGTTTTAAGAAGACAGATACCTTCATCTCATGGCTTTCCAACACAATTCTGTGTTTACTGTGACAACATGGCCAAATTTTGTGTTTAGCATGAAGATATATGACAAAGATGAGAGATAAAGAACTACGTTATTGTTCTCCAAAAGGCAGGTTGACTACCTGCATGAGGATTTCCTGTGTGGTTTAGACTGGGCGACACCAGAGGGTGTTTCATTGGGGGTGGGATGTGGTTGGCTCCACCATGCTAACATCACCCTTGCCATTCCCTGTGTGTGTCTGTTCCTGTGTGTGTGTGTGCTCCTGCCATTTCCTTTCTGCCCTGGTGCCACAGTGTGGCCCCATCCTCCCCCAGAAGCCTGACAAATAACCTATTGTGTTGCCATGTTGTGAGCCACAGAACGGCTCGACTTGGCATGCCACCCTGCGTCTCTGCTGTCCACACGGATCACAGAGACGTGGCTGGGTGTCGTCGCATCCAGTCGACTGGAGGAAAACATGAAGCTTAAATCATGAGCTTGAATTCTTAATTTTCACAGTCACAAAGATGAACTGTGTAATTACATCCTGCTTCAAAGCGGTGATGTACTGTGATCGTCAGTGTTCGTCCGTTTGTCCGTTCGTTTGTATGTCCACCAAATATGTTAAACAACCGTTGGAGATAGAAAGATGAAACAAAAAGCACATGACTCAGGCAGCAAAGGGGATGAAAATGAGATGATGATCTTGACCTTGAGAAAAATAGAAAACTATCTGTCAAATTTTAACTTTTGTACACTCAGGAACCGGACAGATAGAAGGCCAGTGTGAGTAAGACCAAAGCTAGTGCTTTGATCTATGAAAGCAGGTCAGAGTACTAGCTTTTTTTCTTTCATCTAGTTTTGATCTATGGTCAAAACTAGTGCGTAACTTTGACCTACCCTGAAGCTTTGACCCTGACCTACCCTTAAGGTAGGTCAGGGTAGGTCGTGGGATGCTGCAGTCTCTGACTCCCTTGTTTGAATAACTGAAAGTGTTCACCTTCGTCTACATGCTGTAGTTAATACAAGTCTGATTTTTACTTATTGTTGACATAGTTCTTACTCCCAAATTGACAAATCTCCTCATTACTTGAAAGTGTAAATATTTAGAGGAAGTCGGAATCTGATCATTGTATGGACAAACCTATTATACACATGGATGGTGCATGTAAGGCTGCTGAATTGACACGTCATGCTCGAAACATTATCAGAGAGATTTACTAATATCACCATGCAAATAATGCATCAAATAAAACATCAGATGTCTGAGGTACAATAAAAAAGTTAAAATATAAGATATAAATATTTTCCTTCCACCAACCCTAACCCAAAGAAAACGTTATGGAGGCGACATTAAATGTGAATCGTGTCCTAAAAAACTGTTGTCTCCACTTTCCCCTCAAGTGAGACGAGGTCTTTTCGACAGATCGTACCATCTGCTCCATCTTCTGCCAGAGCATTGCCTTTATTATCACGAGCTGCAGAGGTCACTGAACATCCGTGCAGTATGATTGAACATCATATCAGTTTCATAACCACATCCAGCAGCGGCGCGTTTTCTCCATCAATGGGAGGTGACGCTGCATATGCTGCCTGCCGCCCTGAGGCAGTGCATGTCCCTGCAGTGATATTCACCTCACTTAGCTCCAAATCTGTGCTCCACCCCATTCCGCCCTTTCATGCTCTTTCTTTTCTCCGTCTCATCCCATCCCATACCCATTTGTTAGCAGGAAATCCTCAAAGTGGCTCCCCCGAGCAGGTTTCATTTTCACAGAAGAAAATCGTTTCCAAGACAGTTAATTAGAGGCCGACTCAGGCACCAGAGTCAGGGCCGCTTCGTCCAATATTTTTGGGTTCAGTTTCAGCCCGGAAGCATGAACTGATGTTAACTATTGGTCGAGTTAACTGAGAAACTTAATGGAAAACAGAGTAATCAAACATAAAGGGGAGTGTTGGACATTTGATGACGAGGAAGTGTATCAGCACGTCAGTCACATCAGTGTGGTGGAAAAGCTCAATGGTTTAAAACTTGGCTTAGCCTCTGTACTCCCCAGGAGAAAATTCATTCTGCTGAGGTACAGATGCTAAGGTTACGTTACATTACAGTACAGTACTACAGGATTCCTGTTATTGTTTCTGGTCAGTCTTAGGGAAAAGTTCTTTAGTATTTAAAGTAGTAATAACATTTAAATGACCTCAAATGGAGATTATAGATTGAAATTTACTACATAACTCACAAACAATTCAGTTTATGAACAATCTCTGAGAACATTTGTGTTCATATGAGGCGCCCTTGAGCAAGGTGCTGTCCCCCCTTACAAGTTGCTCATTTGGGGTACACTACACCAAATTTCGTCCTGTGCAGTCTGGTATGTTATATTTAATATGTGCACAGATGAACCTAACATAACCAATCTGAAATTACCTGGGTAGACTTAGAACAAACAATTTGCAATGACCTCCACATTTCAGACCTGCCCTTCCAGACTCCAACAATCAAAAAACACCCTTGTTTCAAGGCTCCTACCATCAGCTCGAGTCTGATAGCCTCAAAACTCACTCAAATTTGGAGAAACCCAGATTTCACTTGCAACAAATGAGCACCCAATTTCTTCATTTGGAAAGACAAAGGCATTACACACCTACAACGCTTCTTGATGGAGGGATGATTCTCCACAATTGCCGATTTGGTCCAGAAATTTGACATCACCAACAAACGCCTCTTATTATACCTGCATATTAAATTGCCAATGACATCCACAGTGTATTCACAACACCTGATTTAGAACTCACTACAATTTAGTCAGACCAAAGCAAGATACCATCTTCTAAAAGTTACTAACATCCATTAGATATTGATAGACAGACTCCAGTATGAGTACCAGTATGTCATCTGCCTAATAGGAATCAGACCTTTCAATCTCTACTTATGCCAATTTTTGGGGCCAGATCTGCAAAGATACCAACCTACAATTTATACAATGCAAGATTATCCACAGGACTGATCTCACAAGATACGCATTATTTTTCTATCTATCTATCTATAGATAGATAGATAGAGGACATCTGCCCCCACTGCTCTCAAAACTGCCCATAACATCCATATATAGGTACTCTGGCATTGCACCCCCATTAAACATTTTGGGGAGAGGGTCACAGGACTGCTTTCTACTTTCTTTGGCTGCTGCATTTCAACCTTTGCATCTCTTTGCCACACACACACACACACACACACACACACACACACACACACACACACACACACACACACACACACACACACACACACACACACACACACACACACACACACACACACACACACACACAGCCCTTTTAAGCTGTCCCTGTTGTTGTTCACCAGTGTTAAATATGTTGAATATTACATGTTACAATGTTTATTATAATGGGTTCTTGTATTTGTTCATGCACTTCTTGCAATTTAAAAAGAAAAAGCCTAAAAATACATGTGTGCAGGAGGAGACTCCAAAGGACAGCATGACTGCAACTGTAGCTCAATCTGACTCCCCGCCTCCCCCCAAAAAGAACAACAAAAAAGCAAAAGAAAAAATTAAAACAAGTAAAAGTTCGTGAATCAATCGGAGGCCCATGAATTTCTTTGTCTCCACCAGCTGGGAAGTCAAAGTCAGTTCTATCTCCTGTTGCTCCTTTTCCATCTTCATCATAGCATTCTCCAGGAACTTGACCTGCCTCTGCAGAGCCTCATTCTCTTGTCCGACCTCTTTTAGCACCATTGTCTGGGCACTGATATCCAGAATCATTGAGTCAATGTCCAGTTGAAGTTCAGAGTTCTCACGCTCCAGCTTCTTCAGCTTGTCTTTAAGACCAGTGTTGTCCTGTTGCTCAGATGTCTCTCTGAAGGTTACCTTTGCATTATTTGGAGTGGCACAATTCAGCTGTGATTTGAGATCTCCAATCTCTTCCAGCAGCAGCTCCTTCTCGTTTTTGAAATTTGTATCTTTATTTAAGACATTCATGAGCGTATCCTGCTGACATTCAAGCATGATTCTCCCGGGATCCATCGTGTCATGGATAGTCACCGTTTCATCGGACAACTTCTCCCTGAGGAGTTTTGTGAAGAGATTGTTGGCCAGTTCCTTCAAACAGGAAGTCTCTTCAAATTCCCTGTTGCTCCGGTTCTTTTGTGAATACATCTTTCTAGCTGTATCTGTTCTCATTGACTTCATTGTTATAAAGTTTCCCAACATTAAAGTTCTTTATAACATCAAAGAACAATTATTATTTTGACATCAAAGAAAAAAGTTGCCTTGACATAAAAAAAAAACAAGAACCAAGGCAGTCTGACTGCAACATCCCACTACGTACCCTGACCTACTTCCAGGGTAGGTCAGGGTACCCTGATAGTACCTGGCAAGTGCATAGCCTTGACCTTTCGGGGTAGATCAAAGCTATGCACTAGCTTTGACCATAGATCTAGTGCATAGATCTAGTGCAGCTAGTGCATAGGTAGATCAAAGTACTAACCTTGATCTATGGTCTTACACTGGCCTTCTCCCTCGTCTTTCTATCTTTGCCGGTTCCTGTGTCTACAAAAGTTTAATTTGACCTTGACCTGGTCTTCTCAAGGTCAAGGTCATCATCTCATTTTCACTCCCTTTGCCGCCAGACAAGTGTGCTTTTAGTTCATCGTTCTATCTGCAACGATTGCGAAGATATTTGGTGGACTAATGAACGGATGAACGAAAGGACAAACATACGAACACTGACAATTACCACAAGGCAGTCAGAGACAGCAGCATCCTATGAAGGGTAGGTCTGGGTTCCCTGAAAGTAGTACCTGACAAGTGCATAGCTTTGAACTATCAGGGTAGGTCAAAGCTATGCAATAGCTTTGACCCATAGATCAAAATCAGTGAATAAGTAGATCAAAGCACTAGCTTTGATCTATGGTCTCACTCACACTGGCCTTCTCCCTCGTCTTTCTATCTTATCCGGTTCCTGAGTGTACAAAAGTTGAAATTTGACCTTGACCTAGTTTTCTCAAGGTCAAGGTCATCTCATTTTCATCCCCTTTGCCGTCAAGTAATCTGCTTTTTTCATTTTTCTATCTGCAACGGTTGCATAGATATTTGGTGGACATACAAACAGACGGACGGACAAACGGATGAACACATGAACACTGACAATTACAATACATCACCACTTTGAAGCGGGATGTACCTAGAACCAAGGCAGTCACAGACTGCAACATCCTGTGACATCCCTGAATTCAAAATTTTACCCTGACCTACTTGCATAGGTCAAAGATCAAAGGTAGTGTTCAACCCTACTGTCAATTATCAAAGCAATAGCTTTGATCTATGGTCTTACACTGGCCTCCTACATCTTTTTATCTTATCTCGTTCCTGAGATTGCAAAAGTTGAAATTTGATCTTGACCTAACTTTCTCAAGGTCAAGGCCATCATCTCATTTTCATCTGCTTTGTGGCCGGAGTAATGTGCGTTTGTTTCATCTTTCTATCTGCAACGGTTGCATAGATATTTGGTGGACATACAAACAGACGGACGGACAAACGGATGAACACATGAACACTGACAATTACAATACATCACCACTTTGAAGCGGGATGTACCTAGAACCAAGGCAGTCACAGACTGCAACATCCTGTGACATCCCTGAATTCAAAATTTTACCCTGACCTACTTGCATAGGTCAAAGATCAAGGGTAGTGTTCAACCCTACTGTCAATTATCAAAGCAATAGCTTTGATCTATGGTCTTACACTGGCCTCCTACATCTTTTTATCTTATCTCGTTCCTGAGATTGCAAAAGTTGAAATTTGATCTTGACCTAACTTTCTCAAGGTCAAGGTCATCATCTCATTTTCATCTGCTTTGTGGCCGGAGTAATGTGCGTTTGTTTCATCTTTCTATCTGCAACGGTTGCGAAGATATTTGGTGGACATATAAACGAACGGATGAACGAACAGATGAACACTGACAATCACAATACATCAGCGCTTTGAAGCGGGATGTAATAACACTGAAGACAGTACTCCTTTTCACATTTGGGGTTGGCGATGACTGCGTGAGCGTTACAAGATCCCAGCAGCGAGATTTAACAAGTCAGCATGTGGTTGTTGACAAGATAGACCTCTACGTCAAACTTCTATCAAATTAAACCCTTTTCCCTTGGATTAATTTAATCCAACGGTCAGCAACTTTCTCACACACAAACTACATTGCGATTGCACCCTGGATGAATTTACGGACTAGGAGGCTTTTATGGAAGAAGATTATCAACACCTTCAGTCAACCATGAACTGGGCTCACTCAACTCAGAACTCAGGCTTCTTGCCTTGGATACTTTACTGTTTATCGTAGTTGATAAAGCAAAACCTAGTGAAGATAGTGGTAGTGGTGACCATTTCTCTGATGGCAACTCTGCCTCTAACTCCCCCTCCTCCACTTCCATCACTCTAAACTGCATGCTACATGCTACATTTCAAGGTACCATAGAGTGGCTGTATCCTAAAGAGGTAAATAGTGTCACATATCTGTGTGACACAGAAAAACAATAGTGATAAAAATAAGAACCCTGGATATTTAGCCCAACAACCCAAGTTCACTGCACAACTGGTGTGATACAGCACTTAGTAGATAAGGTTGACTTGAAAACTTCACTTTTTCAATCAATCAATCAATCAATCAATCAATCAATCAATCAATCAATCAATCAACCTTTATTTGTATAGCACGCAATAACATCAGCAGACATTTCAAAGTTGCTGATTGCTGATGTTATTGCGTGCTATAAGGCAATAACATCAGCGTTATAGCATGCTAATGTTTGGTTTGGTTTGTTGTTGGATGGGCTTAAAATTCTGGGGGAGAGTACCTTGAAGCATCTTATTCGTCTCCTGAAGGATTAAATTATAAGGAGCAAAAGTCTACTTAAACTAATCTGAATTCAAAACTATCACATGAATCACGAGTGAAGCTTAACGGTAGATATAGGAACTATATGTACGTATTTTTAATGTAATTATATGTTTTTAGTCATATTTATTTATTTTTTTAAATCTAATTTAATTTAACACAATGTTATAATTCCCAAAGGGAGATTAAGAAATTATTGTACAGTAATATGATATTATGTGATTTTAACAGCTTTCTAATGATTTTAAGAGTCCAGGGTTAAATGACATAAACTTGATTGTTATTTGTCCATGTTTTTTTTAAACTGGCGTATAACCGGGAACGACTTAACTCGAAATGATCTGTTACTGTATTTTATCTAATTTTTTAAAATTGTTTTTATGTTGTCAGGTTGTCCTTCTGTAGGATGTAAATGCTGTGGTACCAATAGTTCTGGGTCAGGTTTCTGCCTAAAGGCACTAACTGACACTGAACTCGGAAGGTTTTGCTATTTGATGTTAACTATTGGTTGAGTTAACTGAGAAACTTTATGGAAATGAAATAGAATAATCAAACCTAAAATGGCGTATCAAACTATTGATGAAAGCTACGGTATTTTACTTGGTTTATGCGTTGTTTTTATGTCAATCTGAGGGAATAGTACTTTAGTATTTAGAGTTGTAATGAATTAAAATAATGATTATAGATTGAAATGTAATAAAGACTTCCAAATAATTCAACTAGGGAGAAACCTCTTGGAACAAATTATGTTTGTACATTGAGGACTATTATATGTGTGCATGTGTGTGTGTGAAGAGGAGGACGAATGGAAGCTAGGACACTAAAACTGTACATACCTATGTATACATTTTTATTCTCTCATCTACTATCTATTTATTACGATTTATTTTAGTTATTCAGTCTTAAATTGTCCTTATTCTGTATGTATGTGTGTGTGTGTGTGTGTGTGTGTGTGTGTGTGTGTGTGTGTGTGTGTGTGTGTGTGTGTGTGTGTGTATAGAGATAAAGATCTAACGGAATCTTTTCAATTGATTCCATGCAAAACTTTTAATAGTTGGTGTCAAAAGATAAAGCTAGTAGGCTGTCTCATGGAGTGTGTGGATGTATGTGAGCATATGGTCTACTAACCTGTCTGTGTATCTGTCTCTGTCTGTATGTCTATCTATGTATGTCCGCCCACCCATCCAGTCATTCACCCAAACAACCTACTATTAACAGTCCCCATGCATTATTTCATACAGAAGGATGGTCTTCCTGCTATGCCTTAGGCCTGTCGCACCTCCAACGGTGCCCGTGGTGGACTGTGCATGGCAGGGGCATCCTCTTCCCTGAACCAGGCCTAAACCTGACTGCAAACCAAAAGGAACGGGAACAAAGTTTTGCTGCAGCTGGGGACCACCGTTCACGAATGTTTCGCCCCTTACCCAGAGCATCTCCTGGTGGCAGTGTACAGGGATGTCTCCCTGACACCCCCTGCAGCAAAACTTATTTTGGTGTTCCCCCCCAAGACTTGTCTCGTCGTCTCAACTAGAGCCAGTGGCTTGCCTTCTCTGCTTCGTCTGAGAGTTCTTTTGTGGCTTTACTCAATCTGGCTCCCCGTAGCCCCACATCCTTGAGTAGGCGAGACATGGAGCTGCCAACGAACCCTCTCGTTCCCACCTCCACTGGGTACCTTCTCGCACTCCAGCCGCTTTCCCTGCACTCCACAACCAGGTCTGCGTATTTTGCCATCTTTCTTTCGTAGGCAGCTTCCAGTCCCTCCTCCCATGACACTGTCAGCTCAATCAGCAAGACTGACTTCGCGGCTGCACACCACAGCACTACATCTGGCCTTAGAGTGGTGGTGCAGATCTCCTGTGGGAGCTGGAGCTGTTTCCCCAAATCCACTTCCATCTTCCACTCCGCCCCTGGTGTTAGCAGCTTGGAGGGTGGTGGTCTCTTGCTGGAGTGTGTTGGTTCTTTGATGGACTTAGCTTGTTGGCCTCCTGGCGGCTTTTCTCCAGCACCTCTGCCAGTTTCCTGAGCACTTGGTCATGCCGCCATGTAAACCGGCCCTGTGTCAGAGCTGTGGAGTGAGGCATTGATGGTCCCACAGAGGTCACAGGATTGCTCTGTTCCAAGCCACTGATGGAGATTTTGGATGAAAGTCGTGTAAATGAAAAAGAACCAAACAATAAAGAAAATCATCAGAAGATTAGAAGAGAACAATTTTGTTGTTGGGTTCTTGTTTTGTCCGTTAGACATAGAGCAGTATCAGGTAGTATCTGCTCTGGGTCTTCAGCATTACCAGATTCAGTTTTACAACTGAACGGTCAGCCCATTTTCTTTGGTCCAACTTTTTAGTTACAAAAATCTTCCTGCTCAAACAGAAGTTCTGAGCATGAGGAAAAATCTATGATCTTCTTCTTTTTCTACTTTGGAATATGATCCTTCACATCCTCTAGCTGGGACATCAAGACTCTCTCCTTTTCTTCCCACTCCTTTTCTCCATGGTAACCACTTTGAGATTTAATTCCTGAGGTTGAGATGGCTCATACTTCTGCCGTTGGACACAATGGCTCTCCAGCTGTTGCACAGCCTGCTTTAGAGTAGATAAAAGGACATAATGCTTGTTTTGCTGATCCTGAAGCCACTGAGCCACAGAGAGTTCTCTGGAATTTGACAGTCTCCTTTTTCTGGGATATCGAGGCTTTCCCTTTTTCTTTACATTCCTGGTTCTTCTTCATGATGAACTCTTTGAGAGGTCAGCTGACATGACAGCTGACATGACTCATGCTTCTGCAGTTGGACCTGATGACTCTCCAGCAATTGGTCAGTCTTCTTCTTAGCATCTGTAAGGTTTTCAATCTCTCTTTTCTGCTCATGTTCCTGAGTTCCTTTTGCTCGTCCACCACTCCTACTCCTGTCTGGATTTTTTTCTTACAATTCTCTGATCTCTAATACAGTATCACCCAATCAAAAATCTACCCAGTCATCATCAGTTATCATGCACTTGTAATGATGAATTGGTCTACGAATCACAAGCGTAGAACAACCCTCAGATGGCACTTGAACACCTCTCTCCTCCAAGATCCACATTTTTATAGCCTTATCAAAAGGGAAACAGTTCGGGGGCAGACACCCTTGGCTTAAAAAACACTTCTTATAATACCTGCAGATTAAATAGAGTAAATAGAACTCACTACAACTAAGTCACACCTTGCAAACATACAGTGTCCCACTTCTTCTTAGCTGACCTCTTTCTCTGTATACACTCCTGTACCTCCTCATTCCACCACCAAGTCACCTTATCTACTTTCCTTCCAGATGACACACCAAGTACTCTCCTACCTGTCTCCCTGATCACATTAGCTGTAGTTGTCCAGTCATCTGGAAGCACCTCCTAACTACCCAGAGCCTGTCTTAACTCCTGCCTAAAAGTCATGCAACACTCTTCCTTTTTCAGCTTCCACCATTTCGTCTTCTGCTCTGCCTTTGTCCTCTTCATCTTCCTCACCACCAGAGTCATCCTACACACCACCATCCTATGCTGTTTGGCTACACTCTCGCCTACCACTACTTTACAGTCACTGATCTCCTTCAGGTTACATCGTCTACACAAGATGTAGTCTACCTGTGTGCTCCTACCACCACTCTTATAGGTCACCCTATGTTCCTGCCTCTTCTGGAAGAAAGTATTCACTACAGCCATTTCCATCCTTTTTGCAAAGTCAACCACCATCTGTCCTTCTGCGTTCCTCTCCTGGATACCAAACCTGCCCATCACCTCCTCATCACCTCTGTGACCTGCACCAACATGTCCATTGAAGTCTGCACCAATGACAACTCTCTCACTTCTAGGTATGCTCTGCATCACTTCATCAAAGTCCAACCAGAATTTCTCCTTCTCCCCCAGCTCACATCCTACCTGTGGGGCATACCCACTAACAACATTGAACATCACACCTTCTATTTCTAGCTTCAGACTCATCACTCTATCTGACACTCTTTTTACCTCCAGGACATTCCTAACAAACTCCTCCTTCAAGATAACTCCTACTCCATTTCTCTTCCCATCTACACCATGATAGAACAACTTGAGCCCTGCTCCTAAACTTCTAGCCTTACTACCTTAACACCAAACCTGCCCATCACCTCCTCATCACCTCTGTTACCTGCACCAACCCGTCCAGTGAAGTCTGCACCAATGACAACTCTCTCACTTCTAGGTATGCTCTGCATCACTTCATCAAAGTCCAACCAGAATTTCTCCACCCTGCAAGGATCAATAATCATAAATCAATTTCCTGTAATATATGGCTACAATATAGCAAGCAAGGATTAACACATTAAATCAAATTATATTTGGTTTTCTTCAGAAAGTATATGTAATACAGGAAACGTAAAAGCGCTTTTCTCTGGGCTCATCGACCGTTGTGTGACTGCAGTACAGTCACCCTGCCAAGGAGGGCGCCCGTGTTCCCAATGAATGGGGTGCAGAGTAATGAAACAGTTTTCAGCACAATTGTCCCAAATGGTTCGAAGCCCCATGAGGCGCCATCACTACTAACATCTATAAGATATTGATATACAGACACCAGTTTATGAGCATGCCATCTGTCAAATAGGAATCAGACCTTTCAATCTCTACCGATGCCAGGTTCTGGACCCAGGTCTACCCAAAACTACCTTTACTATGAATGAAAATACCAACCTACAATTTTTACAGTGCAAAATTATCCACAGGACTTATCTCACAGGACACACATTATTTTTCATGGATTGTTCCACAGACTTCTGTCCCCACTTAATTGCCCATTAAGTCTATACTCAGGTACTCTGCCATTGCACCCCATTAAGCATTTTGGGGAGAGGGTCACAGGACTACTTTCTACATTTTTTGGCTGCTGCATATCAACCTCTGCATCTCTTTGCCCGTTTGGAGACAACACTTAAACCAGATTGAACCAGTTTAACCCTGTTGGTTGTGCGAGCTGTTGCCAGGAAAACTACCCTGATAAAGCCGAAATTAAAGAATTTTTTAGTGTATTTCTTTATAATTTTATTATCTCTGTGACTCTTGTACTTCAATGAAACAATAATTTAAGAAATAACATAACTTCAACTCACCAGTAACATTCAATTAACCACCATGAACATGACATGCACTCACACTGACATACACACATGAGCATGCATACATACACATATACACACAAACACACACACTCCCTTCCACTCATGCACACACGCACTGTTGTTGTTCATTATATGTGTTCAATATTACATGTTACAATGTTATAATGGGTTCTTGTATGTGTTGTAAAATGCATGGGTGCATGGGGAGACTCTAGGGGACACCACGACCACAACTAGAGCTCAATCTGACCCCTGCAAAATAAAATAAAAAATGAAACATAAAAGATAAAATAAAATAAAAGTTCCTGAATCACTCGGAGGCCCGTGGATTTCTTTGTCTCCTCCAGGTGGGAAGTCATGGCCTGTTCCATCTCTTCTTCCTCCTCCACCATCTTCTTAATAACGTTCTTCAGAAGCTTGACCTCCCTTCGCAGAGCCTCATCCTCTTGTCCAGCCTCGTTTAGCACCATTGTCTGGGCACTCATCTCCAGAATCATTGAGTCAATGTCCAGTTGAAGTTCAGAGTTCTCATGCTCCAGCTTCTTCAGCTTGTCTTTAAGGCCGGTGATGTCGTCCTGTTGCTCAGATGTCTCGCTGAAGGTTACCTTTGCATTTTTCGGAGCGGCACAATTCAGCTGTGATTTGGCATCATTGATCTTTTCCAGCAGCGGCTCTTTCTCGTTTTTGAAATTGGTATCCTTATTTAAGACATCCATGAGCTTATCCTGCTGACATTCAAGCATGATTCTCCCAGGATCCATCGTGACATGGATAGTCACCGTTTCATCTGACAACTTCTCCTTGAGAAGTTGTATGAAGAGATTGTCGGCCAGTTCCTTCAAACAGGAAGTCTCATCACATTCCCCGTTGCTCCGGATTTTTTGTGAAGCCATCTTTCTAGCTGTGTCTGCTTGACTGAAGTAGAACTAACTAAGTTCTGATTGACTTGAGTTGTTATAAAGCTTCCCAACATTAAAGAGAAAAAAGTTTTTCATAACATCGAAGGACAATAAAGAAATTATTTGACATCAAAGAACAATAAAGTTATTGTTGACATTAAAGAACAGTATAGGTCTTCGGCATTAAAGAACAATAAGTGAGCAGTGAGATTCACCATAGCAGCACGTGGTTGTTGACGAATGGAAGATAGACCACTATGTTTAGCTTCTATTAAATTAAATCCTTTTTTGTTGGATTAATTCAAACCAAGTCAGCGACTTTCTCACACACAATACAATCTATACACACAAGGGGGCCTGTAGGCATGCAAGGGGAGGTAGAGTGGCGGGCAGCTCCTTCATGGCGCGCCCCTCATGAGCAATTTGTAAAGGGGATGGCGCCTTGCTCAAGGGTGCCTTGGCAGTGCTCTGGAGGTGAACTGACACCTCCCACAGTCAGCTCACGCTCCGGGTGTTTTTGGGTGGGAGCGGGAATGGAACTGCCGATCTTGAATCATAGGACGAACCACTCCGCTGCCTGCTCTACCACTGAGCCACTGACGCCCAATTTATATTTAAAGATCTAATAGAAATGAAGACCATGTTTCTGTAAACGATTCCATTTGTTTTGTTTTTTTGAGTAGCAGATATTTTCTCAAAAGAAATGTGATCAATGAGGAGGTTCAGCCAATGGGTTGATGTTTAGGGCTATTTTATCTTTATTTCTTGGCAATGGTAAGAGCTATAAGTGTGGGCTGTAATTGAGCGTGAGGTAAGGCCAACATAGAGGACAGTGTCTGAGTAACTGGTTCTCAAAACTGATGGACGAGTGAACATGAAAGGGCATGAAAGTGTCGTCTGTGTTCTGTGTGCATTGGGTACATACAGTATATCTGATTTGGGAAAGCACATTTTACATAATTTATGTTGCATTACATGTGCTCTATGAAGTAACTTAAATTGAATTAGTTGTAAGTTGATGTTCTTTGTCATGTTAAATGTATTTCCACAAATCTGGGTACAAGAGTTAAAGAGTTATAGTCTAAAGATAAAAAATCTTTTTCCCATTTTGCGATTGGTAGATGTATAGAGCCAGTTTTTGAAAGTAGACTATATATCTTTGAGAGATTTTTTTAAGTTTTGGGGGCAGCTTTATAATGTATTTGATGAATTCAGCTAGCTGTAAATTAGGTGGAGGTAAGGTTGGCTGAAGCTTCGGAATACTCCTTAAGATTGTCTTCTTTATCTGCAGACATTAGAGATATACTGATATTAAACCACCTTATATCTGTATTACCTTTTCCCACACTCTGATAGACTTGTTTCTAATGGTTGGCGAAGATGACGCACACGATATTCCTTGAACGTTCTTTATTTGGCGTCCGGCCTTAACAAGTAACAAACAAGAACTGACAACAATCTCCTGCTCACACTCTCACTCTCACCCTCACACCCCCATCTCAGTCTCGACAATACATGCAGAACACAAACACAAGTGATGTGAACTGTTATTCTCCAAGGGAGAAGGGATACTTTTATTTCATTTTTTCAAGAAAAGCTCTATTTTTTTTGGCAACCACCTCGGTGACTTCACCGTTGGACTTCGGCAGGGCTGCCCTCTATCACCAGTTCTGTTCATAATCTTTATGGACTGAATTTCTAGGCGCAGCCAGGATCCGGAGGATCCGGATTTCATCTCTGCTTTTTGCAGACGATGTTGTCCTGTTGGCCTCTTCAAACCTGGACCTTCAGCGTGCACTGGGACGGTTTGCAGCCGAGTGTGACGCGAGTGGGATGAGGATCAGCACCTCTAAATCCGAGGCCATGGTTCTCAACCAGAAAAGGGTGGTGTGCCCTCTTCAGAGTGGTTGCCCCAAGTGGAGGAGTTTAAGTATCTTGGGGTCTTGTTCATG
>CM023624.1:17350096-17380096 GCA_013358685.1 Antennarius maculatus
GCTCTGCTGGAACAGGTGACTGTGGGAGTGGACAATGAGATGCTTGTTTTTCTCACAGGGTGCTGCTGATGATGGGGGTATTCTTCTGCTGTGGGGCAGGTTTCTTCATCCGCAGAAGGATGTATCCTTCCCCTCTGAGAGACGAGCCAGCTTTCAACGTCTCCTTCACCCGACACCCTGTCAGCACACCAGGTATGGGGAGTTCACCGAAGGACAGGTGTGAAACACGATGAATTGAAAGACCTCGGTCAGTGTTTGATCTGGGGCTACCAGGCGATTTTAGACACAAGACGTGTGATTTTATGTCTTCTAGTGCCTTAAAATTAGTGTCCATCCCTTACTCTAATGCTTGTACCATTAGGTGTGAGTCTGTCCTACCGTTGTTACTGTTGTCAGTATTCATTAAGGGTCCTTCTGGTGGTGAAAACCAAAACCAAAGAGAAATACTTTTGATCCCAATGCTTTTGATCAAAACAGATGAAATTCAATGACAATTTCATCCGTTTAGTTCGGGAATTTACTTCATCCTGTTGAGTGCAATCATTATTTTCATTTAGATCTTGAGATCAGGGGTAAAGGAGGGCAACAGATATGATTCTAGCTCTTAAATTAATAGCATTCTGTCAGTCAAGCAGAAAAGTGAGTGAACAAGATGCATCCAGGTGAAGACATGTCAATGACGTTATTGAAAACTTCATCAATGATGTTGGTTCAGCGTCTATCCTCATTGACTTACTCCTTATCTCTCAGTAAATGTTGTGTGTAAGTTGAGTTAATTCTGCTATAGTGTGGGTTTATCTCTAAACGTGCAGCCATGCAGCTCCACCTGCGGGGGCCACAGTGTTGATAAGAGTGTATGGAGATGCGGTGTTCATGTCCTCGGATGGAGGACATGTCCTTGAGTCTCAGCATAGAACAGATGGCTGCAACGGGACTTATTTAACACATATATACTATCAAATAACAAAAAGTAAGTAAATGTGTGTTCGGTAGATTGTTTCTTTGTTATGACAAAGAATATTTGAAATAAATCGGGGATTACTTGAGTATATAAAAAAAATAAATAAATCTTATATTGTTGGAAAGCTTGTTTATTCCCCTTTAAAATGTCTTTTAAATGTCAGGACCATCCTCCCCACTGGAGGTGGTTGAAATAAAAATACACCATCAAGATTTCCTGCAGGGATCACCCAACAGCGGAAATGACATGTCACTGCCGTCTGTGCCATTTACGCTAGAGGTACAACGGCCAAAGTTCAAGTATAGTGAAATGCCAATGAGATCTACTGTTATTTAGTGTTTTGAGTTCTTCTGCTGGCCTTGATGGTCATACTTAGTCCATCCAGTGACAGATGGTGGACCACAGAGAGACTCCTGATGTTTGGGTGGATGAAGATAGACTATATACTGTAGGAGAAGAACGTGCAGAAAAGAGACAGCGTGAACTGAACGGAAACTCTTCTTCTCTCCAGTTTCCCAACAGCCAGGAAGTATGCAGGGCTTCGGGGTCAACGGGATGACGGGCGGGGACCCAGCGGTTACAATGACGCAGCCGGTTTACCCACCACAGCCTGGACCTGCACACCTGATGCTGGGATCCTATCCTCCACCTCCCTCCTACTGCAACCACCCACCTCCACCCTACGAACAACTATTTCAGAACACTGACAAGAAGTAAAGTCTGCGGGGGAGACAGACCCTGACGCAAACGGGACAGGAAGGAGGCAGCTCGGACGTTCAGGTGAAGAAGAGGAAGAAGAGAGACGACTGTTCCGTCAACTAGAGCCAGAACTGAGAAGAATGGATGTGATTCATGACGTAATACAAAACTGGATATGATTTTTCTTTGGGGACAGTATTTGAACAATTCAAGTCTTAAAGTAACGTGAAGGATGACACCAAATTGTTTGATATCCACCATTTTACTGCAACATGGAGTATTAAATGATAGCTTCTTTATTTACACTTTATGTTGTTTGAATTAGTCCTCCCTGGTTCGGACTGGTTGGCAGCAATCAGATCTTTATTTCCCTATGAAAGAAATCAGACATGCATAAAAATGACACAAATTGAAATCGCGGTTAAAATATGAGGCCTCTAGAAACACAAGTTATTCAGAGCCTTTATTGAAGAAGAGAAGAGATGGAACACATGATGATTGGCTGTCTACAGCGTTCATGTCTATATGAAATATGAGACTAACATTTTTGTTTATGTTTTTCTAAGCTTGTGACAGATATGTCTTAGTTTAAAAAATATTAGAATATCAATTTTTTTTTTTTTTACTTTTGAATTTTTATTTTATTTAAATATATCTTCTTAACTTTAAATATATCTTCTTGCATATAGATATTTGGCTATATAAAAGCAGATATATAAATGTTTTTATTTTTCTAATTTTAATGTTGGATTTATTTAATGTTTACATGATTCTTTATAAATTTATTACGAGAAATAAAAGTTAAAAAAATGATTAAATTGTAATTAATTAATTTCTGTCTTTATTTAGTAGAGAAATCCTTTGAATGTCTTTGGCGTCTCCTTGTTATCTTGGATGTGACTTTCTGATTCTAGTCAATCGTAATGTGTTCCATCTATAAAGGCATGACCTTTAGCCAGCTGCCCTCAGAGTTTCCCAAATTTAAACTCACTTGTCTCTGTAGAATTCAATAGTGGGATGTTGAATTAAACCCTTGTTTGCAAATTTAAATGAAAAAATAAAGAAATCACCGTCAAAGAAAACCAGATTTTGATGTAGTCAGATGTAGAGTTAATCCTTTTACACGTTAAAGGAGGGATAGCTGCTCTTGTCATTTTTGACCAGGTGGAGGTGCGAAGAATGAAACCCCAACAGTCATGATTTTAAAAAGATCTTTAATTCATATTCTCATTATTGGGACTTTGGATTGTTTAGTATGTGATTATGTGATTATTATCTCAAATCTATTATAATGAAGACATGAATCACTGAATCTCAACAGTAAGTTCACATAAAGCCAACATTTTTATCACTTCTACCAAGTCATTTGAATCTAATTGTAATAATGAGACATTATTTCATAAACACATTATAGTAAAGGTTTGATGTCTCGTAATCATGCCTTAATATACATGGATTTATTGAAGGACGGCACAATGAAGACGTAAAATATCAGCGGACCCTATTGGACCTTTTGTCAGGATAATCCAGTTGATAGCCAGTACCCATTTTTCCTTTTCTACAGATGTCATGTCAGCCTCTGGTCCTGACTTGTGGTGATGTCGTCCTGTAAATGAACATGTGCAGTCCAGCTGATGGGGGGGGGGGTGTCTTCTTGACCCCTCTGACACCAGAATGTCAGCTGGTCTCATGCTGGAAACACTTTTAGAAATGTCCCAGCATCCCTTGCAGCGATTAGGTCTCCATCGGCTTCAGGCTGAGAAGACGCAGCATTAGAGAAGTCATTGTGATGATGACGTCTATGCAACAGGAATACTGCATTAAACACTACAACCCTGAGTTCTATCTGCCCCCCTTCCCCCCATCAGTGCTGGGCCTTTCATATTTAATAAACTAGTCCACATTGTGAAATATGTAAATAAATGGAACTTCTGATAAAAGCTCACATGATGTTGTTTCTGCTTGAACCTCACTGTTCTATCATGTCAGGTAAAAGCAATGGAAGACGTTATATTTGATATAACATTTAAATAACAGACGTGAAGGACAGAAACATGTCACACAGTCAAAAGCTACCCAACACTACCCAACGCTACCCAACGCTACCCAACACTACCCAACGCTACCCAACACTACCCAACGCTACCCAACGCTACCCAACACTACCCAAAGCTACCCAACACTACCCAACGCTACCCAACTCTACCCAACACTACCCAACGCTACCCAACTCTACCCAACGCTACCCAACACTACCCAACTCTACCCAACACTACCCAACGCTACCCAACACTACCCAACGCTACCCAACACTACCCAACACTACCCAACACTACCCAACGCTACCCAACGCTACCCAACACTACCCAACGCTACCAAACACTACCCAACGCTACCCAACACTACCCAACTCTACCCAACACTACCCAACGCTACCCAACACTACCCAACGCTACCCAACGCTACCCAACACTACCCAACACTACCCAACACTACCCAACACTACCCAACGCTACCCAACGCTACCCAACACTACCCAACGCTACCAAACACTACCCAACGCTACCAAACACTACCCAACGCTACCCAACACTACCCAACACTACCCAACACTACCCAACACTACCCAACGCTACCCAACACCACCCAATGCTACCCAACGCTACGGAAAACTACCCAACGCTACCCAACACCCGAGCAATGAGCAAAATACAATTTAATTAATATCACTCATCACTATATGGTGATGGACAGACGAGGTCAGACATGAATCTCCATGGACTATGATGTTTGCAGATGACATTGTGATCTGCAGTGAGAGCAGGGAACAGGTGGAGGAGAAGCTAGAGAGGTGGAGGTTTGTCCTGGAAAGGAGAGGGATGAAGGTTAGCCGCAGTAAGACAGAGTACATGTGTGTGAATGAGAGGGACCAAAGTGGAAGAGTGAGGTTACAGGGAGAAGAGATCAAGAAGGTGGAGGATTTAAAGTACTTAGGGTCAACAGTCCAGAGCAATGGAGAGTGTGGAAAAGAGGTGAAGAAGCGTGTCCAGGCAGGATGGAACGGGTGGAGAAAAGTGTCAGGTGTGATGTGTGATAGAAGAGTTTCAGCTAAAATGAAAGGAAAGGTGTCCAAAACTGTGGTGAGACCAGCGATGTTGTTTGGTCTAGAGACAGTGTCACTGAGGAAAAGACAGGAGACAGAGCTGGAGGTAGCAGAGATGAAGATGCTGAGGTTCTCTCTAGGAGTGACCAGGAAGGATAGGATCAGGAATGAGTACATCAGAGGGACAGCACATGTTAGAGGTTTTGGAGATAAAGTCAGAGAGGCCAGACTGAGATGGTTTGGACATGTCCAGAGGAGAGATAGTGAATATATTGGTAGAAGGATGCTGAGTTTTGAACTGCCAGGCAGGAGGCCTAGAGGAAGACCAAAGAGGAGGTTTATGGATGTAGTGAAAGAGGACATGAAGGTAGTTGGTGTGAGAGAAGAAGATGCAAAGGACAGGGTTAGATGGAGGCAATTGATTCGCTGTGGCGACCCCTGAAGGGAAAAGCTCAAAAGGAAAGAAGAAGAGGGTCACCCAGACGTTTCATCACACCAGACTCTGCTGAAGCAGCAGCAGCTCAGCCTCCGTTACAATCCAGCACCGAGGTGCAGAAAGACTGCAGGTTTCTAGAACTGTCTGGTAGAAGAAAAGTAATTTTTGGCTGAGAGACGTCTGAATCTTCTCGTGTGTGTGAACCACTGATTCAAGAAGAACACAGAAGGAACCTTTTCTTTCTCTGCTTCCGTCACCGAAGCCCAGAAGTTTAATGAGGAAGAATATACAGACAATTCCATAACGTGACACTTAATGAAATACAGACAGGAACAAAGCAGAGGAACAATCACCACAAACACATCTCAGTGAACCTGGACACACGTTTCTAGATGGGACATTTTCTTGATGTAAATCCGTTGGTGAGTCGTCTGCAAGAGAACGAGGCATTGATGTGCATTCATGAGCTGTCGGGACTCACTGGTCTACTGAACATTGGTTCTACTGGGGTCCACCATCTACAATCACTCTTCATTAGGATGATGTCAGTTTAGGACGGGGCTAGAAACGTCCAATTTGCTTCAGAGTTGGATAAAGAGGTGTATTTTTTTATATTTTCCCAAATTAGACAAAAACTACAGAACTGATTTCTACAAAATGGTGATGTTTGACACAGAGTACCTTTCCAATTTGAAATATTTTGAAATCTAGCAGACAATCACAACAAGGATTATTTTTGGTCCCAGTGTGTGCAGGTCGGTGTCAAATCAGTCATTAGCAGGAAATTGAATCGGACTCAACCTGACGTACTGAGATTTATATCTGCTTAATCGTTTTTTAAGTAAACATGTTTACCTTAAATCCAACACACGTTCATCAATACGCACTGAAGGGTTCAATACAAGCCAATAGATGTTTGAAGCTAGGCTAGGTTTGGACTGGTGTCAGTGCAAAACTAGCTTTTCCTCCTGGTTACAGACCCAATGTAAAACATTTCTTCAGGGCTGTATTCATAGAAATATTAGCTGGTGACCTGGTTAATTAATATTTTAATTAACTAACATTTTAGATTAGATGCTGTCTTGATTTGGCCCAAAATACCTAAAAAAAAAAAAAAAAAAGGTTCCTCCCATTTGTAAAAGACGAACTAAAAATTGTGACCATATAATTGAGACGTCACTGTTATATCTAACATTCAAACTGAATAAGATCATATCCAGAGAAGAAACCATGTAATTGTTAGCATGTGACTTGTTTGCGTGTATTGTTAGCTGCTGTTTAGCATTAGCCTCATCTCCAACTGGTGCTACTGACACCAACACCACACCTGCACACGTGGGAGAGACGACAGGAAGTCACTACAATGAACGCGAGCATGCAGAGGAAGAGATAACGGCGTCAGCCTCACGCCGTCTGTCTTGTCCCACATCGGTAGGACGTCCACGCCAGCTGGAGGTGGACGTTCAACATTTAAGTTACAACTTCTAACGGTTTCCACCGCGCCGTTCAGTCCAGCCTGATCTCCATTCAGTCCGTTTCTCCTCCTGAAAAAGGTTGGAAACCTCCTGTTAGGTGGATCTGCGCTCCGTGTGTGAGCAGACTGATGAACCGTTTGTCCCTGTTGCTCTTCATCATCGTCGGTCCCATCTGTCGGCAGGTCAAAGTTCAAACGCTGGGAAGCAGGAGGCCTCTGGGTCGGCCATCTCTGACAGGAAGTAGATGGTTCCTGCCATACCTGAGGAGGAATCATTCCACACGTTCAATCAGCAGCCATCTTCCATGTGTCTGAAGACATCATGCATTAAATACGATACAAAATCACCTGGTCGTTGTTTAAAACTTGGTGAGGTTTGGAAATACAGTAATCCCTCGTATTTCCACACCTCACCAAAGCAAAAGTTTACCGTAAACTAATCTGAATTAAAAGTCACGTGAATCATGTGTAACGCTTAATGGTAGATATTGGAACTATACATACACGTTTTAATTGATCTTAATTGATTTTAAGATTAAAAAATTTTAAGACTCCATTATTTGTGGCAGACAATTTTTAAACCCGACGTATAGTTGAGAACGACTTAACCCAAACCTGTATTACATTGTATCATGTGTTGTTTTTATGTCGTCTTATTGTTTTCTATTCTAGGGAATAGTACTTTAGTATTCAGAGTAGTAATGATATTTAAATGACCTCAATTGGTGCTTATAGATTGAAATTTAATAAATAACAACTTACAAACTATTCAGCTTGCAAACAACCTCCCATAACTAATTGTGTTCATAGGTTGAGGACTACCCGTATGTGTTTATTCTGCACCTGATAACTTGTTTTGTCGTTAACTTTTTGAAATAACAATGAATAAATAAAAACCACTTTGAGATGTTTCTGCACACTGTGGATCTGGCCTTTCATGAAAACGAGTTGCAGTGGCAGCGCTCATCAGTTAAAGGCGTGTTATTACATGACCTGAGGGAAATGTCAGAGCGGCTTTGACTCGTCCTGGGTTTGATACCTTCAAACAGAGAGTAGGGTCTGTCTGGGATGCGACAGCCGTGGGTCCCGTAGGCCAAACACCACTCAGCAAACTGGGAGAAGGAAACAAAAACGTCTTCACTGAATGTCGTCTGAGGAGCTTCCAATGTAACCCTCACCTGATCGATCAATAACTAGCGATGCTCTGTGAGCTGTGAAATCTTACGCTATAACACGTCTTCTTTTATAGAAGGTATCATTGTTGGTTTTGTTGTGCCACAATTGGGGAAAGCAGAACAGAATGAGACTGTTAAGATTTAAATATTTCAAGACTGAGGCTCCTTTGTGGTATGTAATGGTGAGTCAGTCACGTTAGGATGAAGTTCTCTTGTTTGGCGCAACATAATAAATCTATTTCACTGGGTCTTAATAGAAAACTCTGGAATCTGAAATGTGTTTATTTCTTCGTCTGCTATCCGATACGACAGCGAGAACTTCCTGCTCTGCTTTGAGGTCATGTGACTCAGAGTTGATTCATGGAGCTCAAACTCCAGCAGGTCACCCACACCTCTGGGAACTGCTGACCCAATGTACAGGGCCCAGAATGCTCCATCAGACATCTCTGTGATTACTCACTAGTTGTATTTATAGATTTTACTCATTTTCACCTGAACACAGCAAAAAAATGATCATATCGGATTGAACTTTCTTTTACTTAAATTTTCGTGTTATATAAGAACCAAACAGACTCATGTTTGTGTCTCTGGTTCTCACCTTGCAGACTTGATAGAGATATTTCTTGTCCTGGGTGAGCTTGTAGAGCGACAGGAAGGCGTAACCGTTGCCGGCGGTGCCGTGACAGATACCGTAGCCTTTTCTGAGCAGGCCCCGCTGCCATATCACCTCACAACAGTCTGCAGCCTCCTTCAAGTACTTCTCATCTTTAAACACCTGGCAGGAGAAAGAACATGAGCAGCAAAAGCTTCAGCAAAGGAACGCGCTCGTGAAAAATGTTAGGCAGTAAAGTGTGTGGTCAGATAACAGTTCAAATTCAGGAACATCCAGAAAATTGATCATATTGTGGAAAAACTGTGTTGCATTTATGAAATAAATCCAGTTGTAAATAGTGTTTACAATAAGCCTTGCACATGTATACTTTAAAGACCAAAACCTTTTATATAACGGTTTTTATATTTGCATTAGTACAGATAAACACTCCATCCATCTGCTCCTCAGCTGACCTGCCTGTCAAAACTTTAGAACTCTGTGTGGCCCCACCCTGATCTAGACTGGATACTAATGAAGGTCAACATTACCCACAATACACTGAAAAACCGGTAAAATGCAGCAGTGGCGCAGCAGTGAGTTGGTTCGTCGCAGTCTTCCAAAGTTTCTGTTCCTTTCTTGCTGAGGAAGTTAACGTGAGGAGTTTACGTTCAATCTAAACTAGCGCCCCCAGCTGGACATGAAATAAGACTCTGGTTCATAGTCTTTAAAATGTCTCAACCAAACTAGAATTAAGACTTGACAGCCAGCTTGAGACACCAGAGAACAGTCACCTCTTGTCTCCAGTAGAGGGAGCTTCTGGCCGGCGTGCTGCTGGGTGTGTCCACAGTCCCCCTAGAGAACCAGTAGAGCTGAGCCCAAGCTAGAGACTAGACGGTCCCACATATCCAGAACCTCATTACTGGGTAATATGTCTGACCCAGACGACCTGTCAGATGTCTGGAGCTGATGAGGCAAACAGAGACGTGCTTCATCACGGGGCTGCTCCCTAACTCACTGAACAGGACACAACGCTCCAGGCTACATCCCAGCAGTCACGCCATCCACTATCATTTACCCACCTATACTATAAATAGAGTCAAACTGCTTCCTCCAACAAACTGGTCCCTTTCTCGATGGCTGCTGGTGAAGAGGTGCTTCATTCAGCTAGTTTCTACAACCAGTAACAACTACTGACAGACAGCCAAACGTCTCAGCAGTGACAAACTGATAGTCTTGATTTCTGGGACTGATTTTTATTGAAAATAAAATGCTGTGTACGTTTAGGCTGAATACTTGACCTACATCACCGTCTCATATCTCTAAGGGAGACACCAGCTAAGAGAAAGACCATTTCAGCCGCTTGTATCTGCAATCTCGTTCTTTGGGTCATGACCCATCGCTCATGACCATAGGTGAGGGTAGGAACGAAGATTGAACGGTAGATGGAGAGCTTCGCCTCTCGGCATAGCTCCTTCTTTGTGACAACAGTGCGGTAAAGCGACTGCAGTACCGCTCCTGCTGCCCCAATTCTCCGTCCAATCTCACGCTCCATTGTTCCCTCAGTCGTGAACAGGACCCCAAGATACTTAATATCCTTCACTTGTGGAAGGACCTCATCCCCCACACGGAGAAGGCAGTCCACCGGTTTCCTTGGTTCCTTCCTCTCCAAGGAACCATCACCTTATCGTGGTGGAGAGGTTTGTGTGCCCTAAGGATCCTGGGATCTATGTTGTCTGGAGTCTTGTACTCCTGGTAGGAACACCCAAGGCAAACTGGTCTCAGGTGAAGGGCCAGACAAAGAATGGTTCAGAAGATCCATGAAAAACCGAAAAGGGAGAAAAGGGAGTCTGTCCGCCACATCTGTAGCCAGACCCGGGCGGCAGAAGCTGGCTTTGGGGACGTGGAATGTCACCTCACTGACGGGGAAGGGGAAGCTTGTGTTGGAGTTGGAGCGTTACCAGTTGGATCTGGTAGGGGTCACCTCCACACATAGCCTCGGTTCTGGATCCAAACTCCTGGATAGGGATTGGACCTCGTTTTCTCTGGAGTTGCGTCAGGTGTGAGGCGCAGGGCGGGTGTGGGGATACTCACAAGCCCCCAGCTGAGTGCCACTGTGTTAGAGTTTACCCCGGTGAATGAGAGGGTTGCCTCCCCACGTCTTAAGGCTGTGGGAGGGAAAACTCTGACTTGTTTGTGCGTATGCACCGAATAGCAGCGCAGAGTATTGGGCCTTCTTGGGGTCCCTAAATGGGGTCCTTAACGGGATCCCTGTAGGGGACTCCATTGTTCTCCTCGGGGACTTCAATGCACACGAAGACAATGAAGGCAACACCTGGAAGTATATATTTTATTCTATTCTATTCTGTTCTATTCTATTCTAATACAACCAGACTGAACGTCGTCGCTGGGATAACCTGAACAAACTCTACTCTAGTAATAACAAGCCTCTCTACCAGAGACTGACTGCGTCAATGCTGTCACTTTTTCTCCACCATGAAAGAAGAGTTGAAGCCTTCTGCCCATCGGTACTGAGCTGTCAGAGACAAACGCGACAGACATCAGCTGACATCAGCTAGCATCAGCCAGCAGTTAGATAGCTAACTTAACCCTGATGTCAGCAGATAACTGGCTACACAAAAACCAAGCTTGCACCTCATGGGATGAGAGAAGAACACTAGCCTGCTAGCTGCTAACAGAAGCTTTCTGAGTTTGTTTCAGAGATGTGAACCAATCTTATCTTCCATTGTGTTTTGTTGTCCCAGTCTGTGTTGGTCACAGGGATGTGACTGTGTGAGGAAGAGCACATGAGCTACCAACAAGATCCTTTCATGCATTGCTGCAGTGTGTGTGTGTGTGTGTGTGTGTGTGTGTGTGTGTGTGTGTGTGTGTGTGTGTGTGTGTGGCTCTGCTTTTGAATTTGTAATGAGACAGCTGTTCATGCAAGAAGGGAGACTTCACATCCCATCATCAAATGTTCCATCAGCGACATGAAGATGTAACACCCTACTGTCCATCCAGTTCACAGCCAGACCACCAGGTGCCACTGCAGTTCATGAGACTGACACACCGGGTGGCTCATGAAGCTTTCGTCTGGTCCTTTCTGAGCCGTTCTCACCTTGTGAGCCATGAGGAGCATGTGGACCACACCGGGGGCTCCGTGACACCAGTGGACCAGACGGTCGCTCTCGTTGCTCAACGACGACGGGAAGTTACCCGAACGGAACTTCTTGTGGCGGACGTAGTCGATGCTGGGACGGACCAACTCTGACAGGACGTCTGGATGGACCTTAGCACCAGGCTGGAGACAGGGACAGGTTCATTTCTACTGGTCAACCCAACATTCCATGGAGTAAGGTTCAAGCAGTTTGATTGATGAGGGAACAGTCGGATCACATCAATTAGAAATAGGCAAATAAAACAGAAATATTCATTTATAATCACTCTGCACTAATCCAATACTATCGGTTCGTGTTAGCCACACAAAGCTTTAGCTAACAACAGTCATGAACAGTTTACATCCTCTGGTTGTACGACGGCAAGACCACCAGGTACAGGCAGACAAGACGTGTGATGACAAAATGAAATTTGACTGTTTTCCATCATTAAATAACTATTCAAACACTAGATGTTGCAGTCAGAGACTGCGACATCCCGCAACACCACTGAATTCAACCTTTTACCCTGACATACAAACACGCACACACACACTCACTCCTACGGCCAATTTGGGACCGGCCAATCAACCTGAAGCGCATGCTTTTGGAGGTGGGAGGAAGCCGGACAACCCGGAGAGAACCCACGCGGACACGGGGAGAGCATACACAGAGCGGGACTCGAACCCGGATCCGCCGTGTTGTGAGGCGACAGCGCTAACCACTTCGCCACCGTGCCGCCTGAGGGATTTATATCGCAGCAAAAATAAATAAATACATTTTATATATATATATTTTATTATATCATATTACATTATTATTATATTATTATTATTATATTTATTGTATTATTATCATTATTGTATTGATATATATATATATATTGTAATATTCTAAAATATTTGGTGGACTAACAGATGGACGGACGAACGCACAAACACTGACAATTACAATACATTACTGCTTTGAAGCTGGATGTAACCAAAGCCCATCCCTCAAACCAACAGTTTCATTGCTAAAGAGCAAGTGACCAACATTCATGCCCACCTCACTCTGTGATTGGTGGTTTTGGGGATGAGGCGAGTGTTTTTACGGGTATCACTCTTCATGCCAGTAAGAGAAATAAACCTGGGTGATCATCTTTAAACTACAGTAGATATCCATCTGTTTAAAGATGTTCCACCATCTCAGTGTGTAGTCACTTATATTCCACTGTCTTTTTGCTGTATTGTTTACTCCGGTTCATCATTCTGTTGCCATGGAAGCAGTTCTGCCGTTTTACTGTCTCCACACACTTATGCTTTGTTTGCAACATATTTAGTATTTTTGTACTGCCTCTTCTTGTTTTATACATAAAGTAATACAGCAATCCCTCGTTTGTTCATGCTTCAAGATGCACGGCTTCACTACATCACGGATTTTTAGTACGTAGTTATGTGATACCATACGAGGATGCTATTGGCTAACAGCATCCGTGTGTGCGCTGTGTTCTGAGACTCACGGAATGAGTCTCTGAGTGCGTGTCAGAACCACGTGTTGGCGGATGGATACAACATCAGTGAGACCGGATCTCGTTCTTTACCGCGTGTTGGCGGATGGATACAGTAAACAGTAAAATAACTCTTCACTTACTGACAGCTTTGAGAGGAACTCAGTGAACTCTGTGGAGCGTCTCGTCCAATCATCTCTCATTACTCATGCTTCACAGGCTGACCATCGGTTTATAGTTCCTGATGATGACCCCGACAACAGGCGGAGGTGCATTTAGACTCCCAGCAGAGTCAGGTCTGCCCACACAACCCGTCTGCTGTCTGCAATGAACGTCTCCACTGGCTGGCAGCCAGAGACAGGCTTTACATCACAGGTACATTAAACCGCTGACCGGCTGAGTCAGGCTTTTTGCTTCTAAGTCTGCGCTGGAGCTCTTTACAAAACCCTGGAGCCGACTCACACTGGTGTAAAGTCACAAGACTTTAAACTCTGGACATTATAGGGAATGTATTTAGATTTCTGACCATGTTAAAATGGTAATCAGTGATATGTTGATCTAAAACCATGTTTCACTAAAAACATTAGATACTCACTGCAAAGAGAAAAACCTGGAAGCTTCTGTTCTGTATTTTAACCAGGGTAACATCCTCCTCTTGGAGGACCTCGAAAACCTTTTCTCATTGAAATAACCGACGTATTTAAATAAGTTCAATTCATTTAATTCCAGTGCGTTTTTCTGTATAATTTGTTATTTATTTGTTGTTTCTCTAGTTTTCTTTTACATCTGCTGGAGGCAGTCAGGAATGTGGCTGGGGAGGTGTTCCAATTGGATGAAACACATGAACCAGCCAACTGTCTAACTGTGCCAACATGAGACAAATCAAAAGATTTTGGAAAAAGGAAAAAAATGACAAATAAAAGGGAAACACTGATGAGTTCCAACCACAATTAGTCTTTTTTCTGCACTCTGACAGATCATAAATGCATCTATAGCTGAGTGTAAAGATAATTTCCCCGTTGGGGATAATAAAGTGGACTTTCTTTATTTGTTGAAATCAAATCAGGGCATAAATCTACCAAACCATGCAGTCAGCTTGGTTACCTGCATCAACATGTAGTAGATGCCGGCCATGCCGTGGGCAGCACCGATGTACTGCTTCTTGTGCCATTCATAGAGCAGCGGGCAGCGATCCGTCTTCTTCTGCGCTGCCGAAAAGTTCTTCCCTGATTCCACGATACTGGTCACCACCTGAAAAACAAAATACACAAAACTGTGTCGACCACAAATATTGGAATCGTAAAATCACTATCAAACTGTTAAATTGTCCCCAAAGGGACAATTCAGTGTATTTCTTCAGTGAGATGTGTTGAAACGTTACAGCAGTCGCTATGGTAATGTCACACTGATGCTGCTTTACCCAATAAACACTGTCCCTTCCAAATCCACGTTTCACTGTCCTAATCCTGATCCAGAGCTTGACCCAGATGTGCTCAGCTGTTTAATATCTTCATTCTGATTGGTCAGTTACTGTGTGTGGTGTTGGCAAAAATGTTCGAAAAGGACCAAATGGATCTGGATCCAGATCTATATCCATGATCTGGTCTGTAAGTATCTTACAGACAAACAAACAGATTACATAAGGTGATCACGAAAGTTGCTCCAACTTGTCAAAGTAAAAAGGTAAAAACCTAGAAGTCCTTTCAATTAACTGTGGGATGATTGTGTGATTGATGGTGATTGGCCAATACTCTAAAGCAGGGGGGTCAAACTCATTTTCACCGGGTGCCACATCAGCATAACGGCTGTCCTCAAAGGGCCAGATGTAACTAATAAATGTAACTAAATGTAACTCAATGTCATTTAAAATAAATGTAACATACTTAATGTTAAATAACTCTGAATTTATTACTTATTCAAGTTACAAACATTACAGTTACGCAGAAAAAACATGTTTGTTTGTCTCTCTGTTCTAACATAAAACCTTTTAATTTGTCAGGTTATTAACTCACAGAACTCCATCAATCAAGGATCAAAGTTTGATCCTCGATTAGTCGACTAGTTACGATTATGTCGACTATTAAAATCGTTGACAACTAATTTAATAGTCGACGCGTCGGTTTTTGTTTTTTTAATCTTTGTTTTTCCTCTCAAAACTGCTGCGTCACCTCCACGGACGCGTCTGCCTTTCTGTCCTTGACACGCATGCGCAGTAGTGGCGATCGGGGCCAGCCGTGAAGTCACCGGAAGTTATACCAGAGGGGCTCTAGTGTCATGGCTACCCGGCGGCACCGGAGCTCAAAAGTGTGGGAGCATTTTACGAAAACAAAAGAGAAAAGTGTGCAATGCAATATCTGCAAGACAGAACTTGCCTTCCACGCACCTGAAAAGGAAGCACGTTGTGGTTTCTGACAACGATGAAGAGGGACCGTCGTCTCGGTAAGCTAACTGGGTAGTTAGCGGCTAATATTAGCGTAAACAGAGCTAACTCACTACTTACTCATATACTGTGGCTGTGAACGTTAACATTAGCGATGACGATTTGATTCATTAGCCGCCCTTAGCACACATATTTCATGTGTTTTCTGTAACGCTACAACAGTGATGTGTTTGAATAGGAAATATAACGCTAATGTTTTCTAACGTTATGTTTCAGTGCTAAAAAAGTAAGTTCTACTTCAATGGACGGCTTTGTTACAAAGCCAGCTACTTGCACACCTCAGCAAGCAAATGTCCTGACTGAGTCCGTACTGAACATGCTGGTGACGGACATGAGACCCCTGTCCATGGTGGACGATGAAGGATTTAAACAGATGATTAAACAGTTCAACCCGGATTATCATGACAACTACCTACCAGGCAGATCCCACTGCACCACATTGATGGAGAAGAAATGTCAGGCAACCTTTGAAAAGGTCAGTCTCTCTTTCTCTCTCAATTTCAGTTTGATTTATTGCCATAAATGTATTAAAACAATATTGCCAAAGCAACAATAACATAGTAAAATAAATAAATGATTCAATGATTCAATAAAAAAGCAACATTCAAAGACATAAGAATTAAAAGATCATAGATCTCTCACTCTGTCTCACGCGCACACACACACACACACACGCACACACAATAGCAATTTAAGAATTCATCATGGTTAAGGCATGCAATGTATTTTTTTTTTGTTTTTGTTTTGTTTGACTTATATGTTGAATGTTTATTATTTAACCTACTTAACTGTGTGTGATAACTGGATTATTGAATTGGCAAGTAAATTTAAAGCTTGATGCATAAACTGACAAATATTGTTAATTCTGAAAAAAAATACTGTATATAATTTTCTTCATAATGCTTACTATTCTTCCAAATCATGTCTTTAAGGTAAAGGAGACCCTCAGGGGCGTCAACAGTTTCCTCACACTGACTGCTGATGTTTGGACCAGTCGTGCAACAGAGGCTTACCTTGGTGTCTTGCCATTTCCTGAGTAAAGATTGGAAGATGAAGACCGTCAACCTTTCCACCATGCCTCTGGACGAGAGGCATACTGGTGCAAATATAATGACATGGATGGAAGAGGTTTTAGCAAAGTTTGACATCTTGCCCACCAAAATAAAAGCAGTAGTTCATGACAGTAGTTCCAATATGGTGGCAGCAATGCGACTGCTTGAAGAAAAACATGGATGGGCCTCTATCCGCTGTGCTGGACACACACTCCTGCTCATAGTCAACACTGCTCTCAAAGAAACCACCATCAGCAGAGCACTAGGTGCTGCTAGGCAGCTAGTGGTGCACTTTAAGAGAAGCGAGCTGGCTAGTACAAAGTTAAAGATGAAACGGGAGCAAATGAATGTAAAGCAAAATGCACTGATCCAGGATGTCAGTACAAGATGGAACAGTACATTCCACATGATTGAAAGACTCCTTGAACAGCGCTGGCCTCTCACTGCCACTCTGTCAAATCCCGAGGTAACTTCAAGGGGGAAACACTACTTCGACCTGAAGCCAGAGCAGTGGGATCTGCTTGAAGAACTGAAGCAAGGGTTGGCACCTTTTGAGACTGCTACTGTTTACCTTAGCAGTACATAACCATTTCAGGTCTTCCACAGGTGGTCAAAGGGCTGACACGGGCTGTACACCAAAGCCAATTTGAGACAAGCTCAGGAAAATCCTTCATTTCCAGTGCAGAAAAAGGGATAACACAGAGATGGGGGAGAATTTTCACTATCTCAGGAGGCAAAGAAAATCCAGTTCTTCTTGCAGCTGCCTTGGACCCGAGATACAGAAAGCTGAAGGTTTTGACTCCTGAAGATGGCATCAGACTGCAGGGGAGTATTGGAGTGCTTGCTGACAAAGAAGCAAAAACGACTGGGACACAGAATGCAAAACTGCAGCGGGCCAATGGTTCAGGTAGAAAGAGTGCTCTGGAAACCCTTCTTCAGTCTGACACAGTTTGAGTGAAAATGAGAAGGGAGAATCTGAGGTGGACAGAAAGATCCAAGTTGTGATAAATGAAGTTCGGCTGTACTTTGGAGAGGCCTCACTCCCTAAAAAGGATGATCCATTGACATGGTGGAGTGAAAATGAGGGGCGTTTCCCCACACTGTCAAAGCTAGCTAAATCTTTTCTGTGCATCCCTGCAACCTCCACCCCATTGGAGTGGATTTTCTCTGCAGCAGGGAACATCTACTCTCAAAAGAAAGCAAGCCTTTCTCCAAGACATGTAGAAATGCTAACTTTCCTGGCTATGAACAAGACCCTTGTGCAGTTTGGGATTGCATAGAGTCAGAGTGTAGTAAAGTTGAATACAGTTGTGAGCACTGAGCACTTTTGTTATATTTGAGTCAGTGAGACCAAAACTTTAATAATTCCTTAGTTACAGGTGCCTACCTCATTGTTGCTATGTTTGATGCCAAAGACAAATTAAGGAAAGAAAAAAACTAAAAAATAAACCTGAAGTATTTATTTTTGTGTTGTTTAGGGCAAGTGCCTTTTCCTTATTTTACTCAGCTGTTTGCACTTTATGCTACGCAGTTAAACAATTGTTTGTTGCCACAAGCATATTTCATGTAAGGTTTAATGAACTATCATCTAAATAGTCTTTATTTTTAGTTAGCATATGCCTTAAACACTTTAAAGCTGAAAAGTATTGATGGTTATATAAGAGCAGCTTCATGCTGGTGCGATAAGCTGTATGTTTTACATTCAATTTACGTACGATCTGATTAGTCGACTATCAAAATAATCGTTTGTGGCAGCCCTAGATCAAACTATCAATGAATAAAGAAAAATAACATCAAACACAAGTTAGGACTTTAACTTTGTTCAATATGTTTTTGTCAAAGTTAAAATGGGCTTTTTAACTTTGCGGGCCACATAAAATGATGTGGCGGGCCACATTTGGCCCCCGGGCCTTGGGTGTGACATACTGTATATGGTCTAAAGTCTGGGGTAGTTTTAAACACACAACAAAAATTGTTCTATTAGCAGCGTATTTGTTAAGACAAGTTTACGTTGCCATTACTAGTCCTGCACATGAATGATTTACTCACAGTGTCCACACACTGAAGCCGCTGAGAATTAAAATACAAGGCAGGAGAAAGGTCACTGCTGTAATTATAAATCAAAAACACAGTCAACAGAGCCGCCCTGAAGATTCTGGTGACATTTACAGTCTCTTTAGTGTGAAGCGACCCCGACACACAGGCGTCACTGCCTCCCATTACAAAGAGTAAATGTGGAGAAGTAACGGAATGAAGCTCGTCCTGAGAGGAAAGAATGAGCAAAGGAGGTCAAGAGCCGAGCCACAAATCAAATGTCTGTCTCTATGGGCACCAGAAAAACTGAGCTGGGATCAGCTCCTGTGAAAAAACCTGACCTGAGCGCCACGGAACAAAAAAAAAAAAAAAGCAAAACGCAAAATGAAATACCTTAACATAACCCGTCAGAGAAGACATGACACCCACCGTCTGCCCACAGCAATCTGCTATGAAGGGCTGCTTCTCGCTATTTAGCAGGCTTGACTATCTGTATTTTCATTGTTTTCAGGGTTATAAACTGAACTTGGTCTCATTCTGTGAGGGTGATTTGTCTCAGACGAGGGTTTCCAGGCAAAACAAAGAGTAAATATAACCATATTTATAGAGAAAAAAAAGGACAAAATAAAAGTCTTTTTCATCTACGCCTCGTTCTATCCCAGCTGATCAGTTTGTCATTCATCAGTGAAAGGGTTTCATGTTTCCATCAAGAATAGTCTATACAACCAAGAGAATGTGTTCCTACTGTCTGTGTTCACCATACGCTATCGATCAAGTCAAGTCTAGGTTAGCCCACAAGTCTAGACTAGCAGGAACATGAACAGGTTTAGGTTTGTGTGTGTTTATACTGTACAGGACTGGTTTGAGGAACACAACAACTAGTCTGAAGTGTTAACTTGGCCTCCAAATTCCCAAGATTTCAATCCAATGGAGTGTCTGATCGGACAAACGAGTCTGATCATGGAGGCACCGCCTCACACAATCCTCCACAGGAAAAAGACTGTTTTGGCAGGATATTAAGCAGATGGTCAATCGTTTCATGGCTGATCTTTGAATGTGTCAATGAGTCAAAAGAAACGGTGATGTTTCTGAGGAGATTTCTCCTGCAAGTCAGAAGCACAGAGCAAACCATAGTCTATGACAGATTAATAATAGAGACTATGGTTCCCAAAAACCCTGCTCAGTGAGGTCTTCTCTGATAGCCTGGGGTCTGCTGTGATGGCTTGAGGTCTTCAGTGATGGTCTGGGGTCTTCTGTGATGGCTTGAGGTCTTCTGGGACAGAGCATGAGTGGTGCTGGTGGACGACCAGGAGAAAGGTTACCCTATCACAGGGTAACCTTTCTCCTGGAGGGTCTCAAAGCACCAAATGTTGACTGTGGCCATCCAGTAGGGTCTGAACCTGACTCAACGAGTTACTTTGGACTAAACCCCTTCCTCAACATGAAGGAGGAGCTCAGTGGTGAACGTTTATGCAGGTCCAAGAAACAACTTCATCAAAGAGGATCTGGATGCTTCAAAACCACCAGCTGAGTACATTTAGAAAAGAGGGGATTGTTAAAATATTGATGAACTACTTTAAAACTGGCTCCATCTATCTTTGCCCACCCCCCCACCCCCCGACACACACACACACACACTCACAGAACAAATAGCTGAACCAAAGGACCAACCAGCATCCTGACACCCAGCTCTCATGACAAAGTCCTCAAACCCTCTCTGAGTGTGACGGTGACTCATGAGTAATGGTGAGTTACGGTGAGTAATGGTGAACCGATCGTCTCTATTCCATCACTAGATGTAATCATATCTCAGTCCAGCCCACGTCTGTGAGCCATTCTGTCACAGTGTTTCAGAAAGGGACAGCTGGTCTTCAGTTCCTGCAGGCAGTGTGTGTTCACTTAAAGAGGTACCACACACCAGAACTGCTTCATGAGCTGTAAACTAAACTACCGTCACCAGACACATTAATGCTGGTGTTGATATCTACATTTGAACTCAAACTACAAAAACAAAAACAAGTGTAATTTGTCTGGCCCACACCATCTTCTTTGTCATGGTGTGGACCTGCAGTGTTCTGTCAAGATTGATGCTGAAAACTCACAATCCCTCTTTCCACCCTCTTCTGATGCCACTTTACTAAATCCTTGTTTCCAGGACAACTGTTGGTTGTGCTTCATATCAACAGCATCTTTACCTGGCTGCCATTCTTCATCCCAAACATCATTGAGTTCTCTATCAATGACGTCTGGGATGAATGAGTACCAGATCCTACAGTCATAGCTGGGAATGAACTGGTGCACGATCCTAAAGGTACAGTATTTTCCGCACTATAAGGCGCACCGACAGTGCACTTTATAATACATAAATGATGTTATTGTCAATTGCAATGTGTACAACCTCAACTTCATTCACTGTTATCCAGTTTCTGTTCTGTCCCTACATCTACTCCCCTGAACCACCTGAATTTCCCCCATGTACAGCTCCATTCACCCCCTATGTGGCATTTCACTTGCTCTGGAGAGTAAAAGGCTCTTGTTGTTTTCTTTTCTTGTAAATATGGTTCTAATTACTCTGATATTTTTGTCTGGAAACCCTCATTTGAGACAAATCATACTAAGAATGAGCCCAGATTCAATTTGTAACCCTGGAAACAAAAAAACCCCCACAAATAATCAGTTTGTCAACAGCTCGATAAACCACGAAAGCACAGCACTAGACTGCTGTGTGCAGACCGTCTGAACAGGTGGACCTCGACTAAGTTATTTAGATCTACTTCATTCTTGATACACGTCTGTATCAAGAACAACAAAAAAATTTAAAATCAAGTTTACACCAATTTACTGGACTTTTTGTCTGTCCGCCAAAAATATTGGAATCATAAAATCACTTAAAAAAACCATTAAACACATACTATCATGTTTACTACAATAAATAGGCTCCACGATGCACTGGCGACGCGTCTGTAGCGTCTTCTTGCCTCTCGCTCTTAGATCCGCAGGAATACGGTCCAACAAGACAGAAGACAAACAACATCATGGTGTTTCATCAGACCAGACGACGTGTGTGTGTGAGTTACCTTACCTTTGTGATGGTCTCCTCGTCCACCGTGTCGGCTCCTATCTCCTTGTTGACGTACAGCAGAGCGTACAGGTATCCAGCCCGACCGTACAGCAGCTCGTCGGGCGTCTCCGAGTCTTGACTCAGCACCGCCCGCTGCAGCTGCAGGAGTCTGACAGGAAACCTCTGGCGTTAGTCGCTCGGCAACCACATCAGCACTGTTTCATACAGGCTGTGCATACACAGTACAACTATTTTTCCTAAAATAATACAGAGCAGATGGATGGACTTCCTCAACTGAGAACATTGCAGTCTTTTACTGTCGTTGTTCAGGGGGTCGACAGAAACAAGATCCATCTTCAGTCTGACCTCCAAATATCGGTAATGGAACAGAACCTCTCTTCCATTAAAATTCTGTATGTATGTGTGTGTAAGTGTGTGTGTGTTATTCTTAATAATTCTTCAGCTTACTTTACACACAAGCCAAAACACTGAGCCACAAATAAGTGTCAACCTGAAGATTTTGTAGAAAATCAGGTCATGTCTGATGATTCAGGACGGAGCAAAAACAAATAATATCCACAATGTTAATATAAAATACCTGAAGTTCTAAAAACATCTAAAATAATCATTTATTAATCATGATACGTTAAAATCTACTGCATCATGGTGAGCAAACAATGTTTCTACCCCTGTGGTAAACCTCCGATCCACTAGAGGGTCATCTTCACCTGTTCCATCATCACACCTGCTCTGAAGGGATCCGTCTCTGCTGTGACAACCTTCAGTGAGCTGACTACACTGTGACCTCCTGGTGGCATGATAGCTGCAGTTTTTGCAGTTTTTTCAGTGACAACAAGCCCCGCCCACACACAGATCACCTGGTGATTTGAAAAGGTCGTGACGCACTCACCTGGACAGACAGTCTTTACATTCTGCGGTATTGTTCAGCTTGTGGTGGACCACTGCCCCCACTGCCAGCGGCCCCGAGTCGCCACAAAGGAACGTCACTCTACGACCGTTGAGGATCCTCAGGGTCCTCTTCACGTAGTCCAGCGCCCTCTGCAGGTGGGAGGCTTCCTGGGACACCCGGTGCAGCTGGAGGTAGAGCAAGGCGATGCCTGGAAAGAAGGACTGGGCTCAGTCAGGACGAACACAAGACATTGATAATTTTCTGTTCTGCAGTGTTCAACACACCTGTCCAGCCAGTGTAGGTGGAAAAGTCATGGGGGTCGGCCGTCTTCAGGCCCTCCTCCATCTGCTGGAGCAGGTCTTTGATCTTATTCTGGACCTTCTTCTGGAACGCTGCACTCACCTGAGAACATTTAACATTCATTCAACTTTTAACGCTTCTTTCTTCCCTCCTTTCCTGTCCTTCCATTTTCTGACGGAGACTGAGTGACGCTCATGTCTCCAGACGGCCAGTGCAGATATTAAATAGATGGATGTTCAACAATCTTGGTCCTCTCTGGTATTTTCCTCAGACTTACAAACAAATAATTGATTTTTTTTTTTCTTCTAGTTCATGATTTATAATCTGGTAATATTTTTAAGGCAAGAAAGGGGATTGAATTTATTCATCTGTTGAAAAACCCCCCACAAAATAAACAAAACATATATTAATCATCATCTTCATCATTTTCGTCTGTATTATCTAGAGTTGGGTCCCGGGTCCCCGTTTATTAATGTTCACTCTATTTGGACTCAAAATTACTTTTCACCAAAGCTGTTGTGTAAAAGTGTCAACAGACCAGAAGCCTTGGGTGCTTTTCTGAAATTGACTTTGATAAGGAAGCCAATAATAAACTAATAAACCCAGCAATAAACTAATTAACCCACTAATAATCACTGAGCCACAATCCAGGTCACACATTTTTAAGTCTCCATTTAACTTTACAAATTTAGCACAAGTCAGAAAAAAACCGGCATTAAGATTTTAACTCAGTGTAGAATTTTCAAAAGACATGGACAGCTTTTAGAAATTTAACAACTGACTAACCTTTCAACGACTTCATGGAGAAACGTTAGCCAGCTGAAGCTAACCTGCTCTTGTCTGACAGTCAAGAAGACAATAAAAAATCTTACATTTAGTAAGATCAGCTATTTAAACTAAGTGTGGTTTGAGCAGCAGGTCAATAACGGCGCTGATCATCTGACCTGATGTAGCCCCAGCAGAAAGGAACAAACATGTCCGACACTTCACTAGTCTTTTCAGTTTATTCTTAATTAGTGCCTCATATCAGCACGTCAGTAAAGAATTATTTTGTCTGTCAGTCCTCTGGACCAGAACCAGTCCTCTGAACCAGAACCGGTCTTCTGGATCCAGATCAAGCCTGTCTAATTCAGAACAATTTATCAGTCATCCAGGGATGAAGGGATTGATGGTGGAGCAAAGAGAATGGAGCAGCAGCACACCACAAAACGGGACGGTTTCACACAAACACGTCCCAGTTTACGACAGGAATGGGGTGTCTGTGAAGATTCTTACTCAACCGGGTCGTCCAAGTTCTGGCTGTGCTGAAGAAAGTCAATTGGACTTGTAGGAAGAGCATGAAGATGTTCAGCATCTCTCATGGATGAGAGTCTTCACACTTTTCCTACACGTCCAGTTGACTTCATCCAACAGAGATCAATGGGGTGAGATAAAAACTACAAGAGACACAACACAAACTGAGCCTACAGCCAGGACAACACTACACACTTCTCTACTGGGGAATACATTAAAATAAACACAATAATGGAGTGTTATTGTGAACAAAAGTTCACACTAACTGTACTTGTAATATTCTGAGAGTCTTATTGGAACTGGGTTGAAAACATAAAGCAATATGCAGAAAAAAAACACATTTTGGTGGAATGAACGTTGCTTAATGGGTTTGCAGCAGGTCGATTTGACCAAAGTGAGTTCTGGATCACTGCTCTGTAGCATCAATCACCTAGCGAGGCAGCGTCGTGTCCGTATGGAACATATATGGAACATACGGGGGGGACGTTCTCAGTAGAACGCCATTCGAAGCAGCCTTCCTAGATTTACCAACTCACTGGGACCTAAATCCGTCCTACATGGAAACAGTGGATGTCCAGAAGGAAGACCTAAAAATCATTTTAATCCGTTCCAGCTTTGTAAAAAAAAACTAAACCTCCTAAATTCTGACATTTTTTGAAATATATTTACCTTTACATAATTAATTATACAGGTACTGTATCACAAGCAACAGCACAAGCCATTGTGCAAAATGTGAATGATTTAATGTGAACAAAATATTATGCCTGAAAAGTGTATATGTGTCATTTCTTCCAGAACAGGACCCTAAACCAGGCCACAACTGGACCTCACCAACCAAAGCAGGACCCTCACATAGAACACACTACACATCTCATGAAGTACAAGATTTTGTCTTTTTCATTTCAAGTGGGCAAAATAACTAACATTACAAACTAGGAAATAGGTAGTCACAGACTGCAACATCCCGCAATAGCCCTGAATTCAAAATTATACCCTGACCTACTTTCATAGTTCAAAGGTAGATCAAAGGTAGTGCATAGATCAAAGTACTAGCTTTGATCTATGGTCTTACACTGGCCTTCTCCCTCGTCTTTGTGTCCTATCCATTTACTGAGTGTACAAAAGTTGAAATTTGCCCTTGACCTACTTTTCCTCAAGGTCAAGGTCATCATCTCATTTTCATCCCCTTTGCTGTCCGATTAATGTGCTTTTTGTTTCATCTTTCTATCAGCAACGGTTGTGACGATATTTGGTGGACTAACGGACAAACGGACAGACAAACACTGACAATTACATCTCTGCTTTGAAGCAGGATGTAATAAACTAATAAAAACTGCTGCTGTAATTTGATTCTTTCAATAATCCATGTAACTTTCTATGATCCAAGGTTCTGAACACGTGTGATACTGGCGTGTGGCCATGGCATGGACATCTGATGTTGCTCACAGTGGTCCTCAGTGTGCTCAGGTCACGTATGTGTTTGTCCAGGCACATGAAAAATTAGAGGGAACATTGCTTCTACTGTATGTAATCCAACTGTATGTAATCCTACTGTATGTAATCCTACTGTATGTAATCCAACTGTATGTAATCCAACTGTATGTAATCCTACTGTATGTAAACCAACTGTATGTAATCCTACTGTATGTAATCCTACTGTATGTAATCCTACTGTATGTAATTCTACTGTATGTAATCCAACTGTATGTAATCCTACTGTATGTAATCCTACTGTATGTAATCCTACTGTATGTAATCCAACTGTATGTAATCCAACTGTATGTATTCCTACTGTATGTAATTCTACTGTATGTAATCCTACTGTATGTAATCCAACTGTATGTGTTCCTACTGTATGTAATTCTACTGTATGTATTCCTACTGTATGTAATTCTACTGTATGTAATTCTACTGTATGTAATCCTACTGTATGTAATCCAAACTGTATGTGTTCCTACTGTATGTAATTCTACTGTATGTAATCCAACTGTATGTATTCCTACTGTATGTAATTCTACTGTATGTAATCCAACTGTATGTATTCCTACTGTATGTAATTCTACTGTATGTATTCCTACTGTATGTAATTCTACTGTATGAGGTTAAAGGCAGAAACAATAGTCTTCACACACACGGAACACACACAGTGTCTTCACACACACGGAACACACACAGTGTCTTCACACACACTGAACACACAGTGTGTGACAGATTCACAAACACACACAACTCCCGCCAGGCTAACGTTAGCATTAGCTTCCCAGAACACGTCACTATGTAAATGTAAATAAAATCAACAAACAAACAAACTCGTCACCTTCCCGTCGGCGTCAAACGGGTCGTTGGGGTCTCCGTCCTCCCCGGGGCTGGATGTGAGGGTCCCCGGGTCCCAGTCCGGGTAGGGGTTGGGGAAGGACCGCTCCTCCATCTCCGCCTCCGTCACTGACAGCAGCTTCAGCCGCTTTGACATGCTGTCACCCATCGCTACGGCGGCCGGGCCGGGACAAAAAGCTCCGCTGCGCTGCAGCCGCCATAAGGGGAATTAAACAATCGCGTTTCAGAAAAGACGGTTTGAAGGGAATTGAAGACGAGTGAGTGTGTGTGATGTCAACATGAACACAAAGGAGGAGCTGTGTGTGTGTGTGTGTGTGTGTGTGTGTGTGTGTGTGTGTGTGTGTGTGTGTGTGTGTGTGTGTGTGTGTGTGTGTGTGTGTGTGTGTGTGAAGGGTTAGTTTAAAGGAACACACAGGATATTCAATAAAGGAAATGTAAAGAGAAATAAAACAAGTCTTGCTTTGAAAACCGGACTTAAACCGCTGAAACACCAGTAATAACAACAATAATAATAATAATAATAATAATTAAGAAGAATAGAAGAAGAGGTGAAGAAAGAAGGAGGAAGAATAAGATAGATCAGAAGTAATAAGTAACGCAGAAGAGTAATAAGAAGAAGAATAAGAAGAAGAGGAAGAAGAAGAAGAAGAAGAGTAAGAAGAAGCAAGAAGAAGAGAAGAAGAAGAAGAAGACAGCGGAAGAAGAAGAAGAAGAAGAAGAAGGAAGAAGAAGAATGTAAGAAGGAAGAGGAAGAAGAGGAAGAAGAATACGACGGAAGGAAGAAGAAGAAGAAGAGGAAGAAGAAGAAGAGAAGAATAAGAAGAAGAAGAAGAAGAAGAAGAAGAAGAAGAAGAGGAAGAAGAAGAATAGAAGAAGAAGAAGAGGAAGAATAAGAAGAAGAAGAAGAGGAAGAAGAATAAGAAGAAGAAGAAGAGTAAGTAATAAGAAGAAGAAGAAGAAGAGGAAGAATAAGAAGAAGAAGAAGAGGAATAATAATAATAATAATAATAATAGTAATAATAATAATAATAATAATAATAATAATAATAGTAATAATAGTAATAATAATAATAATAGTAATAATAATAATAATAATAGTAATAATAATAATAGTAATAATAATAATAATAATAATAATAATAATAATAATAGTAATAATAATAATAATAATAATAATAATAGTAATAATAATAATATAATAATAATAGTAGTAATAATAATAATAATAATAATAATAATAGTAATAATAATAATAATAATAATAATAGTAATAATAATAATAATAATAATAGTAATAATGTACAAAGTGACTAAATAGATATACCCTGATGACATCATGTTTCACACAGGTTGATTGAACAAATGGAGAAGACCTCTGTTTGAAAATGCAGATTTCCTGCCTTAAAATTAATTTTGAATGAGATGACTGAAGCATCACAAACAGCAGAAAGACCAAAAGTAGAATCAGATCAAACTTTAATAAATCGGCCTTCTAACTAATTAATATCAGATTGGTCTATTGAGCATCTTGAGTTAACACCCCAGAATAAAAACTTTAGCAAATGAATGTCACCTTGACGAGGCTGAGCTCTCCACACAGGCCCCGACGGATAATAAAAGACATGAAAACATTTTTAATGCTCTATAAAAAAAATATTTTTTCTATCAGAACAAAGCGTAAAGCTCAAAATGCCTCCATATGAGAACAATTGTTGCGGCAGTGGAATTGTCCCCCCCACCAGCAGCTCGGGGACTCTTCATGAAGCCCGCAGGAGGACAGGTGGAGTCTTACCGATCACTACCAGACGTCCTCCGGTCGCTGTCGGTCGGCGGTGGCTGCAGCCTCCTCCTCCCCCCTCAGCATCCCGGTGGAACGGAACGTGGAAGCCGCAGTCAGGGGGTGGCGCTCGGTTCATCCGGAGACGCGTCCCCGCATCACCGCGTCCCTTCCTCTGCGCCTCCGGAGCGCACCGAAGCACCGGGGTGCTGCTGATGCTGCTCCGCGCATCACACCCTCCTCCTCCTCCCGCTCCTCCTCCCCCTCCTCCTGCACAGATCACAGGCTGCAGGAGGTGTCCAAACCCCCCCACTACCTCAACATTCCCCCACCAGCAATCTGGTCCACACAGTTCACATGTGAATGGTGACAGATGGTGTTGGTGTGTGATGTTGCAGGGATTAGACCACAAACAAATCCACACCCTCACCCCCCCACAGCCTCCCCCAGCTGATCCCTCTCCCATCCATCCTCCCTCTGTCACTTTCTGCCCCCCGCTCCAGTGGACATCCATCATTCAGGGATGCGTTTGGAGCATCCATGATGAGAAGCGTTTGGGAGCAGAACTCAAACCGTGGTTGATGTTCCCGTCAGACGACATGAAGTGAAGCAGGTTTTAATGTCAGTCCCCTCCAGAAGCACTAAGCCTTCCTGATTTTCATCTTCCTCACTGGCTGACTGCACTAATGGCTCTTCATGCAGCTATTTCCATCCATACACACACACACACACACACACACACACACACACACATTCTTTATCATGCATTTAGCTGTGGATCCAATGGGATAAGACTGTGTGACACCCGGCGTCCTGAGGTTCTTCTTTGGACGTCTTCATTCCAGACTGCCTGCTTGCTCTGTGAATGTCTGCTCAGTGCTGACTGGAGTCACCTGTGTCTCATTTTCACCTGAGTTTCTTCCCTTCTGTGTCAGTTTGTTGCTGTGCTTCATAAAGTCAAGAACACTCAGACATTCTCAGTGTTTACTCCTGTATTTGTCTGTCAGGTTTTAGCGATATAGAAGTGAGCGACTGGAGACACAGGAGAGAAGTTCAATTGAATGAATGCAAACATGAACTACTTCTTCTTTTCCTTTGGGCTTTTCCCTTCAGGGGTCGCCACAGCGAATCGGTGTCCTCCATCTAGCCCTGTCTTCTGCATCCTCTTCTCTCACACCAACTACCTTCATGTCCTCTTTCACTACATCCATAAACCTCCTCTTTGGTCTTCCTCTAGGCCTCCTGCCTGGCAGTTCAAAACTCAGCATCCTTCTACCAATATATTCACTATCTCTCCTCTGGACATGTCCAAACCATCTCAGTCTGGCCTCTCTGACTTTATCTCCAAAACCTCTAACATGTGCTGTCCCTCTGATGTACTCATTCCTGATCCTATCCTTCCTGGTCACTCCCAGAGAGAACCTCAGCATCTTCATCTCTGCTACCTCCAGCTCTGTCTCCTGTCTTTTCCTCAGTGACACTGTCTCTAGACCAAACAACATTGCAAACATGAACGCATCACAGTCTCCCATCATGCTTGGGGACTGGGATGAGACACAGGTGAGACACAGGTGCTTACTAGAACCTGCAACATCCCGCGACAGCCCTGAATTCAAAATTTTACCTTGACCTACCCTGACCTACCTTTAGGGTAGGTAGGGGAAGGTTTTGGGGGTAAATCAAAGCATAGGTGGATCAAAGCATTAGCTTTGATCTAT